>JAVGWX010000013.1:20496186-20796766 GCA_036924085.1 Ariolimax columbianus
GCAGGACGTTTAAGGAGTGATCTATACAGATATATGAAAACACATCTCGTAGCACACATCTGATACCGTCGTTATCTTCTCTTGCGATGGGTAACTATTGTTAAAATGACCCAAAAGCCCCGGATGCTGTAAGGAAAGAACACGGTTACCCCTCTATATTATGCATATCCGAAAGTACATCAATATATGGTTGATCCATGGGTCAGACAAACTGGCTACATCAAAAACAATTCTATCACCAACAATAATAAGAGGCAGACATTTTTATAATAACCAGCATGTTTTAGAG
Source organism: Ariolimax columbianus (assembly GCA_036924085.1). NCBI lineage: Eukaryota > Metazoa > Mollusca > Gastropoda > Stylommatophora > Arionidae > Ariolimax > Ariolimax columbianus. The sequence continues at coordinate 20,496,476 of JAVGWX010000013.1, forward strand.
TCGGCGTCCTACGTAGTGTCTAGATACAGTGATGGTCCCATGCTCCATTTCAAGGAGAAACGGGAAGAATATTATCTAACGTGATGTTTAACAGACGTATGGCTATGGCCATAATAGACTAACCTACGCCTCTTGACATGACTCAGGTTGAGTGTGGATATTGTGGGTGGGATATTGTGGGTGGGATATTGTGGGTGGGATATTGTGGGTGGGAATTGTGGGTTGGAATTGTGGGTGGGAATTGTGGTGGGATATTGTGGGTGGGAATTGTGGTGGGATATTGTGGTGGGATATTGTGGGTTGGAATTGTGGGTGGGAATTGTGGGTGGGAATTGTGGGTGGGAATTGTGGGTTGGAATTGTGGGTTGGAATTGTGGGTGGGAATTGTGGGTTGGAATTGTGGGTGGGAATTGTGGGTGGGAATTGTGGGTTGGAATTGTGGGTGGGAATTGTGGGTGGGAATTGTGGGTGGGAATTGTGGGTGGGAATTGTGGGTTGGAATTGTGGGTGGGAATTGTGGGTGGGAATTGTGGGTGGGAATTGTGGGTGGGAATTTAAAGGGCGCGCGATTAGGCATAGGTTTGAGTTTGCTAAACGTCTTGGCAATTTGTATCAAACTTTTGCTTTGTCCGTTATAAACCTTTTTGAAAAAAAGCGACACTTTTTTAAAATTGAATAGTAACACCAATGCCTTCTATTTTTTAAAAGGTTGACGATCGTGACCTGGTGTTATTAAGTCCTTTATTTTATTTTTAGCTAGTCAGGTTCATAATTACAAATAACATTGATATCACAGTTAGTTGACAACCCCTGATTCTCTTCACATTTTTATTTTATTTTATCTAATTGTAACCAGCAAACGGATTCTAAAAACGGACACTTATTTAATTTATTGTTCTTTGAACACTGTATTTATGCTTCAACATTTTAAAGTCAGATTTTGGTTAATTATTTGCCTGCAGGGGATGAGATTTAGATTGGAATACTGTCACATATTTGTTTGTGTCGGATCAATGTACATTAATTAATGATGAAGCCAGGCATGACTTTTGCCATATTTAGTGTACTCCAGGGTCCATGATGGCAGGATAGTTATGGCGCTGGACTCTGAAGCAAATAGGCTGATAAAGTTTTGTTTCACATTTGCTGTCCACTTGAGTCCACATATCTGTAAATTGATACCTGACTCTCATATGGTTGAGGAGCACCATTAAATCAGAAATGTAATAGGTCTGTAACTGCCTGGCTTCATGTTGTCTTTTCCATGTTAAAGGATGGTGATAGTCCTTGCCTCCTTTCACACTGTGGGCACAGTTTCTTGTTTCCAGCTTGTGTAAAAGATGTGTAGCAGTTTGTTCTTTGCTACTTCTCGCATGTTAGAGAGCATTTCATTAGTGGTGCCATCCTTTTATGGGGTTTTTCTCTTCTTGAGTTTACTAATGGCTGACTCCAGTTCTGTCTTGGTGATATTTACTATCAGATGTTCATCAGGTACTCGCATTGAATGCTTAATGTGGTTTATTTCTTTCTTAATATACCTTTTTTATGTCTGGTGGAATTTTTATTTCTACAAGTTTGTGCTTAATTTTGAATTAGAACATCCGCTGCTTTTTCCCCAGTGATAGTACCTTTCCTTCATTTTAAATTGCAATTTTTGGCTTGTAGCTGTTTTCGCCACTAAAGGCCTTTGCTAGCTTCCAGAGCTTCTTGCTCTCTCTATCAAAGTTGAGAGTTTCTGAACGCTCGTGCCAGCTTTTCTTGCATGCTTGGTTGACTGTTTTCCTATATCTTGCAGCAGCTGCCGTGAGTCTGATGTTGCTTTCTTGATTTTGGTCAATTTCCGCTTTTTCTCTTGCCTCTTTTAGTTGAAGTTCCATCTGTTGCACTTCAGGTGACCAATACGGTTTGTAATTTATTCTTTGGAATAAATTTTGCTCCATTGCGGCCTTTAGAAGACACTGGTTGAATTTTCCCACGATCTTGCCTACTTTCTTGTGGTGGGGGGTGATGGATGGCAGTAACGATTTGTACTTATGGCAAACTTCTGCTAGTTTGCTCTCTTATAGTCCCACCTGGGCAATGGCTTGTGGTCTGATGGAATGTTTCCCAGGTTTATTTTAAGTTTGATGGGTCTGTGGTCTGATGGAATGTTTCCCAGGTTTATTGTAAGTTTGATGGGTCTGTGGTCTGATGGAATGTTTCCCAGGTTTATTGTTTGATGGGTCTGTGGTCTGATGGAATGTTTCCCAGGTTTATTGTAAGTTTGATGGGTCTGTGGTCTGATGGAATGTTTCCCAGGTTTACTGTAAGTTTGATGGGTCTGTGGTATGATGGAATGTTTCCCAAGTTTGATGGGTCTGTGGTCTGATGGAATGTTTCCCAAGTTCGATGGGTCTGTGTTCTGATGGAATGTTTCCCAAGTTCGATGGGTCTGTGGTCTGATGGAATGTTTCCCAAGTTCGATGGGTCTGTGGTCGCTTTCTGCAAGAGGTGCAAGTACTGTTCTTTTGGGTTTTTGGCTTAGGTCGCCGGTGGTAAATGCAAGGTCAGGGGATGATGTTGATGTCAATCGCCTTGAATAGAACGTGGGAGGGTCATCTGGGAGGTTGCTCAGATAGAGGTTGTTATCAACCTCCCATTTCTCTAGTTCGTGTTTCTTTGCGTTGGTTTGTGCGTAACCCCACCTCTCAGACTGGCTGTTAAAGTCTTCTACCACTATGGTTGCCTGGTCCATAACATTTATGTCTACTAGGGCCATATTTAATGTTGGCGAGCAGTATGTATTATAAATTCTAACTGTCTGATTCGTTAAGGTTATCCCCCCCCCCCCAATCCCCACCCCCTGTTGTATCGGCTTCTCCGTTTGTTTCCACCGAGATCATCTTTGATGGGTTTGATATTTTGGAGAGGATAATAAGCATACCCCTATCCTGTCTATGGGTTTTATATCCTATTGTGAAAAAAGTCTTCTAGACAACTCTTCCTATTTATTGTATATACCTTCAGCGTTCCATTGCAACACCTGCAGGGTTTGAGTGGCAGATGTATCAGTGTGTCCATGGTGGGAGAAACATGTCTTTGTCTGCGTGTGTACCCTATGGTGTTCCTCTATATAGTCTGTTTCCTAGATAATCCTTGGATGAGATACGTAGTGTCGTGGTTGCATCAACGAGCTGTTTTATTTGCACCTTTCGGTCTAACACTTCCGTTTCCAGCAAGCATTTTCATCAGGTTCGCATCCTGAGCCTTTAGTTGTCCCCAACCGACCTGGCGGCCAAACCTACAAGGCAACACGGCAGCAGGTTATTTATTGATACCATCTTCATGTATGGTTTGATGAGATAGTTGACAACTACGACAAGATGATGGCATCCTTGTGGGGTGGGGTGGGGTGGGGGTGTGTGTGGGGGAGATCTTGTATTTAATATGTGCTCGTAACTAAGGGCGAAGGAAGTTATATGTAAACTGTGTGTGTAGTGGATGCATTTGCGAGAGAGTGTGTGTGTGTGTGTGCGCGTGCGTGTGCGTGTGTGTGTGTGTGTGTGTGTGTGTGTGTGATATTATGTACAGAGTTTCACCAAGTGTATGAACATAAAATATTTAATATGATAGTTGTTATCAGATGCATACAGGGAGTATGCATGAATGGTAAGGTGGCAATCTCAAACACGCATGGCCATGCACCGGAATTATGTTGTCAATATAAAATGTCTTTGCCTTATTTTTCTCATTATAAAGGACAACAATCCAGGTTTGAGGTAAATTTTGCGAAATTAAATGTGTCCCTTTGCTAGACACATTTTTATTTCACCCTTTGTGCTTAATGACGTCAAGACTTTTTGTTTTCTTGTGCCACTGCATTGTGTTAAGATGCATTGTCCATTATCAGACACGCAGTCTGTCTAGGGATAGAAGAACATGTTTCTAAATCCTTTCTCTAAATATATGGCCTTTCATCTCTGAATGATAGTTTACATTGTCTGTTAATTTAGAAACGAAAATGAGTTCTACATTCTTCAATAGTCTATTTTATCTACTGCCTCCATGCACTATTATCAGTAGTTTTCCTTTGCTACATTGAAAGCTCTTTACATCGCTCCTTCTAATGACTGTCATTCCTTCTAATGACTGTCATTCCTTCTAATGACTGTCATTCTTTCTAATGACTGTCATTCCTTCTAATGACTGTCATTCCTTCTAATGACTGTCATTCCTTCTAATGACTGTCATTCCTTCTAATGACTGTCATTCCTTCTAATGACTGTCATTCCTTCTAATGACTGTCATTCCTTCTAATGACTGTCATTCCTTCTAATGACTGTCATTCCTTCTAATGACTGTCATTCCTTCTCATGACTGTCATTCCTTCTCATGTCATTCCTTCTAATGACTGTCATTCCTTCTAATGACTGTCATTCCTTCTAATGACTGTCATTCCTTCTAATGACTGTCATTCTTTCTAATGACTGTCATTCCTTCTAATGACTGTCATTCCTTCTAATGACTGTCATTCTTTCTAATGACTGTCATTCCTTCTAATGACTGTCATTCCTTCTATTGACTGTCATTCCTTCTAATGACTGTCATTCCTTCTAATGACTGTCATTCCTTCTTATGACTGTCATTCCTTCTAATGACTGTCATTCCTTCTAATGACTGTCATTCCTTCTAATGACTCATTCCTTCTAATGACTGTCATTCCTTCTAATGACTGTCATTCCTTCTCATGACTGTCATTCCTTCTCATGACTGTCAATCCTTCTCATGATTGTCATTCCTTCTCAAGATTGTCATTCCTTTACATTTGTATGTTGAGCATTGATCCACGTTTAATTTATACACACTATCATAATATTCTCTACGCCTAATACATGAATTTCCACTTGCCTTGTAGTCATATGTTCTTATCTTATATGCGCGCAGTTGTAGCTGATCAGGTAGTACTCTCTTGATCTTTAGTTTCACAATCACAACATTGGGAGCTGATGATCCAACTGTTATGATACCATTCTAGTAACAAGACACGGGTTTAAACCTGGGTAATATGTCTCATGGCAAAGTTTGCAAAACGGTAGGTTGCCATTACTTTCCGTACGTGGAGGAGCGAAAAAACAAACCCATATCTTCCAAACTGGACACGAGCATGATTCGAACCCAGAGCGTTGGGAATATGAAATACCTTCTTTCTTTCAGGATTAAAGTAAAAAAAAATAGCATGCGCACTGTGTTGTGACTGATTGAGCAAGCAGATTATATTGATGTTTTTTTTCAGTAATTCGCTTATTTTCCTTTTCTTGTTGCTGATAGTTACTTCAGAATTGGACGTCCGGTTTTCTGTTCAATCGTTTTTATTCGCCTCTTTCAACACGTTTAGCAGATTATAGTGTTACTATTCTTTAATTCCATTTCTGGCCCCGGTAACATACGTGTGAACCTTTATTCATCGACTTATCAATTTATCTAGTCATATATCCGCGCAGGTTACATTCTCACGAGATAACATGAACTATCGTACTCCCTGCCTTGTTATGTATCCGGCACAAGATGTATAGGGTGATTAATAATAGATGGTACCGAAGTAAAAACGTGTAGCATGCGTCTGGTTAGAACTGGTACCGTCTAGACATTGGCCGTGTCACCAACGGGACTTACATCAAACGTGTGTAGTGTGTAGGTAAAACTTGGGAAAGTTAATATGTCCTTTCATGTTAATACATTTGTGTTAGGTTCGTCCATTTATGAATAAATTCAGAACCTTTGCACCATCTGTTTTCAACCACTCATTACTTCTAGCAATATTTGTAATGACATAATCTTTCATTACATCTCTGGGATCAAGATGCTGAGCAATGTATGAGCTGCAGTGGCCAGCGACCCATAGCTGACTGTTAGCGTCAGAGCCAGCGAACCAGAGCTGCCAAGACCCTTCTACGCCTCCACGTGGTGATCCTGGATAACAGGCTGCAACAGAGCAGACTGGCTAAGGAGAAGGGATCGAAGAGAGAAGGCTGACCCGGAACTCAAAAAATGCTTTGCTGAAGTTGGACAGAAAGGTGCAAATATTGCAGTCAAGCTGTAAACTATGACACAACGCATTCCGTTCTCTGGACTACATTCTACTACTTAAGCCCTTTTCAGGGTTTAGTAGCGGGAGATTGAGAACGAACGAAGCCAAGCCATTCTATCTCTCTGGTGACATTATTGACTTTTCTCAGACATTAAATTTCAAACATTACAATTCGCCTCCCCTGTGCCTTGCTGTTAAAAATGAAGAAATAACGATTCTTGTAGACTTGACAAATAATTATGTATATTCTTTTGCAAGATCCGGGTAGATGATACTAGAAAACGGAATTTGTATAGTAGGTTAGCAGTCAATTGTCACTGCGTCTTAGCTTCCAAATGTCTAATATAATGAACAGAATAACCTAAAATTACAGAGCAGCAAAGTAATGAGTTTCCTTTTTTTAAAATTTTAAATCACGGCGCACGCTAGCAGAAGCAGTAGAAAATCGCGTGCGAATATGTCATAAATTGTGGATGTGTTACGGTATATTGGTTGCGTTTTTGTATGAATAACCTCATGTTGTAACTCATGCAAAATATAAGGGTTTATTCGCAACATATAAACATATACATAACGTGGTCTGCTATGTAGTGCTTTCTAATTTGTGAAATCTGATTCAAGCTAAGTACTTTCAGGAATCATCAAAACCAATAGCTCCCCGTGAAGCATATGGCTTCAATAAATACATACCAAATCTTCCTGTCTTGGGTCACACGTTGAATGTCTGGTCATGTCTACTGTAGTCCTTCATGTTTGTGTCGAGATCTCGTCTCACTGTGTGTTTCCTCTGTTTCTTTTGCTGGGAACCAGATAACTAAGTCACCAGACGGACAGACCTCGAAAGCACACACACCAAATTAAATCGTCGCCGTTTGACCCTATTTGGACATGTAATCCTCCTTGCCGAGGGTGTCCTCGCCCATTTGCTCTTAAAACAGGACATGCATATCAACGATATTGAACATTCCTCTCTATCATGGTTATACTGCCACGGTCACCCTCTTTGACTCATGGACACAATACAGCCCACTACTCCTTTGGCCCTTTCTGTAGTGGGAACTCCGATGTAGAGAAACATAATATGTTACTTTTAAGATGCATGATTGTTAGTCATTTTTTCTAAGTCTCTGAGAGAGCAAGAATTTTCATTTTGGATTTCTTCATTTCTTCCATGAGCCCATTATTTTTCTTCTTTTGTTTTTCTAATATTCCATTTTCCAAACATCGTAGTTCGTAATTCGCTCCAGTTTGTCATCTTTAATGTGTTTCAGGTCTTCCTCATTTATTGGCTTGTTACCAGGTGGGTTGACAAATAGTTAACTGACCTGTTCTGTCTTTGCATGATGGAGAGGCTGCGTCCGTTTGACCTCCATGCAGACCACCGTTTCTGGTTCAAGACTGTTTTTTTCGGTATTTATAGTCTACCTCCAAATATAGGGACGATGATGCTAACGTTTGGTCAGGCAAAACACACTTATCAAACAATGTTAGCCAGGGTCAGGAGAAATATACTGGCCAAGACCTTCACCTGACGGGACGATGATGCTAACGTTTGGTCAGGCAAAACACACTGATCAAACAATGTTAGCCAGTGTCAGGAGAAATATGCTGGCCAAGACCTTCACCTGACCTTCTCGTTGGTCGACCTGGAAACAGGCTGTTGTCGAGGACAACAGTCTGGCTAACAAGGTGAGGTTCGATGTGATCCCCGTAGTAGTGAGTGACACGCAGATGAAGCCAAGCATTGCACAACCGCTTGGAGGACCATGTTCCACTTCATCACCACGCTCTGGATGTCAGGAAAGCTACTACATTCTGCCAAAGTTCCGTCCTTTTCAGGGCGCACAAAAGGTTTACCAACCCATTGTGAGCATTAGCAGCAACCAACCAACCAACCAACCAACCAACGAACCTCCAAATATAGAGAGCATACCGCTATCCACACCCAGTTGACGTGCTTGGTAGGAGGACCGGCCCTTCCCACATGACTTCTGAAAATATGCCGACTGAAACAATGTACCCGGCGAATCGGCGTCAGGGGTGTAACATCACCTAATGGCGAATCACATCGCGAGTGAAAAGACGATGGTTATAACTGAAAAGCGGCGGAAGAGCAAAGTAACAAGACGCAAGCAACAAAACAGTTTAGGTCTGCTGTTGATAGAGTCCAGTATTGGCTCTTTCAATCTCGTAAGACTATAGTATGATGTGCTTTGAGAAAAAAAAAATGTATAGTCCGTCTGTTAATTTATGAACAATGTCCGAAGCAATTTTCTAGTAAACTATATGTCAGATCTAAATGATTTTTCGCGTGCAGCCTTAGAATATCCATGACGCTAAAACATAGATATTATTTAGTCCATAGCTGTTACGAAATTTGCACATTGGCGAATTCTTTTGATCTTTTAGGACCGTTGCAAAGAAATGGCATTAAATTTAAGATTTTACAGTACGCAGCTTAGTTTCTCGTCACATTTTGTTTATAGGCGTATCTCCTTCATGTCTTGATAGATAATTGATTGTTTGTGCTGCCCTTTATGTACAATCGTACAAATGGCACTAATATGCAAAAGTTAGTACAGACCTTCGGTCAATCTTAGACCTCCAAGATTGTATCAACTGTATTTGCTGCCATTCTATGTACACCTAATTGTTTTGATAAACATACTCTAATTCATCCAAGTGCTAATCAGTCTGTCTACAAAAGATGATATCAATCATCCGAGTCTATCGATTCAAAGAGATTGATAATTGTTACTGGATGGACAAATTGTAATCCATCTCGTTTGCCAGTACTGTTCTTCTTCCCGGAGCACATGTTCAACACACTTCATCCCCGAGCACATGTTCAACACCCTTCTTCCAGAACTGAATGTCTATTTTTGAAAGGTACTCACGTGTCAGCACTTCAACATCACACATTTTAAATGTTCAGTTCGGTTCGGCAAGTTATCCTTTGACTTAAGCCCACACAAGCTCTGTAGGGTTTAGATGCGCGTGACATGCAGGTAGTCACAGAGAAATGTGACCGTACTCTTCAATGATTTTGTCAATATGATACACATTTTGTCTTATTTGTCTTCCTCACAAGCTACAACAACTCTGGCTTCAAATACGCGTTTTCGAAATTTACTTTTTTCTTATCGAGCCATGTCCTAATTTGAGCTTTAATATTTGAAGCAGTTGGTACTTTGTCTTCCTCTGATACTGTACTGTGATAGGATGCATTATTCATTACTAGGCATGACATTCTATCCAGAATTGGAAGCAGTCCATTCATTATCCACTGCCTGACAATTTGTGCATTCATTTCAGTGTGGTAGTCTACCGGCATTGCTTTCTGTTTGGAAAATAAGTTCAGCGTCACGGACAAGTCCGTTTTCACTGCTTCCGGCAGACGTAAGTATAATGCGCTGCCCTTTGCTGCTCTGAATTTGTCTTTTATGTTCGCCGTCTTCTGCATTAATCCAGGATTCACCCAAGTATACAATATCATAGCCTTGCCTACGCCGTTCACGTACCTGTCTCGGGTATTTGCTTCTGGCAGAATTCAAATGTAGCTTTTCACATATAATATTTCTGCCGCCTGAACTTTTCATGAATGTAAAGCCAGCGGCTCTTACAATTTTCCAAGGAGTACTTTTGGAAACTTCAAAACTGCAGTCGGATTGCAATGTTATTTTTAGTTTCAGCAGAATAACACGTTGATATTCGTCGTTTCAATATCTCCCGTTTGATGACATCTCTGTCGAAATCGTCAAATATCTTTTTCCTACCTTGCTTAATATGAGTGAACTGTGACTCTTGTCCAATCCAACGGATAATCTATCCAGACCAAGCGGCAATTGCGTTCGTTTCTCTGGGTCATGAATATCGCAATATAAATGGCCCATATTAGATTCCATGCGGAAAAACTTTTATAGTAAAACGGTAACCTTCTGCATTGTTATAAATGTACACTTCAAACTCATTTTGAAATTGTTTCAATGTAACTTTTGAAAAAGTAACTATATGTTACAATAACGACCCCACACGCTATGATATCGGGATACACGTATAACTGAACGACAGTTTCGCATGAATGACCTTTGTTGTTTTCTGCACTCCACAAAATGTCTAATTGCGGCACGGAATAATCATGAATTTGTTTTTACTCAATTTATTTGAATGTCAAAACATCTATTTTTAAAACAGCACGACTGAGTACCGTATACTGGTTAAAATTATGTACAATTCAGGGAGGTTTTTTTTAAAATAGCCTAATGAATACATTTTTAAAAATACATCAAATGTTTTACAGAACAAAAATATTTACATAACGTCATGGATATTATAAGGTTGCATGCGAAAAATCATTTGGATTTGACATGGAGGACAGTAGAAAATTACTTTGGACCATGTTTATGAATTAAAAGACGGACTACAACTACAGTCCATGACGATAACGAACGGGACTCGTAAGGCCAGTCTCAAGCAAACAGCAAGAGAAAGCTGGAAAAATAAAACGGAAAGTCTAAACCTGGACAAAGACGGGAACAAGCTATGGAAGCTAGTCAGAGCCATGAACGACGAAACCCCGTCAAATAAACAAATTACTATCAAGCAGGGCGAGAACTTGATCACAGGTAAGAAAGCCGCAAACGCCTTTGTCGATCACTATGCCAGAGCAAACCACATCGAGGTCCCTGCAGATAAGCATACAGACATTAGCGAAGAGCTAAAGGGACACGAAAACATGAATACGGCACCTGAAGAGCACATGATGGCCAAACTAACAATGCGCGAAATGGAAGAGGCTATGAGAACACTAAAGAAAAGGAAATCTCCCGGAAAAGACGGGATAACAAACGAAATGCTGATGGGGCTGGGCCAAACAGCGAAGAGGAAACTGCTATCGGTCCTGAACCAAAGCTGGAAAAGGGGAATTGTACCACAGGCATGGAAAGACGCAATACTGGTACCAGTACCAAAAACAGGAAAGGACAAAACAGATCCAAATGGATACAGGCCCATAAGCCTACTGAGCTGTGTCGGCAAGCTGATGGAACGTATGATAAACACCAGACTGATGTGGCATCTGGAAGAAAAACGAATACTAATTCCACAGCAAGCCGGCTTTAGACAGCACAGATCCACTGAGGACCAGGTCATCCTCATAGCCCAGGAGATAGAAGATGCCTACCAGGCACAGAAACACACAGTAGCTGTTTGGGTGGATCTGGAAAAGGCATTTGACAAAGTCTGGAAAGATGGACTTAGAGTCAAGCTAAGAAGAAGTGATGTTTGTGGGAAGATGTACAAGTGGATCAACCACTACCTCAAACAAAGAACGGCCAGAGTCCAAGTACAAGGGCAGATGAGCAAAAAGGTGACACTCGAGCAGGGAGTACCCCAAGGGGGAGTACTGTCACCCACACTCTTCCTGGTATATATAAACGATATTACAGAGAATATACCAAGAAGAGTCCATAGCTCAATGTTTGCAGACGATCTGGCTATGTGGACCTCTGAAAAGAATCTCACCATAGCAAGAAATCGGATGCAGACGGCCCTAACATCGCTGGAAGAGTGGGCGAACTCATGGCTGGTCAAAATAAACGAGGAGAAAACCACATGCACAATATTCTCGCTTTCATTAAAACCCCAAAGTACCAAATTAAGTCTAAATGGCAAATTCCTGCAGCCAAACGACAACCCAACCTATCTGGGAGTCACATTTGATCGGCGCATGACATGGAAAAGTCAGATTGAGAGAAATCGAATGAAAGCCAGAGAAAGAATGGCAATCATGAGGAAACTTGCTGGCACAAGCTGGGGAGCAGACGAAGGCATACTAAAGAAACTGTACACTGGAAGAGTGAGACCAGTTCTCGAGTAGGGCATTGCGGCATGGACAACAGCAGCGAAGGCGAACTTCGATAAAGTTAACAAACTTCAAAACCAAGCCATGAGAATTATAACAGGTGGCATGATGTCAACGCCAATTGTAGAACTTGAAAAGATTACAAAACTGCAATCCATAACCGATAGAAGAGACTGCAGAGCCCAGCTGCAGTCAGAGAAACTCCGAAGACTGACCGACCATCCAATGCACCAGAGACTAAACAATTTGGGAAATGGGAAACTAAAGCGGAGAAACTTTGCAGAAATAGCCAAAGCAAAGATGCACGAAGATCCCATAAACGCACTAACAACACCAAAACCCATCACTACTGTACGAAAACCTACCTGGAGGCAGGATATATTTCCAGACGTTGTAGAAAATATACCAGGTATTGCAAACAAAAACTGCCAGACTGAAAAAGAAAGGAGAGATACTACCCTAAGCTTCATAACGAAAAGCTACCCAAGCATGGACTGGACCCATGCATACACCGACGGTTCTGTAACAAACACAACACAGAACGGAGGGGCAGGAGCATTCCTGAACCTACCAAATGGCAGAAAAATAACACTGTCATTCGCTACTGGTAAGTACACAAGCAATTTCAGAGCGGAGGCAGAGGCACTGATGGCGGCTGTGGAAGAAATGGTGACACAGTGAAAATGAGAGCCATATAGTCCTGCTGACAGATGCTCTCGCCGTAGTCACAGCGCTAAAAAGCCAGAAAAACACTGAGCTTAATGACTTAAGAGCAGCACGCTGCAAACTGTGCCAGCAGTCCGCACCAAAAAGGGTAGTGGTACAGTGGGTCCCATCACACTGCAACATCCAAGGCAACGAGGAGGCAGACAGACTGGCAAAAGAAGGTGCAAGACTACCACAAACAGATACCAGTATGACGTACGAAGAGTCAAAACGGCTTATCAAAGCCAGATACATGACCAAATGGGAAACCGAACATACTGGTTACACCAAAAACGATGCCTATTACCAGTTGAACCGAAGAGAGCAGGTCGTTGTCTTCAGACTTCGCACTGGCCACAATAGACTGAGGTACCACCTATTCAACAAATTGAAGATAGGGTGTACCGACGAATGCCCGTTCGGTACTGGTAAAATGACCACTGAACATCTGCTGCAGAACTGCCCGACATACGAGGATCAGAGAGAGCAGATGTGGCAATTACCAGTGGAACTGCAAGACAAGCTCTATGGCAGTGGCGACAGCCTCAGGATGACCGCCGCTTTTTTCGAAAAAATAATGGTTACTGTCTGACTGCGTACGCAGAAGAAGAAGAAGAAGAAGAAGAAGTAAGACTAGTCCGAGCAGAGAGTTTGTAAAGCTTATAGAGTATGTACACCGCAAACCTCGAAGATTAAAATCAGCGAGCAAGGCTAAATATTGATGCAGCGCGCAGTTACGGAAAGTACAATTTTTAACGGACTGTTTTTATTTGGCGGTTGTGCGTTGTTATTTGTTTTAAGCCGTCCTTTTATGAAAGCGATTGCAAAGTACAAACATTTTCCTTTCGTACATAATAATGTAACCATCTATATTATAATTTATATTTACCTTAAATATGTGATTCACAAGAGTTTCGTGCCCCTTTGCGCAAGCTTACAGAGTCTAATGGAAAATCCGGCTTTGATTGTAGCTGTGTGTTGATTACCTGAATATTAAAATACATATTGATTTTGTTAAACCTGTCAGAAATCTCACGTGTAAACATGTACGTATCAAATGCTGTTGCACATGAGCTGGCCTTGTTTGTTGCGTGGTCGGTAGAATAAAAACACTGGTATGAAATGTCTGCACAGTGTAGGTTAAGAAAGGATACAACGATATTGTATTACTTTAATGCTTTCAAAAACGGGTTTTACTCTTCTATGCCATGTTGACATGCGTGGACGATCGTGTACCTCTACATACACATATGGCATGCTCTTATCAGCTTAGTCTTCAGTTACTGTGTGCACTGAATCCAGCATACTTGCATGACAGCAATTGTTTGTGGTCAAAGTTATCTCTCCTAGAATAAATGTCTTCTTTGGCTATCAAACACTTCCTAACTGCCATCTGTCACATAACACCGCGTACCAAGTCATGTTTGAACAGACGGACGCACTCCTTTTTCTTCTGCGTTTAGGTATTTAGTCATGCTAGATCTGCAGTCACGTTGCCAGGACGAAGTTCTGTTTTTTCTCTATATCTGGATATCTGCCCCATTATCTGCCTCTGCTTGCCCTGGTCAGGTTTGGCTTCGTTCATCTTTCTGGACTGGGCAGTCTTGTAGGACTAGGGTTTGGATTACGATTGCACGTGAACATTCATTTGTGAAAGATATCTTGAGTCGGTAGAGGTGATCTAGGAGTCTTCAGTGGCCGGTTCTGAGACGAAACAAAGTAGTTTGTTGGTGTCTTTGAAGCTGATGGCTTAGGTCATGTCTATAACATTCATGTTTTTTTTTCTTCAATAGGTTGTTGTAGTGACTGCAATTTATGATCATGGCCTCTCTATATGGCACTGTATGAAGGAAATATTCCATTTTACTATCAATTCTGGACAGGGCATCAGTTCTCTTTTCTCCTGTAATCTCACAGTGGAGGGGTCGACACTGGAGAGCACCGTTGAGGCCCTTTGGATACTGTTTAACTCGGTTCTTATTTTCTAAAGCAAGTGTTCATTTCTGGTGTTCTGTAATGATTCAAGTAGGAATCTGAAGTCAGTGAAAAAAACAATCTTGATTGGTTGTTGCCCATTGGGTCTTCTTCTTCTTCTTCTTCTTCTTCTTCTTCTTCTTCTTCTTCTTCTTCTTCTTCTTCTTCTTCTTCTTCTTCTTCTTCTTCTTCTTCTTCTTCTTCTTCTTCTTCTTCTTCTTCCCCCAGTACCAAACCCTGAAAGGGTAAGTAGCAGAATGTAGTCCAGAGAACGGAATGCGTTGTGTTGTAGTTTACAGCTTGGCTGCGATATTTGCACCTTTCGGTCCGACTTCAGCAAGCATTTTTGGAGTACCGGGTTAGCATTCCCCCTTAGATCCCTTCTCCTTAACCAGTCTGCCCTGCTGCAGCCTGTTATCCAGGATCACCGCGTGGAGGTGTAGAAGGGTCTTAGCAGCTATGGTTCGCTGGCCCTGACGCCAGCAGTCAGCTATGGGTCGCTAACCGCTGCAGCTCATACGCTGCTCAGCATCTTGATCCCGCCCATTGGGTCTGGTAAGGATTCTCAGTAGACGGAGATGTGCCATGGATTATGCCTTAAAATTAAATGAGATCTTCCCTGTGGGTAAAGCCTTTGCGGACTAATAGCTCATTGTTGTGCCTTATTTGCATTCCAAAAGGGGAAGCAACTAACGATGCACAACCGATCAATGTGAAAAAAACATTTAGCAGATGAGTATAAATAATAAATATAACTATTCTAAACGATTAACGACCAGATAATGTAACAAATCGATTACTTTGTGAATGTAGATAATTGACTAGATGAAGGATGAAACACAGATGTCAATGTTAGGATAATTAAAGTAATACACGCTACTCCCCGCTAAATATGGTGCTCAACCGTTGTCTCCAAAAAAAAAAAAAAAGGAAAAAAAAAATACGATTGAATCGGTACATCACAAATTCGAAACGAGTTCTAAGCTAAAGTTCGTAAACAGGCCTTAAGGCCGAGAAGTGATATATGTATTTTACTTTTGTTTGTAAATTGAATGATAGTATTTGTTTAGTTTTCGTGCAGGTGATTTTGATCTGAACCGACAGTGTAGTAAACTACACTTTGATCTCAGTCAAAAGGTCGTTAAGCGGTATTATCACTTTTTAGTTGTTCTTCTTTTAGGTCCGATTTCCCGTTGGACCAGTCTTTGCATCATCCCCTCCCAAGGGTGATAATGAATCGGTGGCAGTCTGTCAATTTATCTCCAATGTGGATCGATTCTTCCACTATGTTTAAGGTCTTAACTGTGGTCCTTTGACCAATCGTCTTCTCTTCCTGTGTCATACATGACATCCCTCTCTCGATTATTGTACCATTAATAAATGCAGTGTTCATGGGCAGTTCTTGTCTCCTGTTAGTTCTTACTCGCCTGTAGGCTTTGACCTGGGTCGGTGAGTATCTGAACTTTACAGTCATAAGTCAACTCAACTTCATTATTTGGGTATCCCTGATGCACACACAGACCAGCGGCATTATTCAATTCTAGATGTATCCAACCTTTCACACTGTGACTTTTACAATGTGATAATTAGCAGAACCAACTGATCGTATAGGATGTTCAAGGTTGTCAGCTATCATTGTCTTCGGGGCTGCCAGACCCTGCTTGCATCTCTGTATGATCTGATGGACGTAGTATTTATAAAACAGACTGCGATCAAAGATTACCTCCAGGTATATCAAGCTATCAGGCCTCTCAGACACATCCATCAAGGTTTATTTTAGTAAGGTCAACCTTTAACCACTGAGTTCATCAGGTATATAAAGCTATCCATCAATGTTTATATTAGGGAGGTCAGCTTTTAACCACTGAATTGATCAACGATCACATACATCACATCGGCCTTCTGGGGATTGATTGCTCTAACCACTTATTACCCTAACCACTGTGATTGCTCTAACCACTGTGATTGCCCCAGCCACTGATTACCATAACCACTATGATTGCTCTAACCACTGATTGCCCTAACCACTGTGATTGTCCTAACCACTGTGATTGCCCTAATCACTGATTGCCCTAACCACTGTGATTGCTCTAACCACTGTGATTGCTCTAACCACTGATTTCCCTAACCACCGTGATTGATCTAACCACTGTAATTGCTCTAACCACCGTGATTGCTCTAACCACTGATTGCCATATCCACTGTGATTACCCTAACCACTTTGATTACATTAGCCACTGTGATTGCTCTAACCACTGATTGCCCTAACCACTGCGATTGTCCTAACCACTGTGATTGCCCTAATCACTGATTGCCCTAACCACTGTGATTGCTCTAACCACTGATTGCCCTAACCACTGTGATTGCTCTAACCACTGTAATTGCTCTAACCACTTTGATTACCCTATCCACTGTGATTGCTCTAACCACTGTGATTGCCCTAACCACTGTGATTGCCCTAACACCTGTGATTGCCATAACCACTGCGATTGCTCTAACCACTGTGATTGCCCTAACCACTGTGATTGCCCTAACCACTGTGATTGCTCTAACCACTATGATTGCCCTAACCACTGTGAGATTACATGTAAAGCCTCATGTATGTGCTTGACAATTTCATGAATATCCAGTTCCGTACATGAGGATGTCATTTAGAAACGTCAGCATGCGTCTTGCATTGAATGTTGACCACTTTTAGCGTGCAGTCTAGAGGTCCTAAAAAACTCCATGGGTCATACGAGGAAGAATTGTAGGGCGGTGGGCGGCACCCCAGTACAGCTCTGTTTCTTCTTTCTTCTTCTGTTTAGTGTTGCCTATCTATCTATAAAATGAATTATCTGCTCATGTTCGATAAAACATCTCCCTGTTTATCAAATGCTATTTCAGTTTTACAATTGGATCTTATCTCATGTTTCCTGTGGCACCATTTTGTCTAGCGACTATCCTCACCCCTTCCCAGAGTATGGAGGGAGTGACAGCACCATGGATAAGTGCCAGACCGATGATCCTATCAGTATCTTAACTTAACTTAACGTCTTTATACTGGTTTAGAAGACCCTGCAGTGTCTGTATACAACCAGTTACATTTACATCACCTTGCTCTAAAAGCTATGCGCACCCAGTTTATTCTTAAATGCATTAACTGTCCCTGCCTCCACTACCTCCCCTGGCAATGCATTCCAAGCAGACACCACTCTTTGACTAAAAAAATATTTCCTAATATATAATCTATACCTCTCTTTAGTCAGCGTGTAGCTATGCCCTCGTGTTATTGTAGGTGGCTGTATTTTAAAAAAACTTGTTATAGTCTAATTTATCCATTCCTCTGATCATCTTATAAACCTGTATTAAGTCACCACGAATTCTTCTCTTTTCGAGACACTGTCGGCCGGTTTTTCTGAGTCGTTCCTCATAACTGTAATTCTGGAATCCCACTATCATCTTTGTCGCTCTTTTTTGTATTCTTTCCAGCATGTTTATGTCCCTTCTATGATAAGGACTCCACACCTGTACACAGTACTCCAATCTAGGACTAACTAAACCTTGATACAGTTTGACGATCACTTCCTTGCTCCTATGTTTAATATTTCTTTTTATCATACCTAACATTGCATTTGCCTTTTTCACTGCTACCTTAACTTGCTCACTCACCTTTCCTGTACGATCTATTATAACCCCTAGGTCCCTTTCCTTATTTATCTTTCTAATATTGTTCTCTCCCATTCTGTAATTATGTCCCTTGGTCGTGACGCCAATCTGGTTAAAGGCCTTCATTTAAGATGACAAGATTTTTACTTAGTAGTGCCATATACTCAATCACCACTTGCCTGTTTTCAATGGCATTTCCTCAATCAATGAACCTAACATTGTAGTCACCGTCACTAAGGGGCCTTATAGCTATGCACTTCCAACAATTTCGTCAGAAATATCCCTGTATTGAAAATTTCCATTCGAAACCAAATCCGCAACTCAGAAATCAGACATCGAACTTCCTTCTCTGACATCATAGATGTCACGCTGTTACGGAAATACAGATCTGCCGGGCATGTGCTGCGTATGTCGGATAACAGATGGACACATAGAGGAACGTCGTTGTGACCATACATATGTAGCCGCCCTAATGGGTGACCGAGAAGGAAGTGGATAGATGGCCCGAAGGAGGCCCTGTGTCCGACATGGTACACCAATGCAAAAGAGCGAAATGAGTTTACTCAACATTTGGCTGCCTGGCATCAGACACACGTGTCTGATTAAATACCAGGATACCCAAATAGAAGGCGGTACACGTTTGCCTACTGGATTTACACTCTCCACTCCCAATTATTGATCCCCACCTCAACAGCCTTGCAGCTCAAAACCCTCATTAATATACGTGGTAGCATACACCCACTTGTTGGGGAACTCATACTTCACGTACAAGGCCGGAACCCGTCAGTGGGGCTTACATAGATTGTTGTTGCACCGGTAGCGTCAGTGGGGCTTACATAGATTATTGTTGCACCGGTAGCGTCAGTGGGGCTTACATAGATTGTTGTTGCACCGGTAGCGTCAGTGGGGCTTACATAGATTATTGTTGCACCGGTAGCGTCAGTGGGGCTTACATAGATTATTGTTGCACCGATAGCGTCAGTGGGGCTTACATAGATTATTGTTGCACCGGTAGCGTCAGTGGGGCTTACATAGATTATTGTTGCACCGGTAGCGTCAGTGGGGCTTACATAGATTATTGTTGCACCGGTAGTCTGGACACTTGACAGTGACTTTATCCTTTTACTTGATCCATCGTTACCTTGGATGTCGTAGGGCCATTACATCTGATCCCACCGTAAGCTGTTTGTCGCTTCATCAGTCTGTCGTGCTTGATCTAGGAGGCCGTAGGGATATCACATCTGACTACATCACAAACTGTCTGTCACGATTCAAGTCTCTCCAACGTCAGTGTTTCGTTTCGGTCTTTTAAAAAGATTTTCCACGTCCGTTCCCAGAACATCCTAAGGTGACCTGACTGTCCTCTTCCAGGAACTTTGCTGTTGAGTATAATTTCAAGCAGCACATTCGATCGTACTCACACGGACGTTATATTGGGGTTTTTATATTTTTATGACAGAAGGTTTTGATATGGTCCAATATTCTGTGGCGTGGCCTACTAACTTTGCATTTGTAACACAATCTCTGAATATTATTCTAAGGATCAGCTTGAAGAATCTCATCATCGCTGTCTTGATTTTAAAAATCTCAACTTTAAATATCCATGTTTCACAAACATATATGCATCCAAAGAGGATCAATAAGTGCATTAATTTGACCTTAGATTTGAGTGATGTGTTCTTATCATTCAACAATAAGCCCAGTGAGACTTGTTCTTGCTTGTGTAGTTCTTGTTTTTAGTTTTGCTTTGGTTCATTCTTTTAATTACAGATCCAAAATATTTGAATTGTGTAACTGTCTCAATCTTTTGTCCACTTATAATGTTGTTATATTTCATTCCTTCCTTGTTATTCCGCATTAACTGTGTCTTTTGCGTGTTATTTCCATTCCATATTCCTAGATGTGGTATCAAGCCTGGTTCTTAGTTTTTGCAGCTCTTTTGTTGTATCACCAGCCAAAGCATCTATGTTATCAGCAAAGCGTAGATTTGTGATAGTGCCTTAACCTATAGTTCCATTGTGACAATATAGAGCATCTGTGATCATTTTTTCCTAGCTAGATTGATAGAACTAGGGTGATGGTAGACAGTTCCGTTTTATACCAAGCGAAGCGGTAAACCAATCTCCGTTCTGTCATTGATGAGAAACGCGATCGAGGTATTAGAGTATAAACCCTTGATGATATTATGATACTAGTAAGTTAATCGACTATTCTATATTGGTGAAAAATGTTCCAGTCTAGTGTGAACTTGTGCATTACTTTACTTGTGGGGTTAATCTGATAGTAAGTAAAGAAGTAAAGATCCCGTTAACACGCAAGTGTGGCATAATGTGAATATGGTGTTAGGTCCAAATTTTTCTTTACCAACGGCGCACAGTATTAATTTTCCTTTAAAACTGAATGATAAAGACATTTTAAAAATTGCTTTTTATTTATCTAAAAACGTCCGTTGTTATTGGCAGGTTTGCTAATATTACATTTGTTTCATACTTTATTTCTGTGTCAAAGCACGACGTCATGTGGCGTTTATCCAGTGTTCAGCGACGAGTTGCTCTGACATTCGCCACAGTATGTCGCTCTCGTCACATGTATCCGGAAGGTTTGGACAAATCATCAGATGACCTGGTCTTGTACCACACCACAGTCACATGTATCGCTGTCCGAGAGATCCCATTTCTTCGTGTTCCACCTACATTGTGATACTCCAATTCGAAGTCTATCTATTGTCTTCCAAAGTGAGTTGGGTAAGTGATGTCCAGGGGCAGGTTATCCATGAAGCTCGATCCCTGGGTCCTGTATCATTCTTAATTTATGCCTTGGTCGACCTGTACTTCTATTTTCCCCTTTGCAGGTCCCAGCTCTGGTATGAACTGGATGTAGCCGGAAGAAGGGTTTCCTGCATAGTGGGCTAGGCTCGAGCAGCTTAATACTCTTCTGCGTTGGGGCAAGCAATTACGGAAGGTGGTTAACCGATATGTGAGTCCATCTAAATAGACATAAACACTAGAGCAAAGTAGACCCGCAGCCTGTTAGGCGTCATCTAAGCTGCTCTAAACAAACCACCTAACCATGGCCGGTGTTATGCCATGTCACACAGTTAGTCGTCTCTTGCGACATGCTCTCTGTGAGGCAGTGGTGCTATTCTTGTTCTTGTAATTCACAAAGACCCCGGCGGACCACTCGGCCATTCCCTGTTTCATTTCGTGCCATAATTCAGTGTAGCGACTTTCAGAGCTTCACTGTGTGGGCTTTATTGATGTAAGGAAACTATGCCTGGAGACGTGTGATCTGCTCCTGGTGTCCAAATCAATACCAAAGCTCCATGAATGCCATGATACCAAGGGTTTAATCTATTCCGGTACTTTCTCAGTACAGTGTTGGCTGTGTGTTATAGTTTCATTAAAACTATATGTCAAGATGTGTTCAGTAGTTCTTCTATCAGCTCAAAAACTAGCTTACATTTCATCTGTGATCTCAGCTTTTGGTTATAACCTGTTTTATATGAACTTGAACATTACTTTTCTTGAGGGGTTAATCAGATTGTAAGTAAAGTAGCTAATCCCCCGTCAACATGCCAGTTTGGCATATTGGAAATTTGATGTTAGGACCATATTGTTTGTGGCCAACAGCACACTAGGGGCGATGTGGTCAACATCACATCACGCCAGCCGCATTTACTATCACATATTATTTTTTAACCAAATTTGTGAGGCTGGGCTGACCACTCGACCCGTTTTGTGATCGACAAATATCCCCCACCAACTGTAGACCGAAACCCGATTGCTCGACTGGGAAGCCAGCGCACTATCTTCTGCGCAACCTTGGATCCCTTATCAGATTGATAGTTCTATAATTGGTGCATAGTTGCTGTTTGACATTCTTTGTAAAACAGATGGTAATGAGGAAATGTGTCCATTCAAAGGACCATACAAATATCTGTCAGTTTTTCATTACATATAATGATTTTCAACATGTCATAACAGGCGACTAAAGAGAATTGTGCCTGACAATTTCTTTGTGTAAAACTATTGGCATTTTAACCAACCACAGCAACCGCTTCGATACAGGCTTCCTGTAAAGGGACCAGATGCAGTTAAAACCTATACTTGGATAGAGAGAGAGAGAGAGAGAGAGAGAGAGAGAGAGAGAGATGAGAGAGAGAAGGTGAGTTACTGCTAGTGTTTAGAAACAGGCTTTCTATAAATGGCGGAGCTGCAGTGGTGACATATGCTTGTTATTGAAGCTGTAAGGTGAGAACAGCCTTGCAGGATTCTTGTGTACGGAAAAGGCTACGGGAGTAAACACTGAGTAAAAATCTGCATTTTATGCTCTATCCAGTCGTCACGACTTATGTCTTGTCACTGGTCCAAGGTAGCTGGGAACCATAGAGTGAGGTTGAAGATCAGCTCAGTTTTTCCTCACTGTAATCCAAATACAGCGCAAGTTACATCATCAAGACAAAACCGTCTGATAATGTCATTATTGCTTGCGATTGGCAACTAAGGTGAATGCATAAACGTCTATTAAAAACGACTCTCCATATTTAATTACTTCTCATGGATGCTACCAATTCCCACTGCTTTCCCATTTCTAAAAATTACTCGTATAATTGCCATTTCGACTTCGTTTCTTGGTATGGATTGATCACTGTGATCGGATGTACTAAGGTGCAGCAGCACGTCCCGAGCTATCCTTCTTGGCTTTGATAATTATATACGAGGTGACTTCAAATGCACATTTTTTACGTGGGATAGAAATTCGAAAACTATTTCTTTGTATTATAACTTGTAAATAATGTTGCTAAGGATGTCAAGAGCGTCCTGCACGTATTAGATACTTCCTTGTACAATTCATCAGCTTATTATGCAGTCAAGACCAGTTATTTTACCCTCTGCCTTACCACCTGGGTCACATGGAACGCATCAACATCGGAGATAAAAGAGTGTGCCTTTCCCGTGAGCAACGAGCGCTGTACTATTCTCGCTAATAAAATGCCTGGAATTATTTTTGAAATCAATTTGACGACCTTGCTGCACATTCTTGACATGTCCTATTACCGACACGGGATCACGACAGATAAACATGTCACTTTCGTGCAGGGAGCACAGATTCAAGTATTTCAGACGACCTTGAAACCCATAATTGTCACGAACATAGTGTCTAGTTTCAGCGTCTGTTGAATACTCCCTATCCCTATTGCAAGGGCCGAATAGCTCTCTTTCTTGGCTGTTTGGCTAGATATAAATCTTCGGGGAATGAACTTACGCTGCCTATTATCGATTTCCGATGTCTAAAATGCCCTCACCAGAGCAGTCTAGCTAGCTAATATTGCTTAGTTCTGTACGACATTTTGGAATGGATTTTCGGGAGTTGTTGAAGCTCGCTATGAGAAGAAATTACGGAAAGTTTCAATCAATATCGATGCGGCCCATGTCCATAATATTACCGGAAAACGCCGTTTTATGGTTGAGAGGAACGTAGCTCGTTTAAAAAAGGATTGCAATGGGGAGAAAAAGAAATAACATATATCACTAAAAATGAACTGTTTTTGTAGTGTTATTACTGTCTATATTGCTCTACCTTTTTTGTTTTTATAAATGAAGAATGCTTGTTTGCAAAAGGGAGATAGCTGAACGGTCTCTAGAAATGGTAGACAGTTGAACATAAACATTAAGCAGACAGAAGAGCAGATGAAAAAATACAAAAAACAAGTGAACCATCTTATTATCCCGAGTGCGGTCTTGTATTAATCATCTTCTTCGGGAAAATAAACAATACTGAGGCTACAGTGGGTCTGTTACTAATTTTAACTGAGAACCTTTTCATGACGGTCGGACATTACATGCAGCAGATTACTCATACTGCCAGATAAGAAGTATCTTCAGAGTAACAAGTAATATTTGAAACGATTATGTAAAGTTTGCTTTAATCTACCTAATTATATTTCAAATGAGCGCCTGTCTGTATTTCCAAGGTTTGTGGGAGAGATGTGTTTGACTGATCGAATGACATATCCTCATTTGGGGTCAAAATGGCGTTTGACGCGAGGCTCCTTTAGGATAAATACAAGGGGCTTGTCATAAGTCTTTACCCTGACTATAAAGCAGTAGGGGACGAAAGTTGAAATTTGGCACATATGTAGCTCATTCTTCCTCTTCTTCTTCTTCGTTCGTTCTCAATCTCCCACTACCAAACCCTGAAAGGGCTTAAGTAGCAGAATGTAGTCCAGAGAACGGAATGCGTTGTGTCGTAGTTTACAGCTTGGCTGTTATATTTGCACCTTTCGGTCCAACACATCCGACTTCATCAAGCATTTTTGGAGTACCGGGTTAGCATTCCCTCTTCGATCCCTTCTCCTTAGCCAGCCTGCCCTACTGCAGCCTGTTATCCAGGATCACCGCGTGGAGGTGTAGAAGGGTCTTGGCAGCTATGGTTCGCTGGCCCTGACGCTAGCAGTCAGCGATGGGTCGCTGACCACTGCAGTTTATGCGTGCGCTGCTCAACATCTTGATCCCGTAGCTCATTCAATTTGTACTGGACATGAGAAGTATGAATTTCCCTTCTCGACGGGTTGATCCGGTATGGTGCATGGCGCAACACACTTTATTGACCGGATCTGCTACTCTAACGGTTTGTCAGAACAATGGAGAAATCAGAGGCCAGAACTGTGATACACTTCTTGATGCTGCAGGGAAAAACACCTACAGAAATACACAGGAAGATGAAACCAGTGTTTGGGGAATTCTGTCCTTCGTATGCTTCTGTAAAAAACTGGTATAGGCAGTTTAAGTGTGGCCGTTCCCATGTTGCTGATCTTCCAAGATCAGGAAGACCATCCTCAGAGTGCAACGATGAAAATGCTGCAAGAGTGAAGACAATAATTAACCAGGATATGAAAATGACAATTGCAGAGATATTTAGGTCAGCAAAACTGAATGAAATTACAGTTTTTAGAATTTTACACAACAGGCTGAACATGAGAAAAGTGTGTGCCCGCTGGGTCCCGCGTCTGCTGACATGTGAACAGAAACAAACGAGGGTTGATTGCTGTGGCCAGTTGCTTAAGATGTGTCGGTCAAAAAACATGTTGCCGACCCTGGTGACAGTAAATGAGACGTGGGTTCACCATTATGACCCAGAATACAACATTTCCAGCGTGTAGTGGAACACCCCAGTCTCACCAACACATGTCAACCCAAGTGCACAGAAATCTGCATGAAAAGTGATGCTGACTGTTTTTTGGGACGTCAAAAGTGTCAAATTGAAAGATTACCTACCTGCCTCATGGCAACACGGTTAATGGGCAATATTATGCAGATCTCCTTACCAAACTAAGAAAGGCTGTGACCAGAAAACGAGGGATAGTGAGCACTCAAATTCTGCCTTTGCTTCAAGATAACGCGCCCTCCCATAAAGCAAGACTTGCGCTGCAAACAGCCGACGGTTTGAATATTCTAATTCTTCCACACCCACCATATTCTCCGGATTTAGCTCCATCAGACTTTTTTCTTTTCCCAAAACGTAAAAAACAGCTGAAAGGAAATCATTTTGACAGTGACGAAGATGTCACACTGGCTTGTTTACTGGTTTAGTTCTAAAAATTGGTTATTTTATTCTGAAGATCTTTTCAAGATCACGCAGAGATGGCAGAAATGTATAAATTCAGGTGGTGGCTACATTTAGAAGGAAGAAGCACTGTGCCAAATTTCAACTCTCTCCTCCTATCCCTTCACGTTCAGGGTAAAGACGTATGACAAGCCCCTTGTATGCAAGTCCTTAACACAGTTCTGACTCTTAATTCGATCAGACTAATCCAGTGGTTCCCAAACATGTTCGGGTAATTGACCACTTGTCCCTACACACTCATATCCAGTGCAGTCCCAGTCATACTATAAAAATTGTTTTCAGAATAGGAATATTTAACAACTTAAGATAAAAACAAAAACATTTAAAACAGTAACTTATAAATGAACATTAATTTAAACCCTAAATACAATTGTTCGGTGTATTTAAATAACATTTTTTTATGAACTTGATCCAGTGATAAGTGATATCATCTTTTCAAAGTCTGATAATAACTTAGCAAGAATATTATATACCACATTCAGTCGCATAGCTAAGTAGAGCACCTCACTATTTTGTCAGTTGTTAAGGTGACTGATAGGCTTGATGAAGTGATATTAGTTTCTCAATCGCTAGTTCAAAGACATCCAACATGAGTCTTAAACCACCACGTTAAGCGATCTGTAGTTGATATCTTTGCTTGAAGAGAAATACTAAACACAAAAATATTAAAAAAATACTTTACACAAAATATGATGTTGGAAGTACAACCAGTATGTTCTTAACCATTTTCCAAAATGCATGAAAGAGATTGGCCATTTTCTTTTATTGCAAATTCCAAGTACGATTTCTTAAACTTTGACTTCAACTCAATGTCATTATGTAGCTCGATTAGTTATTGTACCTCTACTCCAATTTCCTAAATATCTGAAAAAATGAGATCAAGATGCTGAACGATGCATGAGCTGTAGCGGTCAGCGACCCAAAGCTGACTGCTAAATTCAGGGTCAGCGAACTAGAGCTGCCTAGATCCTTCTACACCTACACCTCGATGTGGTGATCCCGAATAACAGACTGCAAGAGGACATTCTGGCCTAGGAGAAGGGATTGAAGACTAACATGGCACCCACAAAATGGCATGCTGAAGAAGGATGTGTTGGATCGGAAGGTGTAAACTACGACACAACGCATTCCGTTCTATGCACTACCTCCTGCTGCTTGCAAAACCCATTTCATGGCTTAGTAGTAGGAGTTTGAGAACGAACGAAGAAGCAGAAGAATATCTGAAAAATGATTTTCACACGGTCTGTAATATCTATCATAAGACATTCATCGAATCACTCAGATTTATCTTCACGCAGCATAATCAAATTGTCACAAAAACGTGTAAGTCGCCATCTTGTATCCCACCTTTCTGTTCTAGCTCAGACAAGCTCGGAAATTGATGTTCTGACGATGGCGTGTATTTGGCTTGAATAAAGTTAACTTTGCAGTAAACGTAGATACCAAAGATTTTACCCTAATAAGATTAATATAATTTTCTTGCAACTGCAAATTCATTTGATTCAACTTCGGAAATAGTTCAAACAAATAAAAAATGCCAAGCCTGTTTTATTAGAGGTCATTACTAAGCAAAGTATTCGTTCCTTAAAAAACTCAACAAAACTATCAAAAAGAAAAAGGTTATAGAAGCGTCTTAAACAGTTTCCTTTTGACAGCCAACTAACTTCAGTATGAATCACCACGGTCATGGGCTGTCTGCCCCTCTCATGGGTCATCGACAACATCTCGCCATCTTGGACGGTCCTGGACTGTCTGCCCCTCTCGTGGGTCATCGACAACATCTCGCCAGCTTGGACGGTCCTGGACTGTCTGCCCCTCTCATGGGTCATCGACAACATCTCGCCAGCTTGGACGGTCCTGGACTGTCTGCCTCGCTCATATGTCATCGATAACATCTATCCAGCATGCACGGTCCTGGGCTGGTCTTTCTGCATCTCTCTAGGTGTAGTAATTTAATCTTAGTTCCTTCTCACATTATCTTCTGCATATTTTTTTTTAGTCTACCCCCCCCCCCCCTAATCTCTCTCTTTCCCTCTTTTCCCTTAAGGATTCCATGTAAAAACCTGATGTGTATGTTGGAGGTCGCGTTCCGTAGTGCCTGTCCTATCCAACCCAGTTTTCTTTGCCTAATTTGTTGCTCCAATGGTTTTTGTTGGCTCCGTTTCGATAGGTCTTCAACCATCACCTTGTCTGTCACTTTTTGCCCATTATCCTTCCTGGGCGTCTGTTAACGAAAGACTGGAGTCTTTGTTGTATGGCTTTGGTCGTTGTCCATGTCTCCGCTTCATACAACAGCACCGACTTGGTAATGGCGACTAATATTCTAACTTTGGTGTGAATTTAGATTTCTCTAAATCTGCGTATGTTATTTATCAACTTTGTACTGAATTGAATTGTTGCGGAAAAGAATCTCCTTAAGAAGCAAAGAAGGTACTTTTAGCTGGCCATTTGTAAATAAGCAAACACACGTTCTGAAACTACGACCTTGAACGCCCTCTGCGCCCCTTGCCTCTTTGCCCCCCTCTTCTCCATGCAATCCCAACACCCCCTTGGGAACCACTGAACTAACCGCTTTGTAGTAAGTGTGGAATAGACAGAGCACAGCACATCACATCCCAGCACGTTTCATTTCATGACAACACATCTTGATGAAATGATAATGCCGTATCGACTGTCATGAAGTACCACCTGCTGAAGGAGTCCTAACCCGCAGAAGCAAATGTCAGATTTACAGTATATTGGAACACAGAGAACCGAAAACAATCTCTTCCATGGTGAGAAATGAAGACGCGCAAAGACGCAAAAATAAGAAGTTGGCGACGATAAAAAATTAGAGAAAACAAAAGAGAGCTTATACTGTTAATGAAACTCAGTGGACCAGCAGTTCGAAACCGCAGACACGAAAAATAAAATAAACAAAGAGACCACCAATTGATCAAGCGGCACAGATATTTAATAAATAGTACAGTAGCGTTGCAGATAGTACGTTGGCCATCGGATCCATAGAAGATGTTACACCTCCTTGTAACGCCTTATATCGTAAGCAGATCAAGAGGATGAGGTGCATTTTGATTATTAATTAATTCCTCCATTCCCCTTTCCTCGTCAATGTGAAGTCTGGATTGAATCGCCTCGAATTCTGCTCTTTTCTAGACACTGTAGGTCGGTTTATCTGAGACTTATAGTATGTGGAAAGACTCAGAAAAAGAGAAGTATTCGAGGTGATTTAATACAGGTTGATAAGATAATCAACGGATACAACTGTAACACCTTTTTTTTAAAAATACAGCCGCCTACAAGAACAACAGGGCACAGATACAAATTAATTAAAGAAAATTCAGCATTAGATACAAGAGAATATTTTTTTAGTCAGAGAGTCGTGAATGCTTAGAATGCATTGCCACAAGACGTAGCGAAGGTAGGATCAATTAATGCAAACAAAAATAGATTGGATGAGCAAAGTTATTTTTAGCTCAAGTGAATTTAAAATACGAAGAAATACGAGAAATAATTACAACAGCAATAGGGTCCTTTTAAGACCTCTTGGCAACTGACAAAAGAAGGACACTGGCTTGGTACTGTCATATATCGAGATCAAATGGTCTTGAAAATACGATCCTCCACGGAAAGGTGCAAGGCAGACGACGAAGAGGCCGTCCCAAAAAGACGTGGGAGGACAACATAAAAGAATGGACCAGTCTCCGACCAGAAGAGGCACAGGCAGCGGCCGCTGACATAGAAAAGTGACGTGCTGTTGTGAGGATGTCTTCATGTGTGCCCCAACACCTCACCGGTTACGGAATGACCTGACCTGACCCGACCTGAATTTAAAAGAAACTTTTTGTATACAGACTGCAGTCTTCTAAACCAGGATAAAGACGTTAAGTATCTATTATTTAACTGCAACTGGATCATGTACAGGAAACCTGTTTCCGAGTTTCTGCAGTGGTTGGTTATAATTTCAATTTTGTTTTTATATGGCGAGAATGCCAGCCCCACGTATAATTTATATCACAATAAAACTAGATGTTTCCCAGGCTTCTCGTGTAGCCATACAGCTTTGACTACGTAATCTGCGTAGCACAAGACAGTGCTATCACTTTACTCCTTTCATGGCGTCGACAGAATTTTGATTACATTTTATCTTTTGTTGTCCTTTTTACAAAATACTCATCGGAGTTCTTAAACGAACTGTACTTCTACAGGAACGGATGCCCTGTACAGGTCCCAGCTCTAGTATGAGTTGGATGTAGCGAGGAAAAAAACGATTTCCTGCTTAGCGGGTTAAGCTCGAGCAGCTTATTACTCAGCTGTGTTGGTACAAGTACCACGGAGGGTGGTTGATCGATGTGTAAGTCCATCTTAATAGACTCAAACACTAGAGCAAAGTAGACCAGCAGCCTGTTAAGCGCCATCTACGCTGCTCTTGGCAAACCACCTAACCATGTCCGGTGTTATGTCGTGCCACACTTCTCCATGTCCTACACAAGACCCCGGCAGACCATTCGGCTTATTATCTGAGTAAAAGTAAAGTAAAGTAAAGTAACCTTTAGCACTACTACCGTAGGGGTATGATGTGTTAGCGATCTCCCATTTCAAAGGCTCGGCTATCTGAGGGCGGTAGCCATCTCCTCTCCCTCGCCGCTTTTACTTCTTGGACTGAACCGGTACCCATTTAAGGCTGGGTTGACCTAGATATATTGCGTTTTGAAAAAACACTAAAGCCTTAACTGGGGAATGAACCCAGGACCACTCAGATGCGAAGCCATCGCGCTAACCACTGCGTTACGCAGCTCCCTAAGTTTATTATCTGGGTAGCGAATGTTAAAAACACTCACTTCTGGCAGCAAACGTATGGAGCTTGATTCCGTTCCAGTCGACCCAGATGTGAACTGAAATCAGACCTTCTATTGGGGAAAGAAATACAGAAGGAAGAAGAGTGGTGATCCCATGAAAAGCTGAAGTGCAATGCAGTCTCTTAGAATACACTTCTGACACCAGTGTCAGCTATGCAGCAATGAGACTGCCTTGACCTTTTCCCCCCACGAGACAAACACGCAGGTCAGACAGTACTATAGTCTGCATCTATTACTCTTCCGTTTAATATTGATCTGTTTTTCCCAAAGGGATAGTAGGCTTCTGTTATTTGTAAAAATGATAGAAAAACTTATGAGTTTAATGCACATGGACAATAAGCGCAAAGAAATCCCACAACCCCCAACCCCTCCCAAACAACCAACCCCCCCTCCCCTCCCCCCCCCCAAAAAAAAACAAAACAACAACACACAAAACAAAAAAACCAACAGCTTACCTTACAACAAAAAAGAGACTAAGAGCATCATAAATTAGAGTATCTAATTCATCTATTCCATAAATAGTGTAGGAGATAGAGAAAAGTGCACTTATCTGGAGGCATGCATATTGTTAGTGTTCTCTGTATAATTTGTCTTTGCCCTATTTTTTTTTTAAAATTATTTTTTGGAGTATTGCATTTCATGTTTTGCGTGTTGGAGTGACAGAAATAATCTCAAAGAAATGACGCCAATATCGCTAAGGCTAGGCTTACGTCACATAGCACGAACAAAAAGGCGTCGTAATTTTATTTGGGCGTACAGTCCTTCAATAACCAGCAACTCATCTGCAGGAATATTGTGAAGTGTGTGGAGAACATGAGACGAAGTGGACGTGGGTGTGGTTTGCACTTAACATGGACAAACGGCAATTGTTGTATGCACAAGTATATATGTAGATCCACGTACTTGCGATGTTCACAGTGGTTTTCCTTACTTTGTTAAATATACATGTTGCATTTAAGCACTCGGTGGAACAACGTATACCCTGTAGAGATCTTGTATAGGTGAGGAAGAAGGAACAGAACCATCGCTCATTGATATGTGCATGTACATCGTAAAAAACCACTAAAGTGGGTTAAATATAGGGCTCTCTGTTGCATCATTTAAAACAAAGGGCAATAGAAAACTGACTCATCCAGCTAGAGCGTATATATTCTGTGGTGCTGAGTTTCTGCAATAACGTTAACATGTCCCGAGTGGTCTACCGGGGTCTATAGGCATAACAAGAACAAGAACAGCACCACTGTCCCATAGAGAGCATGTCGTAAGAGGCGATTAACTATGTGACATGGCATAACACCGACCATGGTTAGGTGGTTTGTTAAGAGCAGCATAGATGGCACATAACAGGCTGTGGGTCTACTTTGCTCTAGTGTTTGAGTTTATTAAGATGGACTCGCACATCAGTTAAACACCCTCCATAGAGGAGTAATAAGCTGCTTGAGCCTAGCCCGCTAAGCAGGAAATCCTCCTGGCTACTTCCATCTCATATCAGAGATGGGATCTGCAGAGTGACCTTTGTCCCTGTAGAAGTACAGGTGCACTAAGACTAAGACTTGTCACACTTTTTAACCAACCTCAGTGTGTTTGATCTAACGTCCGTGCTGTGAACCTGGAAACAGTCTGTTATACAGTAGCATGACCAACGCGGTGGGAATCGACACTGTGATAACTGTAACGATAATCCTTGCTGCGAAGTCTTGTATTACACTACAGCGGGGAGAACCCAGGCACATCTTCTTTAGTAAGCCTATTGTAATAAGAACCACTGCGTACTCCGCTACCACATACAATTCTTCGAGTAAAGAACATAGAACAAGCTACGTCGAAAATAACGACAGTTTAGTAAGTAGAGTATTATAATTTTAAATCGTTTGTAACCCACACATGCAGTCCAGCCAGCTGTAAATAGGTACCTGACGTAGGAGTTGGAGATGGTAAAAACAACAATGGATGGGACTGGCCACCCCCACCTCACATAAGCTGAGGCTTAGTATATGAAGAGTTATCTTCAGCTCCGACGGCAATCGTTACCATGGGACTTTTCCAAACTTTTGCATATCCCGAACAAACAGTTTGGAAACCTCCGTTTGTATCCAGAGCAAACAGTTTGGAAACCTTCGTTTGTATCCAGAGCAAACAGTTTGGAAACCTTCGTTCCAGGCAATGATTCATATTTTTTCATTGACAACGACATCCATAAACCGATAGTATATGTCCCTAAATCTCTTAGTATGTTGTTCGTCCATCACGAATGATGAGGACCTTGACTTTTTTCACCAAGCCAGTCCTTCCAGTCGAGTATTCTGTGAATCCGGGTTGTGGATGGGTGCAGAGATGGCTGACGAGTCCGATTTGGGATCTGCATACTGGCAGGCAATGAAAGCATGGAAATGTGCTTCGCGAGACGGGGATCATGGCTGTCAGCAAATCCATGTATCTCATCAGCTTTATTGCTCAGCCAGGAGTCCCGCAACTGACGCAGTTTTTTAACTGTAGCTTAGCTTGTCAGCGGACTTACGCTCTCCGCTCGCCTGTCGTCACAGAACTCGACTGTGTTAGTACTGGACAAATGAAAAGAGAATGACTTGCACGATGAATTTAATTTACGCGAGCAAGGGTTGCACAGTTCGTCGACTCCACTCTCTCGTCCGAGTCCAACTTTAACCAGTGGCAAGACAAGTCAGGACGACTGGATATGATCTCGGATGCAGTGGATGACGACGGCTGCTCAAGTGCCACGTCGTGTTCTGTGCGGTCCACACCATTCAGCACATTTGCTGTCGTAGTAGCCTGTTGAGTTTCCTGCTTAGCTGGCTGGGCTTGAGCAGGGCCGAGCAAATCTAAAAAAACTTTCCCCTGTTCTTGGCTTCCTACTTTTTCTTTTACCACCCGTCCTGCCCCTTTTCTTTCCGTACCTTTGTGTGGGTCTCACACCGACAAGGACTCCGAGGTAGGCAAGGCGTCTTGTCACCTCCAATGGTAACGAGTGACCCCTACACACCTCCGGTCTAAGGTGCCTCGAGAGTACGTTTGCATTTTCGCTGCACGGTCCAGCGATTTTGGGCTCCCGCGATGTCAGGAATAGGTGACGATAGGCTTAGAGTTCGACCACAACTAAAATACGGCACATTATCAAATAGGTGTATCTTAATTCACATATACTAATTGTAGTACGGTCCTCATGTGGTGTTCGATCGATCAAACACTTCTTGAACTCATTCGAGCTTTGGAAGAAGATGAAATATCACAGAATATCCGAAGCTGACGTGTCAGCGGCCAGTCACGGCGCTCGACCGGAAGTATAAATGTTATGTAAATTGCATGATTTTGTAACGTGATCAAAGCGAGAGAACAAGTGGTATTTCATCAGATTCCCAGTCCATTCCGGTTGGGGAAGGGTACCTTTCAAATATATCATACACATATGACATGTTTCAAGAACGACATACACTCAAATGAATGAGTGATTCACAACGCAGAACCACGTAACTGCTAGACACGTGAATTCGGCCCAGCCACTTAAAATGAATTTATCAAGAGTAGACTAAGAAAATAGCATAAAAGAAAGCCAAGAAACATAGATTTAAAAAAAAATTCCAGTACAAATGTAACATTTTCAATATCTAAATATAGAGAAATGTGAAAATCGACAAGTATTAGTTTGGAAATATTTACAAGATCTAGTAATACTATTTATCGATTTTTAAATTGTTCGATTATTAGATGTGTGAATTTTCAGCTATTTGTGTTTTACTCTGATTGTTAAAACTAGACGTACATTGACTCTCGTTAACAATATCTTGTCATGATTATTCGTCGTTTTGGTGTCCGTCGTATTTTTAATAAACCTATTAATCATAAATAACCAGGACAGAACTTATGAATGTTCATCCTAATAGTTACTCTGCTGTCACCTGGGCCCATATCACCAGTGGTAGTGGCCTAGTTGCCTCGACCTAACACAGCTACGTCACAGAGCTACTTATCAATAAATGTCTCCATAGCATACGTAGTTTACATAAGACATATCACCCAAAACAAAATGCTTCATACAATCTATACAGTTATACATTCTTTTAATCATAACTTTCTACTCGTGTGCACATTTAATTGAGTGCTTTCTGATAATATTTCTCTGGCTGCTTTCAATCATTATTCATAAAGTCTAATTGCATGCATTTTTAATAACTCAATTTCATTTGATGTTATCCATTTCCCACCCATTACTCGTAGCTCCATCATCGCGTGTCATAAAATATATATTTGCTTGTGTGGCATGGATCTGCTTGTTGAAGGTCTTGAGTTATCCGATTCGCATGAATTCACATTAGATAAAATTTTAAAACCAAAATTGGACTGTTGGCTTATCGTAAACATCTACAGCCGGTGCAAAACATTAACATTTCCAGTTACCAGATATCAATGCAATATATGCACATTGAGAGCATATATTTATTAGCTTCTCTCACAAAAGCACTATTCAAGAACATTTTTCACAACAATTATTAACACGCTTCAATTTAGATCAGCGGGTGACAAATGTGTTTAGGATCTACGTTCAGGTTAAGGGTAAGGAAGGCTAACGTCTGGTCAGGCAAAATATACTGATCAGACATGTTAGTTAGGGTCAGGCAAAATATACTAATCAGACATGTTAGTTAGGGTCAGGCAAAATATACTAATCAGACATGTTAGTTAGGGTCAGGCAAAATATACTAATCAGACATGTTAGTTAGGGTCAGGCAAAATATACTAATCAGACATGTAAGTTAGGGTCAGGCAAAATATACTAATCAGACATGTTAGTTAGGGTCAGGCAAAATATACTAATCAGACATGTTAGTTAGGATCAGGCAAAATATACTGGACAATCCTCCACCTCGGCTTCCTCTCAGCCTTCCTGGAAACGGGCTGTTTTCATGGCATCCTGGCTAACAAGGTAAGGGATCGACGTGATTTTCGTAGTAATGAGCGACACACAGATAAAGCCAAACATAGCACAAACGCCTTAAGGACCCCGGTCCACCTTCATGAGCACGCTCAGGATGTGATGAAAGCTACTGCAACCCGTCACTCAACGTCCTTTTCAGGACGCACACAAGAATAAACCTGCTCATTGTGGGCATTGGAAATAAGAACAACAACGTCCAGGTTAAATATGTCGGAGAGATAACGCTGGATGAAGAGTTCTTTACAAGGTTGAACAACATGCTAAGGGTATGGTTGCATTTTTCTGGAAAATGTTAATTCTAAACTTGCAAATTTAAGTGTACCTTATCCAGTTATTCCTTATTGTTATGTCTTAAAGTTCATCCCCAAAAGGCGTCCTCATGAGAGAGTGAATGAAGAGTTAACAGTGGATGCATGTGACATATGAAGAAGGACGGAGGGGATTTTTAAGGTGAAAGTCGTTGTTTACATAGCAACTGTCACTAATGTGACAAATACTCATCTGTAAAAAAAAAAATACTCGGTGATACGCAGGAACCCAAAATTGTAAGACCGTGCAACGAAAATTCACACGTACTCACGAGGCACCGTGCTGACACTTAGACCGGAGGTGTGTAGTGGTCACTCGTTACCATTGGAGGTGACAAGACGCCCTGCATACCTCGGAGTCCTTGTCAGTGTGAGACCCACAAAAAGATACGGAAAGAAAATGGGCAGGAGAGGTGGTAAAAGAAAGAAAATACTCATCTATAAAAAAATAAAAAAATAAAAAAAACAACTAAGCGAGTGCTGGACTTCATCGCCTCGGAATTTCCTCATTTAGCTCGGTCTCTCTCGGCAGATGGGTACCCCCATCTGTCGAGAGCATCGCACAAAGCACGAACTCCGTAGCTCCAGCGATGAACCCAGGGATCATGACCGTCGCAGTTCGAATTCGAACCCCGACTGTCTGAACACGAGGCAAACGGCTTGACAACTTGGCCACAGAGACCCCCGACAGATCTTTAACAAATAGCAAACCCGCATAGCTTTGAAAGCTTCTGATTGTCACGTGACAAAGGAATGTACCTTGGCCGATGCTATGAAAAACGGATTTTCGTATTAACAATCAAAAGCTCGAGTCGATCGTACATACGCATGGTTCTTATTATTTCTAGCAGAGTGTACTAATACTTGTTTTTGTGCAAGAGGTTATACGCAATGAAGTATTTGTGTTCTGGTCCTGAAATTTTAGGCACCACAACAACATTTCTAGGCACTATATCGATCTGATGCCTAATATTTGTCATTGCCGGTTGTTTGTGTTATTCTATCTGTTTCCATCGCCTGAAGTGGATTCATATTACTATATCTATGGCGGGTCGCCAATGGCGGATCATATTTGGATAAGTTGTGTGCACCATTTCTTTCATTTTGCT
Organism: Ariolimax columbianus; assembly: GCA_036924085.1. Lineage (NCBI taxonomy): Eukaryota > Metazoa > Mollusca > Gastropoda > Stylommatophora > Arionidae > Ariolimax > Ariolimax columbianus. The sequence continues at coordinate 20,533,583 of JAVGWX010000013.1, forward strand.
GTGTTATTTACTTGCATAAAATTGAAGATCTCAAGCAATGTATGTTCTCTCTGACACAGCTCTCAGCAGAACAACCAAGGTTGGTCATACAGTGGATCCCATCCCACTGCAATATTGAAGGCAATGAAGCTGCAGACAAGCTAGCAAAGAGTGGAGGAACATCCCCCCAAACAGACCTGAGTATCACATATAATGAGGCCAAGACCATAATTAAAGCCAACTTCACGGGTAAATTGGATGATCAACACCCCGACTTAACTAGAGAAGAGCAAGTCATCATCTTCAGACTGAGAAGTGGGCAAAACAGACTAACGGTCATCTTTACAACAAAATGAGGATTGGGACAGATGACAGGTGCCCATGTGGGGAGCATATCATGACCGTGGAACACATCCTACAAAGCTGCATGCTCACGCAGGAAAAGAGAGAACAATACTGGCTTCGCGAGACAGATATGAGACAAAAGCTGTATGGAGATAAAACAGCCTTACAAACAACGGTGTCCTTGATATGTGGATGAACGAAGAAGAAGAAGAAAATACATTTGTCTTTTTTTATCGATAACGGGTGTATAGTCATTGAAGTCAAAACAGTTACTTCACAATACGGGTTCGCACGATATTTTCATGATATAACATCAGTCAATAACAATTGTGGAAATGAATTCGTGCAACGGAATCCACCATTGTGTTCATTACGAGGTGTGATCGTTATTTCGTACGTTACATTTTCATCCTGTCCAACGCCCGCGTCATTGATTCAAGCTGGTATTTGTTGTCTACGTCATTGACTGCTGTAGGGTACCGAGACCCAGTCAACTATCACCTTGCCGTCAATAGTACTAGCGTTTGCTATACACAACCCGTTCTCATTCAGATATAATGCAGATCATCTATGTAAACCACGTTCCGGCATCCTCATTACTTTACTTTACAAGGGGCAGCCAATTTACAAATAAACACTGGTGGAGGCAGAACAAGTGGTACTGTAGCCAGACATAGGTAGTGAAACTAACGACCCTGATCAGTACTAACCTACTGATCAAGAAAGATATGGCAAATGACAACATCTGATACATCAGCACAGACCCCTCCAGAACCAACATGACTGCCCGGGGAAGACTTCCCAGTTGGAAGGAAGCATGAATATTGTAACAGTTCCCACCGGAGCAAGGGGAGTTTAGGATGCCTGAACATGTTAAAGCTTAAAGCTACCTGAATGCATGTCAAGGTCACTCACCGTCTCAGCAAAGGAGAACAGAGTTGGGTTAAGGAATGTGGACAGATAGATACTGACCACTGGCCTTCCGATTTTGGTAGGGGAAGATTGATTGACAGACGAAATTGACAGCGGGGCTTGCTGCGAGAGAAATGGAGTGACAGGTGTGCAAAGTGTTTCGGTCCAATTGGATTGAAGATGACCATCACCTGAGATTGATTGGTCAAGCTCTGGCCTTGCTTGAGGATATATAACTCGAGACAAAGTTTAGCTCTGGAGGCTGGAGAGAGAGAGGCTGGAGAGAGAGAGGCTGTATGGAGGAGAGTGAGAGAGAGAGAGAGAGAGAGAGAGACTGAATGTGGATAGTATGTTTAACTCACCGACTTAGATAGAGGAGCGATTGATAGACTGTTGGACGAATGTTTAGTGATAGAACAGGGTCGCACAAATAGGTGAATGAGTTTTGCATTAATAGATAATCTGAAAGTGTGTTTGTAAGCAAGGACACATTGTGAACGAGTTATGTCGAGATCACCCGCCTGAGGGGATTTCTGTGAGGAAGAGTATTTGATAAGGTGTGTTGAAGACGCAGTTAAGGCGATGTGTGTGGGATGTAATTGCAAGGCAATAGAACTGGGTTTTTTAGTTAGTTGGGAATTCCATCAATAGCTAATGATTACAATTCCCGTTTTAGTAGAATGTTTAGTTAAGATATGTATTATATTGTGTTTGTAATTTCTCTACTCATTGTATGATATGAGTATGATGTAATAAATATGCCACCTGCTGTTTGATATGTCATTTACTGAGTATGGTCATGATGATGTGGAAGAGTGTGAGATTGTTCTAAGTTAGAATAACGGCCAGGGCAAACAGTGGGATCTGCTACAATATCCTAATCGTCTGCTGGTCAATGTGTGACGAAACTACAGGACTGTAATGAGAAACTAGCTGTCTACAGATTCTACGGTCTTCTTGTGGTAACTGTGGTGGAGAGAAACTAGCTGTCTACAGATTCTACGGTTTTCTTGTTGTAACTGTGGTGGAGAGAAACTAGCTGTCTACATATTCTACGGTCTTCTTGTGGTAACTGTGGTGGAGAGAAACTAGCTGTCTACAGATTCTACGGTGTTCTTGTGGTAACTGTGGTGGAGAGAAACTAGCTGTCTACAGATTCTACGGTCTTCTTGTGGTAACTGTGGTGGAGAGAAACTAGCTGTCTACAGATTCTACGGTTTTCTTGTGGTAACTGTGGTGGAGAGAAACTAGCTGTCTACAGATTCTACGGTCTTCTTGTGGTAACTGTGGTGGAGAGAAACTAGCTGTCTACAGATTCTACGGTTTTCTTGTGGTAACTGTGGTGGAGAGAAACTAGCTGTCTACAGATTCTACGGTCTTCTTGTGGTAACTGTGGTGGAGAGAAACTAGCTGTCTACAGATTCTACGGTGTTCTTGTGGTAACTGTGGTGTAGAGAAACTAGCTGTCTACAGATTCTACGGTCTTCTTGTGGTAACTGTGGTGGAGAGAAACTAGCTGTCTACAGATTCTACGGTCTTCTTGTGGTAACTGTGGTGGAGAGAAACTAGCTGTCTACAGATTCTACGGTCTTCTTGTGGTAGCTGTGGTGGAGAGAAACTAGCTGTCTACATATTCTATTGTCTTCTGGGGGTAATTGTGGTGGAGAGAAACTAGCTGTCTACAGATTGTATGGTCTTCTTGTGGTAACTGTGGTGGAGAGAAACTAGATGTCTACATATTCTATAGTCTTCTGGGAGTAACTGTGGTGGAGAGAATCTAGCTGTCTACAGATTCTATAGTCTTCTTGGGGTAATTGTGGTAGAGAGGAACTAGCTGTCTTCATATTGTATGGTCTTCTTGTGGTAACAGTGGTGGAGAGAAACTAGATGTCTACATATTCTACAGTCTTCTGGGGGTAACTGTGCTGGAGAGAAACTAGTTGTCTACAGATTCTACAGTCCTCTTGTGGTAACTGTGGTGGAGAGAAACTAGCTGTCTACAGATTCTACAGTCTTCTGGGGGTAACTGTGGTGGAGAAAAACTATCTATCTACAGATTCTACAGTCTTCTAGGGGTAACTGTGGTGGAAAAAAACTACCTGTCTACAGATTGTATGGTCTTCTTGTGGTAACTGTGGTGGAGAGAAACTAGCTGTCTACAGATTCTACAGTCTTCTTGTGGTAACTGTGGTGGAGAGAAACTAGCTGTCTACAGATTCCACAGTCTGCTTGTGGTAACTATGGTGGAGAGAAACTAGCTGGCTGCAGATTCTAGTCTTCTAGGGGTAATTGTGGTGGAGAGAAACTAGTTGTCTACAGATTCTACAGTCTTCTTGTGGTAATTGTGGTGGAGAGAAACTAGCTGTCTACAGATTCTACAGTCTTCTGGGGGTAACTGTGGTGGAAAAAAAACTAGCTGTCTACAGATTGTATGGTCTTCTTGTGGTAACTGTGGTGGAGAGAAACTAGCTGTCTACAAATTCTAGTCTTCTGGGGGTATCTATGGTGGAAAGAAACTAGCTGTCTACAGATTCTACAGTTTTATTGTGGTAACTGGTGAAGAGGTAAGGAACTCGCTTCTCATAGCGATGAACAAATACGGTGGGCTACCGAAGACCAGAATGCGTGCATCTTTATTTACCTACAGTCGTCTTGACTTATATTTTGCCACTGGTCCATGGTAGCTCAGGACATGAGAGTGAGGTTGATGACCAGCGCAGTTACTTCGTCACTATAATTCAAGTACAGTTGTACAGCGCAAGTTACATCAAGACAAAACTGTCTGATGGTGTCTCCATCATCACTTGCGATGGACAGCTAACTAATTAGACTATATTTTGTAACATTCGAAACAACCTTTGCATTATATATCAACTAACGTGTCCCACCTGCGGCAGGGGCATTGTTTGTCTGTACAGCTGTATGCAAATCATATATCACAAGACTTATGATGCCGCCATCTTTGCTTGCCATGGACAGATATTATATTTGTCATACAAATTGATGACAATAATAATAATGCTATGGCTTGTACGGTGTCACATTTCCTGAAAAACAACCCCCTCTCTTCTACCTACAACCTCATCCCAGTGTGTGGTGTCATGTGTGGACGTCCCTTTCGTGTACAAATATGTATGGCTCAAATAATGGCTTCGTTCTGCCGTGCATTTCGATTTAAAGACACAGTACACAATAATTAAATTTCAGACTTCCCGCATTATAAAACAAGGATGTGTAAACATTACTGTTACCTTGACAATATGTTCTTTTTCCAAGCAGTTATAAAACATAATGTGTAAACATTTCGGTTACCTTGACAATATTTTCTGTTTGCGTGAAACACTTTAAAAACATTGGAAAGGTAATGGCCGAGTTACAGCACCATGACAACAACAAAACAACATTTATGTTACGGCGACAAGATCTATTTTCATTTCGGCTTTTCTTCAATTTCTGTGCATTTTTCTTTATACGAGTTATTATTTTCTTTCATATCTGTGTATAGGCGTGTCTCTTGATATTTTGTTTTTTCTCATGTTTTTTTGTTGTTGTCTACGTGAAATCATATTTACCATTTCTTGTTTTCCCACCTTTTTTCATAACTGACATGCCGTGACACACACTTTCTTGGCCACTTCCAGGTTTGGCTGTTAATGTAAAGCGTTCATTAAACATAATGTCCAGTTTTCTAATGTGATTTGTTAATTCTGTTAGCTGCTTTTTTTTACCCTAGCAAAAGTCTAGTGTCCGTAACGTAGATGGCATTTTGTTTTTGTCCTGCTGTCATTACCTATTCCAGTATCGCTGGCAGCCATCGATTTATTTATTCAAGACCCTCTATAAGACGACGTATTCCCAAAGTCGTGCATTGTTGAAAAAATGCAGTGAATATTGTGTGGTGCCTGGCTCTTACGCAGAATCACCAAGGGAACAAAGAGAGAGAGAGAGAGAGAGAGAGCGAGAGAGAGCCACAAATATTCGTGTAGAAGAGAATGTAAGAAGGAACTAAGATGAAATGATTACACCTGAAGATAGACAGAAAGAACAACACAGGACCGCGTATGCTGGAGATGTGTTGTCAATAGCATATTGCACTGAGAGATACAACGTGCTTTAATTGGTTGATAATCGATGTGTTAGCTGCAAACCATTTCCGTTTTTGTATCTCATCATGTTAATTGTTCCTCCACGGCTTTCTACTTGTTTTTCCTAATCGTTTTTGCAAATAAATTATTTGTCTAGAGTTATTCCAATAATATAGTATATCAAGGCTACGACAAGTAAGATGTCCGCGCCTTAATGGCTGCGCTCTCGACTCTCTCCGGTATCTGTGTCAAGTTTTCCGATGTTTGATGGTTCCTATTCGGATTATATTTCACAACTTCTTCACCAGGTGATATCAAGGACTTCATTCTGTGGAATTGGTGTGCTTTTGATCGTTTATCATGTTTGTTATTTCATGCCTGGCTCAAGCTGGGGGAGACCAGTCCATGACGGAGTTCAATATGCCGCTTAACTGCACACCAGAATTCAGTCCAGCTTATCACAACTCATGACATTTCTGCTCGGACTGAAGCCGACTCTCTCCAGCCCCCCTCTCCCTCAACCGGAGGTTACACGATACCTCTCCCAACCTCGTATTCCTAGCACAGCAAGGGTCTCGCTGACCAACAGGTGGACACAATCAGAAGCCACGGCGGCGGGACACTAAAAACAGGGAGTTTAACACGGACAGACACGGAGGGCTTGACACAAACATTGGTCTAACACACTCCTCGCGGCCCTCATACCAAGGCTGCGGAGTACACAGTTCTACTTGGGAAATCTGTAGGAATTTCAATGGACACGCTACGTATAAACACAGCCTCAGCAGTTGGACATGGTAGTGGTAGATAGACGCAGCAGGCCTTATAACATTATTATTATTCCTAGAAACGTTTTTACTTTTTGGTTGATTATCTTTATGTCATCTGTTTGTTTTGAGTGACCCGTTATGAAGACAATTCCGTTAGTGGGGTTAACATTTAGTTTAAAACCAGATTAAGACACATTATGTATCTTGGCTAGTCCATTAGGGGCACACTTTTCCCTGATCTCCAGATTGATGCACAGCCATCAATTTGTGAAAAGCTGTTTTGATGTATAGGAAAATAACATGAAACAAAATTGTAAAAGTTGATTAAGGTTGAGTTTGATCAAAATTTAAAAATTGGTATGGTCAGATACCGAACCGAGATGAGAACACAAATAAAACACACGTTACGACCAATAGGCCTTCATCAGGAACAACAATACTGAACGAACAAATCAACATACAAGAAAAAAATGGTCAACTTATTGATGTATGCAAATTCTTCTATCTAATCTAATCTAATCTAATCTAATCTAATCTAATCTAATCTAATCTAATCTAATCTAATCTAATCTAATCTAATCTAATCTAATCTAATCTAATCTAATCTAATCTAATCTAATCTAATCTAATCTAATCTAATCTAATCTAATCTAATCTAATCTAATCTAATCTAATCTAATCTAATCTAATCTAATCTAATCTAATCTAATCTAATCTAATCTAATCTAATCTAATCTAATCTAATCTAATCTAATCTAATCTAATCTAATCTAATCTAATCTAATCTAATCTAATCTAATCTAATCTAATCTAATCTAATCTAATCTAATCTAATCTAATCTAATCTAATCTAATCTAATCTAATCTAATCTAATCTAATCTAATCTAATCTAATCTAATCTAATCTAATCTAATCTAATCTAATCTAATCTAATCTAATCTAATCTAATCTAATCTAATCTAATCTAATCTAATCTAATCTAATCTAATCTAATCTAATCTAATCTAATCTAATCTAATCTAATCTAATCTAATCTAATCTAATCTAATCTAATCTAATCTAATCTAATCTAATCTAATCTAATCTAATCTAATCTAATCTAATCTAATCTAATCTAATCTAATCTAATCTAATCTAATCTAATCTAATCTAATCTAATCTAATCTAATCTAATCTAATCTAATCTAATCTAATCTAATCTAATCTAATCTAATCTAATCTAATCTAATCTAATCTAATCTAATCTAATCTAATCTAATCTAATCTAATCTAATCTAATCTAATCTAATCTAATCTAATCTAATCTAATCTAATCTAATCTAATCTAATCTAATCTAATCTAATCTAATCTAATCTAATCTAATCTAATCTAATCTAATCTAATCTAATCTAATCTAATCTAATCTAATCTAATCTAATCTAATCTAATCTAATCTAATCTAATCTAATCTAATCTAATCTAATCTAATCTAATCTAATCTAATCTAATCTAATCTAATCTAATCTAATCTAATCTAATCTAATCTAATCTAATCTAATCTAATCTAATCTAATCTAATCTAATCTAATCTAATCTAATCTAATCTAATCTAATCTAATCTAATCTAATCTAATCTAATCTAATCTAATCTAATCTAATCTAATCTAATCTAATCTAATCTAATCTAATCTAATCTAATCTAATCTAATCTAATCTAATCTAATCTAATCTAATCTAATCTAATCTAATCTAATCTAATCTAATCTAATCTAATCTAATCTAATCTAATCTAATCTAATCTAATCTAATCTAATCTAATCTAATCTAATCTAATCTAATCTAATCTAATCTAATCTAATCTAATCTAATCTAATCTAATCTAATCTAATCTAATCTAATCTAATCTAATCTAATCTAATCTAATCTAATCTAATCTAATCTAATCTAATCTAATCTAATCTAAGCAATCCGTTCTATGGACTACATTCTGCTACTTAAACCTTTCAGGGTTTAGTAGCGGGAGATTGAAAACGAACGAAGCCAATCCAAGCCAAGCAGCGCATGAGCTGCAGTGGTAAGCGACCCATAGCTGACTGCTAGCGTCAGGGCCAGCGAAACAGAGCTGCCAAGACCCTTCTACACCTCCACGCGGTGATCCTGGATAAAAGGCTGCAGAAGGGCAGACTGGCTAAGGAGAAGGGATCGAAGAGGGAATGCTAACCCGGTACTTAAAAAAAAAATTGCTGAAGTCCGAAGTGTTGGACCGAAAGGTGCAAATATCGCAGTCAAGCTGTAAACTACGACACAGCGCATTCCGTTCTCTGGACTACATTCTGCTGCTTAAGCCTTTCAGGGTTTGGTAGCGGAAGATTGAGAACGAACGAAGCCAAGCCTTAACTAATCTAATCTAATCTAATCTAATCTAATCTAATCTAATCTAATCTAATCTAATTTGATTTGATTTGATTTGATCTTATGGTATCTCATTTGATCTTCTACATCTTCGGCGTTCGTTCTAAAAGTATGTTGTGTCGTAGTTTACAGCAATGCTGCGATACCTGTGTTTTTCAGCCGGACAAATCCGGTTTTTAGGTATCGAACTTGCCTTCCCACTGCGATCACTATTATCTTAGCCAGACTGCACCAATACAGGCTGTATCTAGGGTCGCCGCTTGGCAGCGTAATAGCGTCTAGGTTAGCTCTGGTTTGCTGACAGGGATGCTAGTGACTAGCTATTAGTCGGTGGCTGCTGTCAGTAGTGAGGCAAACATCTAAGCAACTACAACAAAAATCTAATCTATCTGTCTGTCTGTGTCTATCTGTCTGTCTATTGATCTGTCTGTCTGTCTGCCTTCCTGCCTGCCTGCCAGCCTGTTTGTCTGCCTGCCTGTCTGTCTGTCTTTCCGTCCGTCCGTCCGCCTGTCCGTCCGCCCGCCCTCCGGTCTGTCTGTATATCCCTCTGTCCGTCTATCCGTCTATCTAGCTATATATCTAAATAATCTGTATGTCTGCCTCTCAGTCAGTCTGACTGCCTCTCTCTCTCTCTCTCTCTCTCTCTCTCTCTCTCTCTCTGTCTGCTTATCAATTTATTTCTCCCCTCCTGCAGCATCCCCCAATCAATATCAACACCATTCATTATCTCCTGAAATCGACAGAACATATGGTTTATCCGAAGTGCTGTGATATCAACTCTGGGTAATGCCACATTACACATTTCAACTATAATTGATACACTGTATTACTCTACATATCTGTTCCCTATCGTCGACAATGATTCTTTTTAGATTCGTCATCACATCATTAGTTAAATATTATCATTTGTGCTGTACTTAGAACTCGATAAAGACTTTTGGTTATAACGTTGTCTGTATTTACATACACACCCTTGTAATAATGGAATGAATCTTCTTTATATTGTAATTTGTATGACTTAGACCAACTCGTCCTACGTAAACCGAGCTGCCTATAGAGCTGCCGTGATGGAGACTGTTCTGGAAAGAATATATCTTATGATGAGCAATATTATCATTCACATTTGGTTAGCAGTACCTCCAAAACACCTCAGTTGTTTTTATTTCTTTAAAAAATCTTTTTAGACCTCTCATTATTGCAACTCTTCATAGATAACCAAACGTCTTGTGTAAAATTCCCCGCAAAACATTATAAGTCGGTCTCTCCTGTCCATGAGTTTTGTAACATTTTCTTACACATAATTAGCAGGCGGTGTCTTCTGTCGATACGTCTTGTGTGAGTGGAATGTAGCCAAATGTGAGTCATTGTCTGTGCAGATTAAGTCTGCTTACTATTGATCGAGTTCCGGCCATCTTATCATTTCTGTCTGGCTGCCTTCCTGTTACTATAGTAATATGCTCACTTGGCCTCTCTCTTTCTTTCTCTCTCTCTCTCTCTCTCTCTCTCTGTACATGTTTATCTGTCTGTCTATCAGTAACTCTCTCTTTCTCCCTCTCTACTCGTCTGCGCGTCAATCTGTCTCTCTTTGTCACAAAGCTCTTTAAAGCCTTGAAGAACTCTCCACCACATAAACCTGTATTCAGGTAACTGGCCTCCCGTGTAGGCATCATTAAAAAAAACATAACCATCGAGAGGAAACAGAAAAGACTAGCCCAACATCAGTGGGACGTAAGGTAAGAAGACGCTGGTACCGCATAGGGCGCACACTAAGGAAACCAACATAGATTCCTGTTCTGGAATCGCAAAGACAAGAGAGGTAGAGGCAGACCAAATCACATATGTAGAAGATAGCTCGAGACAAACATAAAGGAAACTAGGAAGACATGGACAGAGCTGGAGCTGGATTCAGGACAGGAGCAATTAACGTGAGTTTATTGAAGACTTGTGCTCCACAGAGAACTTAAATTGGGTTGATTGATTTAACGCTATAACCAATTTCTTTCTGGCTACTGCAATCCCCTTCTTCACCACCACTATATAATTCAAAGTAATGACACATGTGGACACAGATGGTTCTGCAATAGGGGGCAGACCAGAACGTGTGAGTAGTCATATTCGTGACACAAAAGTGGAAAATAACAGAAGAGGCCCTCCCAACAGGAAAGTCGTCCACAAACCTCAGCGCAGAATCTACGGTCCTCAAGCGAGCACTGAGAATACTTGACACAGAAAACCAACCACCAACAAAAATATTTGTCTTCATAGACGGCAGATATTTAATAGAGGCAATACAGAAAACAAAAAACAAACAACGAACCGCTATTCTCAGAAATCAGAGCAGAGCTAGGAAAACTACAGATATCCTCAACACTAGCGCTCAAATTGCTACCCTCTTACTTTGGATTCTCATGGAATGAGAGATATATCGCTCTAGCAAAAGATGGGAGCACAAAAAAGGCACAATTAATCATCGAGTACCATACAGAATGATTAAGAACATCGTCAGAAACCAGTATATACATAAAGGGAGTGAAGACATGAACATAAGCAGTACACCAGACCCAATTCACCAACTCAAAAGAAACCAACAAACTACCTTATTTCGCATGAGAACTGATCACTACAGACTACTAGAACATCTATACCGACTAAAGATCTCATACACGGATGAATGCCCATGTGGAACAGGGGTCAGAATCATTAACACATCCTACAGGAGTGCCCACTTTATAGGGGAATAAGTTACCGAGCCTGGCCAGAGGGTGCTGAGCTGAGACAAAAAGATGTCGGACAGCCACTCTGACCTAGTGAAAACTACACACTTCATCATAGCGACTGGTCTGCATATATAGCCTGACTAAAGATCACGAAGAACCCCCACTACAATCACCTTCTAGATCACAAATATAATCACATTAATCATCAGTATAATCACCTTCTAGACAACAACATATAATCACATTCATCATCAGTATAATCACCTTCTAGACAACAACATATAATCACGTTCCCCATCACTATAATCACCTTCTAGACCACAACATATAATCACATTAATCATCAGTATAATCACTTTCTAGACAACAACATATAATCCCATTCACCATCACTATAATCACCTTCTAGACCACACTATGTAATCACATTCATCATCAGTATACTGAACTCACCTTCTAGACCACAATATATAATCACCTTTTTCAACACCACCACCTTTTTCCCCACAACCACATTCACCATAACAATCACCTTTGTCGCCACCATCAATCATCTTCACAGTTAACATAATCACCTTCTTACCAACCTTTATCATAAACGGCTAGAACACAATCCAGGAACACACATAAAAGCGATCGACCATCAAATCCAGCTTGCGGAATGATTTTTTGAAAAAGAACAAAACTATCGTCTAGGCCACTGATTCTCAAACTGGGGTCCGAGTTTGGCAAGGGCACGGGTTCCCAGCTCGTGTGTCGTGACCCCAAATTGGATCGCGGAGGACTTTCTTTGCGGTCAAATTGCATACATCATCGGTCTTCAGTTTTGGGGAATTTAAAAAAATAAACCACTTCATCGCGTCATTTGTTGCAAAGGTAAAGTAAAGTAACCCATAGCATTACTGCCGTAGGGGTGTGAGGTGTTAACGATCTCACTTTTCAAAGGCTCGGCTATATAAGGGCGGTAGCCATCTCCTCTCCCTCGCCGCTTTTACTTCCTGGACTGAACCGGTACCCATTTAAGGCTGGGTCGACCCGGGAGCCGTTGTGGTCTGAAAAAACAGAATAGGAAAAACAGGGAATGAACCCAGGACCACTCAGATGCGAAGCTAGCGCACTAACCACTGCGCTACGTGGCTCCCTTGTTGACGTAAGCGAATTCCGCGAAATGTAATAAATCGTATGTTTGTCGATTTTCAGCGCTCTTTCATTTGAAAACCAAAACAAGAAACAGAATACATTTTGAGAATGACATTAGATTGGCATGAAAACTCAACCGCAAATTTAGAAGCGTTGTTAACGAATTACAATTTCAATCATCGCATTAAATAAGTCGTAAGTTACAATTATATTGAATTATATGATACTGAAAAATCTATTTTCGAGTTGTTTTCTTTTACCCTATTAAAAACATTCTTTTTTTCTAATGTATCGGTGTCGCGTGGTCGCTTTGCTTCTATACAATGTGGTCGCGACTCGAAAATGGTTTGGAGTCTGTGGCCAAGGGATACACGAAGATGCATATTTGTGGTTGATGGAGGGAGAAGGAGGAGGGGGGGGGGGGAGGGTTTATTTTCCTGAAGGAAATCTATATTTGGTTTTTTGTAGGTAGGTATTTAGTTTTACTGTGTGATGTGAGAGCACAATAGAACAGCGAATTATCATTTGTTTCAGTGGATCTACATTCTAATAAAGGTTGGGAGTCACTGCACTAAACTATGCAATTCACTCCAGTAATGTGTGCTTGACACACTCACACACACACACACACACCGACACCCACACACACATACACACACACAGACAGACAGACAGACACAGACAGACAGACAGTGAGAGAGAGAGAGAGGGAGAGAGAGAGAGGAGAGAAATTCCGCTTAGAAAAATGAATAATACAGAAATGATGCGAAACAAAGCTTAACAACATTGGCTAGCTCCTGGCATGCATTGCTATAGCAATAATTGTTGTAGCAATCAGGTCACCACACACAGTAAACACACATACACATAAGTACACGTAGACAAGTGTACTCCCTGAAACACACACATACACATAAGTACACGTAGACAAGTGTACTCCCTGAAACACACACATACACATAAGTACACGTAGACAAGTGTACTCCCTGAAACACACACATACACATAAGTACACGTAGACAAGTGTACTCCCTGAAACACACACATACACATAAGTACACGTAGACAAGTGTACTCCCTGAAACACACACATACACATACGTACACGTAGACAAGTGTACTCACTGAAACACATACATACACATAAGTACACGTAGACAAGTGTACTCACTGAAACACACCCATACACATAAGTACACGTAGACAAGTGTACTCACTGAAACACACCCATACACATAAGTACACGTAGACAAGTGTACTCACTGAAACACACACATACACATAAGTACACGCAGACAAGTATACTCACTGAAACACACACATACACATAAGTACACGTAGACAAGCGTACTCACTGAAACACACACATACTCCCACTTCAACCACAACAACAATGGATAGTATGAATCACAACCTCTCGCTAAAACACCAGCTATTAATATTACATTTATTAGTATTATGCTGAGGATCTATAGTCCCAGACGTATTTTTATCTGTCGCTGAAACGTTTGTATCATTCTGCAAGTCTTGTGTTTTATCAGTTATTTTAGTCAGTAGATGGAAAAAAGACATATCCTAGTTCATACACCAACGGCTGTAGATTTGAAAGTTTTCTTTTCTTTTTTTGTCACATTTTTTTATCGTGGTAAACACCAGCAACGTATTTTTAATGATCTTCTCCATCATAACGATCATTCAAAACAACTTCAAAGAGAAATAGCTGAACCAATGGACGAAATTCTATACTGGGCGTGCCATGTATACAGAAATGACATATCCAAACAAAAATGACAACATCAACAAACTGCATCACAGGGTGTAAAGCTAAATCTTCCAACTTAGAACATACAACATCGAGCTTAACAAATGCTGCTCGCATGTAGAGTATTCGCTTCAAACAAAGAATTGCCTGACCCCAATAATCACTAACATGTAATACAGTTTCACTCGCTCGATCACTCACTCACTCGCTCGCTCGCTCACTCACCCACTCATTCACTCACTCGCTCGATCACTCACTTGCTCGATCACTCACTCAATCACTCGCTCACTCGATCGCTCGGTCACTCACTAACTCATTCGCTCGATCGCTCAATCACTCATGTACTCGCTCACTTACTCACTCACTCGCTCGCTCACTCACTCGCTCACTCACTCACTCAATCGCTCGATAACTCACACACACTCACTCACTCACTCGATCGCTCACTCGCTCGCTCACTCACTCGATCGCTGACTCACTAACTACCCCAATCACTCCCTCACTCGCTCACTCACTCACTCACTGGCTCGCTCACTCACTCACTCAATCGCCCACTCGCTCACTCCCTCACTCACTCACTCACTCATTCCCTCCCTCACTCACACACTCCCTCGCTCACTCACTCATTCTCTCACTCAATCACTCACTCATTTACTCACTCACTTATTCACTCATTCCCTCACTCACTCACTCCCTCACTCACTCACTCACTACTCTCACCGTTATTGATCCCCCTTCTCTCATTGATTCCCAAACGTGTGTGAACTATGCGACAGAAGAGCGAAGTTTTCGGTCATGTCGACTGGTCGAACTGTTCATTCAGAGCCTAAAGAATTCCATCATTAATGGCAAAATTCGAGACGCCTATCGGGGTTGTTCTCATTCATAGCGTGAATAACCTGGGAATGTAGGGCTTACACTTTGATGACCCTAGAATGCTATGGACAGTTGATTTGCTTACACCTGACTCACACGAAGCTTGCATGAACTTCTGTGGGGATCTACTAAAAGCCTGCAACATCGTTTCTGCACTTCTTTCAGCCGTTTCTGTTCTCTTCCTGCCGCACCGTCCTTTGTTCACATAACACACAGTTCCTTCCCTCTCAAACTTGTTGCGTAATCTCGTAATTGTTACACGTGATGGTGGTGCAGTATCCTTAATTGTTTCTGCACTTTAATCCATTCTAACATTTCAAAAAATACTTAGAAATCCAATTACATTGCCCGAAATGAAACTTGCTAATCCCTGTAATTTTGTCTAGTACACTTATGCCCCTTGACCGGAAACTAAAGACAGCAGAATGACTACACGCACTCGTACACACTCAACCTAGTCTTTACAGTGTCAAATACAAACAGTCCAAACTACATGCACTCGTACACACGCAATCTAGTCTTTACGATGTCAAATACAAACAGTCCGAAAGTTATCTGTAATAGGTTCTCTGATAGTTACGTTCAAATTGTGGAAACAATATTTTGGGACAGTCTGTGTGTGTGTTTGTGTGTATGTAGCTTTGCGCGTGTGTCTGCTTGTGTGTGAGTGTGTGTGTGTGTTTATGTGTGTTTGTGTGTGTGCTCATGTGTCTGTGTGCTGGTGTGTGTGTGCTTGTGTGTCTGTATGTGTATGTGAGTGTGTTTGTGTGTGCTCGTGTGTCTGTGTGCTTGTGTTTCTGTGCTTGTGTGTGTGTGCTTGTGTGTATGTGCTTGTGTGTTTGTGTGTGTGTGCGTGTGTGTGTGAATGTGCTTGTGTGTGTATGTGTGTGTGCGTGCGTGTGTACGTGCGTGCGTGTGTGCTTGTGTGTGTTCTTGTGTGTGTGCGTGCGTTCGTGTGTGCTTGTGTGTGTTTTTGTGTGTGTATGTGTGTGCGTGCGTGTGTATGTGTGTGCGTGCGTGTGTATGTGTGTGCGTGCGTGTGTATGTGTGTGCGTGCGTGTGTATGTGTGTGTTTGTGTGTGTGTGTGTGTGTGTGTGTGAATATGTGTAAAAATCTATGTTGGTTTCCCCAAAAGTTGTTAATTTACTTATCACGGATAGGTGGGTGTGAGTGAGTTTTTTCGTAGCGCATCTTTTCTTTGTGAAAATTACTGATATCACACATGCATTAGCATGTATCTTATTGCTTAGAGGGACTAGGTTGGTTTCATCTGATGCTCAATCCAGGAAGAGCGGATATTATCCAGATAGGGAGATGCTCAATCCAGGAAGGGCGGATATAATCCAGATAGGGTAGTTGTTCAATCCAGGAAGAGCGGATATAATCCAGATAGGATGCTCAATCCAGGAAGAGCGGATATAATCCAGATAGGGAGATGCTCAATCCAGGAAGAGCGGATATAATCCAGATAGGGAGATGCTCAATCCAGGAAGAGCAGATATAATCCAGATAGGGAGATGCTCAATCCAGGAAGAGCAGATATATTTCAGATAGGGACATGCTCAATCCAGAAAGAGCGGATATAATCCAGATAGGAAGAAATACGAATGCTGTTTATTCAATATTTGTATGCTATGCTTTTATGTCCGTGAAAATTTAATTAAAAATAGCTTAACTAAAATAGATGGGAACTAGCCTAGTCTGACTGGTCCACTGACAGCACGCTATTGAGTGGCATGAGTGGCACGCTATTGAGTGTCATTTTATTGACTAGGCCATCACTAGAGTTCTGTTCTGTACCGGAGCTCAGCAAACGACAAGCTAATCGTGCCAACATTCAAACCTCACATAAAACCGATTCGCAGAGCCCAACCCAAAACTCTTGAGTAGAGCGCCCATAGAGGACGCTGACGATTATGCCTGTATGGGAATGCTCCTGAACATGGAGAACAGCATAAAACTTGAGATCGCCAGGTGGAAATGGGCGCGCTGGGCAGCCTTTAACTCCATCACGATAGCAACAGACACCACAAAAGACACCAGACTACGTGCGGACATCTTCGACTCGGTAGTCCTGCCAGCGCTCTGCTATGATAGCGAAACCTGGTCTCTAACCAAAGCAGCAGACAACCAACTGAGAACAGCACACGCATCTCTTGAAAGACGCCTCGTGGGCAAAACTCTCAGGCAACAACGGCAGCGAGAACTACACAATAGCGACATCAGGAGAATGTCACACATCAAGGATGTCAACCAGTACGTCAACCATTCGAAACAAGATGAACGATGGAGTACCATAACCACCATGTGGTACCCCGAGACAAAAGTTACCCCGGGAACAGCCCCCAACTCGCTGGCAAGATTCACTAGAAAAATACAACATTCACGACCCCACAACAGACAGACTACTATCACACTGGACGACACGCGCCCGTGACAGAAACGACTGGATCCTGAGCTGGGACTCGCTCAAAGGTGACCACCTCCTGACGAAGAACGGGTCGAAATAAGAACTAAGATCCACTTAGAACGCGGTGTGTGATACTGTGGTAGGCATACAGAATGTGCATAATCTTTGACATCTGGTCAGGGGGGAATAAATAGTCCCAAAGTACTGCACGCATGAATGAAGTAATTAACCTACCCATTCTTCAAAGGGAGAATACTTTATGGATGTTAATATTTGGTTAATTTAAATATCCGTTCTGATGAATAAACGTTAGTCTTTTGTTTCCGACTGGCGTTTTGTGATCTAAATTGTTCGAAGATTGTTGGTTTGTGAACCTTATTATTCTGAACATGTTGGCTTGTGAAATTAAATCCTGACAGACACGAAGCTTTAATGATTATTCATGTGTTCGCTTTCCAGGAGGTTTTTATATCTAGGAAGCGGTTACTACCTAAATAATGGAGAGCATAATATGAATGTTCGCTTGTTTAGTGTCAATTTTTTTTTCTTTCTATGTATGTGAATAAATGAATATATGCTTGTGTGGGTATAAATGAATATGTGTGTATAAAGAAACATCTGTAAGTGTGTATAAATGAATATGCATGTGTGTATAAACAAATAGGTATGCGTGTATAAGTGAATATATATTTAAGTATGGACACATGTGTAAGCATGTTGCCTTTGCAAATATCTCAAAGAAAACAAAAAATGTACATCACTAACTTCTTGAAAATTTTAATCATTTAAAATTGAAGTCACCACTCACTTCATAAAATGTAACTCCTACCATCTCATGTTTCATCTCTTGGGAAAATATCATTTCATTTCACTTCATATCCTGTACAAATTTTATTTGAAATTTGTTGTTCAAATTTGAAAATTGTAATAATTTATTATGTGCAATAAAGAATTTTCAAAAAACAAACAAAATTAGTGTCAATGTGGACATATAATCAATGCGTCGTCATTTCAATGACTAGCTGTTTTTAAAACAGTGTTTAAGCATGTGATACTGCGTATAGATAAACAGACGAAGCAAAAATCATAGGAGCTGTCATAATATCAAGAACCGCTTTCGTTAAGGGGCTGATGATGTTGCAGCAGGGAGTGAACTGATAGCAGCCAGCGACTCTTAGCTGACCGAAAGATATTCCGCCTCCAAGAACGGGGTTGGGATCAGACTGCAGCATGCAGTCTGGTTAAGAGATTAGGTATAGAACAGGGAAGGCAAACCCGGTGCCAAAAATGTTGTGCTGAAATCTGGTATCGAGCCTCGCTGTAAACTACGACACTAGGTCACAAACGTCCTTTCTAGTACCTATAAAAAATAAGAAGAGATGAAAAAGAAGAAAAAAACATCGAAAATAACACATATAGGTGAAACGTGATTCCGCTGTACGGTTGCAAAACCGATATATGTCACGACCAAAAAGTCGAAATCAGAGACTAAGGACAACACAAACGAAAATAACTAACTAATCTTAATTGTAAAGATGAAAACAATTAAAGAAGAAATACATTTGTCAGCGATAATATGATCAAAGAAATACACAGAAAAAAAGTTGACGGAAGCAAATAATTATGTCAAGGTGAGCTCGATATTTTCATACTTTTTGTCTTTAAGGGTCTCACCTTCCCTCGCCTTCTCCTTCTTTACCACACATAGACACACACACACACACACACACATACACACACACACACACACACACTAACACACACAGACATATATATATATATATACACTACAAACTATACCATTCACTCTACACACTTTATATAAATAATATCATATTGCATCAGTCCTCCTCATTCATGATAGAAAGAAAATTAGTCAGAGTTGGAAATAAAAAGTAAATACTAGAGCGTGGAGATTACAACCCGATGTGTTTGAGAATATACGAGACGTGTTCACATGAAACCGGACCAAACTGCAACAAGTGAACCTACGTACGATGCGCATGATGACGTCACTTCTGGTGTAAACAGCAAATACCAACCGTCACGTTTGCAAAATGTCATTATCCTCCGACTCAAAGTTTCCTACGCAGGCCGCTGAAAACATGGCAGGTTTGATATGGAATCCGTCCAGAGTTGATCTGCGAGCGGTGATTCGGTTTCTAACAGCTGAAGGATGTCGACCAGTTAACATTCATCGCAGAATGCAGGCAGTGTATGGTGGGTGACAAAAGTGTGTCGAAGACTACAGTGAAAAACTGGCCAACGATGTTTAAAGAAAGACGTGACCAGTTCCCTTCCTTGCTGTTTATACCTTCCCCAACTCATACGGTAGGTACTCATTTAAAGATCGGAGGAGCGGTCGTTCCAGGGATGAATCACGCCCTGATTTATTTCTGTCCGTTCATGATTTCGAACCCAGGAGCGATGTAATCCCAGTCTTATAAGCCAGCTCACTGTCGACTGGACTAGACTATACGCTCCACAATATATATATATATATATATATGAATGATTTCTATCTTTGATTCACTGCCACTCCCTAGATCTTTGTTCAGTACACTTTGTCAAGTGAGTGTGAAGATTCAACTTGGTTTCAAACAACTCTTCAGAAACAAGTCGCAAATTATATTACAATGAAAAAAAAGTGAATAATGTGTTCTCCTATATGCAGCATCATCATTACCCCCACCATCATCATCATTATTAACATCAGCATCATGATCACAGCTTATTTATTGTGTCGTGTCTCTGAAGACACAGTACATACATCCGTTATCTTGCTTTGTTGTCATAAGTAATATTCATTCGCATATGTTCAGCCATCATTTCTGCATTTGATATTTACTATTCCCTTGAAGTACAAAGGTTTCTTGTTAGATATGACATTCTGTAAGACTGGAATAGAGATCGACAAAAAGAAGAAGATGATGGCCATTTTAACATCAGAGCATGGACAAAATAATTGATACACGTTTCGAATGACTGAAGAAAATAAAAAGCTTGGCTGGCGTTTTATGTAACAATAGTAACCGATGTTCATGATGATCCTATCTCCGATATTTGTCTGTCGATGTGCCAAAACAGAAACCAAAATGTTGGTCTTAGTACGAAAATCGAAACTTTACGTTACCATCTAAAACGTTAAAGGGTATTAAATAACGTGGGACTTCAAAACATATTAAAGTTTTCCGTAGAATGATAATTTTTCCACTATGGAATCAAACTAGAACCTTCCTTACCAAAAAACCAACAAAGATTACATTTTACATTTAACCTATCGATTGACTGTATGGGTTCTTGGCGTTTCGAAAGTAATGAACCAAAATTCAGAACTTAAACAATTCATCCTAAACGTATAAGTTCAGAAAATTCAGAAATATTTGTATCGCCAGCAACAGCTACATTTTTTGGGTGCTAATTTGTTTTTCTCCAGAGCTACATGATAAAAACCATGAATTTTTAATTGATATTTGTTATTGACATCTGCAACACAGGTCTTTACTGATGGGTTAAATACTAGTTCTTGTAAGATTATTGGTGAGAATCGTCATTCTTCGAATACATATTAAAATTAAACATGAATTTTCCAACGAACAATGTAGAATTGTGAAGCGAGAAGCAACAACTAATGCAATGTGTATATTGCAAAACCTGAATTTGTTCTAGAACAACAGGAGATTGAGAAAGTCGCAAATGTGGAGAACCTCTGCTCAATTATAAGCAACAATGGAGATTGCCTGAAAAAAAGTCATAAGGAAAATGCCTATGGCAATGCAGAGGTTAAATCAAATGAGAAACGAATCGCAGAACACTAATAAAAAGACGAAAATAAAAATCCTTTGAACTTGCATCTACCCGAGGAAAAAGTACGGATGTGAAACTTAGACAATCACACAAACACTTATGAACGTAAGAAAAATATTGCGTCTTTTTAACTAAAATGCTACAGGAAAGTGCTAAAAATACCATGGATAGCAAGGAAGAAAAATGCAGATGTCCTAAAAGAACTGGGTATGGAGAAAAATTGACTAGTAAACAATATGTTATCCAGAAAACTGAAATAATTTGACCACGTCAAACGCCAAACCGGATTAGAGAGAACAATACTAGAGTGTATGATGCCTGGACATGGGGGCAGAGGCAGACCGAGGAGGAGATGGACACAAGACATCACGGAGGTCCTGAAAATGCCAGCGACAGAAGTGGATTTTTGTTCAGATATCATACAAATCGGCTGTGTTGAAAGAGCGGCGTTCGGCAACAGACAGGCTACATGATGATGATGATGATGATGATGCTATATATATTATATATATTCTACGTTCAATAATCGAAAGATCTCTCAAGATGTCAACAGGTCTGTATCTATACTTCAAAGACTACACAAACGCTTTGGACAGAGTTCGACATATAGCTATGATAAATCAAGAGAATAAAAAGGGGCTGGAATAAACATACGACGAGGACGTCATCTTCCAACATGCTTTGACTGATTGATTGAAATGATAAAATCGCTCAGCAAACTGAACGCCGATTGTAAAGACCTCAGAAATGTACAAACTGTAATGGGAATTAATAACGGCATAATGATACCAGCAGCTCCATTAATATTAATAGAGGGATACCAAAACATGTCCTTTCATCCCATCGCTTTAATTTATTCCGTGAAACAGCCATGGGAGTTTAAAAGAAGCAATAAGAAGACAAGAGGAGAAGGTTGAAGATCTGCCAGAAATATTAATAAAAGAAATTACGATTAGCGATCTGTGTTATGCAAATGATGATATGCGCTTAAAAGTGAAAACGAGCATGATGCACAAACACTGGTTGACGTAATAAACAGAGCAAGGCAGGTAACAAAACTAAAACTAAATATTTACAAAACAGATCAATGGTCATAACAAAAGGAAAACCATCGATTAGATGTGAGATCACAGGAAAAAAAAGGAATGAAATTATCATCATAACAAGCAACGGAAGAAGTAAAGCAAAAATAAAGAACAGAATGACCCCGGCGAAATAAGACCGGCAGAAGCATACCAATGAACAGGCAATTGTCAAGGAAAATGAGAGAGAGAGAGAGAGAGAGAGAGAGAGCGAGAGAGAGAGAGAGAGAGAGTATAGCAGTGTTATATAGAGACAATTTTTCTTTAAGAGAATGAGTCCTGGACAATGAATAAACAAATGGAGAAATCAATCACTGCTTGCATCAGAAATGTAGATCCTAAGAAGACTATTTCGTATACATTGGGCTGCTAAAAATCCAACCGAGATATATTACAATATCTAGAGTTCACTGCTAACAAAAGTAAAAAGAAGCAGTTTGAATTAATCAGATAATCAGGTCAGGTGGTCTAGAAAATGTCGTGGGACTGGGAAAGATTGATGCCACGAGAAGCAGAGGATTACAAAGAAAGAAGAAATGACAGATCATTGTGGCAGCAGCGCCAGAAACGAGGCATTCTGATTAACAGATTTCGGCAAGGCTAAAAGCATGAAGCTGTGGAGATCCCTGATCGTCATGGACCATGCTGATGAAACTCTTGTGTGAATGTGTATATGTCCGCCTATGTGCTGGTATTTCACTTTGTACGCAACAAAGATGGCGCCGTAACTGACTGCGGTTCTACATTGCTCTACTGTTTTGGTTCATTATTGATGCCGTCAGACCATGAATTTGCCTGGAATTTCCACTAGTCGACGACTTACACTTGTGTTAACGGAAATGTGGTGTTGTTTTCTGTTAGGACTTGTTAATTCGTTTGTTTTTTAAAAATTTATTCCGGCCGATTATCCTGGTCTGGACATCCCCATATGAATGGCACTGCACTTAAAACTGTGTCGTATTTCACGGCCTAGTTCACACTGCTGGACTTCACGAAATTGGCATATGAGAAATTTAGACACTACTTTAATGAAGTGAGCACAGCCGGGGAGAGATGCCAGACTCACTCACACCGTGAGTGATGTCCCTACGCCCTCGTGTGATTATGGAAAAGGCACGACACACAACGTTAGATGTCATCCGCCTTCCGCTGGCTTGCGGGATAACTGTTTACTGGAAAGGTTTCGGAAGTAAACTCTGTGAAAAAAATCTGCATCCTATGCTATCTCCAGTCGTCTCGATAAATATCTTGCCACTGGCCAAAGGTAGCTCAGGACCAGAGAGTGAGGTTGACAAAAGGCGCAGTTTCTTCCTCACTTTAATGCAAATCACCGCAAAGGTCACCCATTTCAGCGGACACAACAAGAGAAAAGACTGTTCACACGGCTGAATAAAGAGAGTGGTCTTCATCAGTTGTGATGGACGCACATCATTCCACCTCCGCATTTCTCCGAAAGAAGCAACCGACAATATTATTTCTTGCCTGTCTCATTGTCGTTAATATGTCGTTTGTTTTCTTTTGCCGGTAAAATAACATTCTACCCTGCACTCTTAGCAGTTGCTGCAGAAACAAGCGACATTACTTAATTTCTCAGCACAGTGAATCTCTTCTGAGTACCTCATCAATGGAAACAAGCACTGTAATGATCAGATTAAAAACAATGAGTTTGATTTCCGTTTATCTGTTGTGATCGTTTTATAGTTGCATCGACGCTAAATAATTACAAAAAATGTTCTATTTTTTCTGTTATAGATACTGTTAATGGAATGAGGAAGAGGTGTAACATGCTGCTAATAATAGTTAAACAGAATGAGTGAGTGCTGTACAAATACTGAGGCGAGCTCACGAAACATTTGTACATGACTAGCTCGTGTTAGTCATTTATGAGACCTTAAATAGTGGGCAGGGATTTCAGCGCCCGCGTGTATGCCTTTTTGACATTAAAATAAGAGGAGAGTGGTACAATGGGAAAGCGAAGTTCGAGATTAGACAGCTGATAAGTGAAAACAATCTGGATGATGATACAATACAATAGTACGTTAAGGCTACCAGGGTCGTGTCTAATGAAGATGTCCATGATCACGTCTGATGGCCGCGCCCCAGGCGCCCTGCCGTTCTTTTGAGGAGGTGGCGATTTGTTTCAGCCAGGTGTTGCGAGGGCGGCCCTGAGGACGTTTACAGGCAGGATGAACACGGCTTCATCCCGTAACTCTTTCCCCCCCCCCCCCCCCAGACTGTCGGAGCATCTCGTGGGCTGAGACTTCCCGAGAAAGGCAAGCAACGTGACCGAAAAAGGAGAGACGACGGTGATCAATCGTTGAGACAATGCCTGCAAGTTGAGTACGTCGAACTACTTCGCTGTTAGAAATCATGTCATGCCAGACGATCCCGAAGATGCGCCTCTGGTTGCGTAGGTGGAAGGTCTCAAGACGCTGCCGGTCCTGCTGTAGTAGTGTCCAGGTGGAAGGTCTCAAAACGCTGTCGGTCCTGCTGTAGTAGTGTCCAGGTGGAAGGTCTCAAGACGCTGCCGGTCCTGCTGTAGTGTCCAGGACTCAGGGCCGTACAGGAGAATGGGGACATTGCAGGAGGAGTAAATAATACGAAGCCTGGTCTCCATGGGGAGCCTTCGGTGGGATCAGCCTCTGCGGAGTGAGTGTATGGATGAAGCCGTCAAGCCCATCGTACGGGAGATGTGTCTGCTGCATGCATCAGAGGACTGTCTACTGCCCAGGTATACGATGTTCTCGGTGGCTGCAACAGGGTTGTCGTTCATGGTGATTCTCAGCGCTGAGGGGCCCATTCTGAGGTTTTGGATTTTCGTCTTTGTCCAGGAAATGTGCACGCCTAGGTGGGTAGCCAATCGATCCAGTGCTTTTCAGGGGCCTACCAGGGACCTACCGGTATGACGACGTCATCAGTGTAGATGAGATCGGGTACCCAGAGTCGCAGACGAGGACTCCTGGGTTGTGTGCAGAAGACTGTCTGAGGATAAAGTCCATGGGTCAGCAGAAAAGTGCAGGGGCGAGGACGCAGCCCTGTCGGACACCAGATGATGTAGAAAACGCGTCTATGAGATCCCGCCAGATTTTTCGCTCGTGTTTCTGTGAAGCTGCTCAATTGGGTTCAGCAGGGTGCCTGGAATAACCAGGGCCTTCAACAGGGCGTCTCTGTCCCCAGAATCGAAGACAGCCCGTAGGTCAACGTAGGCGACGTGGAGGTGCGGTTAAACTCGTGGTGCAGTTCTTTGAGAAGGCGGAGGGCTTGAATGGCGTCTATAGTGGAGCGAGAAGCTGTGAAGCCTGACTGTTTGAAGCGACGATGCCTCATTAAAAGGGGCTGCAGTCTGGATAGGAGCACATGTGTGAAGGCCTTGCCAGGGACGGACAGTAGGAGAATAGGCCTCTAATTGCCGCATTCCAGACGGGAATGTTCCCTTGTAAAGGAAATTATTATTCCGTCGGGCCATGACGCGGGAATTTGGCTCGTGTTCCACACCGACGTGAAGAGTTGGTGCAGGGTGGTGGTCATCGTGCAACGTTGTGATCATCAGCTCCAGGGCGTACTTTAAAAGCTCAGGGAGAATATTGTCGGGGCCCGTGTCTCTGTCGTCTTTCAGTTTTTCTATTGCTGCCTTAACCTCAGCAATGGTAGAGGCGTCAGCGTCAGGAAGTGCTGTGAGAAACTCACGGATTATATCTGGAAAGGGGGTGGTGGAAGGGTGGTTCAAGGCTGCGTTGTAATGTTCAACCCACCTGCTAGCTATTTCCTCTCTTGTGGTGCAGGGGAATCCATCAGACCTATTCTCGCATTGGGTGGGGGGGGGGGGGGGGTGATGCTATTGTACGATAAATCGATGCTGTTTTCTTCCGTCCGGTTATCCTGGAATGGACGTCGGCTATATAAATAGCACTACGCTTAAACATGTGTCATATTTCACGGTCTAGTTCACACGGCTCAACTTCGCGAGATTGGTGCCTTTCGCCCTAGCTGAAGACAATGTCAGTTTTGTTGTATTAAATTTATAACAACTATAAAGAACCGCCACCTGGAGAGAGATGGGCTCCGTCAGGCGTGTAGAGGCCCAAGACACACCGTTGTTGTGTGGCTGGAGCTGGTACTACAAACTGCAATAACGGTGCCTCAACGACCTTCTAGATTATGGGACTGATGATGATGATTAGGCTATCTGAGACTACTTTTTGCTATTTGTGACCCCAGACCTCCTTAGTGCAGTTCGTTTAACTGTTGGCACAATATCTGATATAACCAGGATCGACACTTTGTTCCAACAGTGAACGCCAGACAAAATGTGGTTCTACTAAATGAAAAGCTTTTTTTTGCAGACGATGCAGGTGAATATCAAGGGTGTCTGGAACTCTCAATCTACTTCAATAAGGCGGCAGCAGGTTGCAATGTGGTCCATTGCACTGTATGGACACCGAAAGCCTTCTTGTTTGACTGGTTGGGATTTTTCGAGAGTGGTGTGGAGTCTGGTAAGGATGCATTCCGTAAATAGCTTGTAAGTGGCCGGAAAAAGAGTCATTGGACGATAATTTCCAAGGTCTTTTTTGTCTTCCTTCTTGTGTTGTCCTCGAGTTGCACCAAACGGTAGGTGTACCTTACGAATGAAAATAACTTGTAAAACGTTGGGCTATGGCTTGGTAAAGGGCTACCCCTGGATGACTTCTGGAATGATGCCATCGTCACCTGGTGACTATCTAGTTGGCATTCCTCGACGGAATGGCAAATTACTGAAGGCAGGAAGTATGGAAGAGGAGGAAAAGTGAATGGAAGAGCAATTGGATGGGGTTGTGACGATCTGAACAATTCGCTTTAGTAATATTTTATGATTGACTCCATACCAAGCTTTGACGCTGTACGAGATCCATCGGAAGTTTTCAGACAAGGAATAATTTGACGGTGCTTGGCGAGGCTAAGAGTAGCTAATTCGATAGTGTGTCGATATTGAACAACTTTCAGTAGACGTTCGCGGGCAAAGGTATCATGATGTCCTTTAAGTTTTTGACGGTATAGATCTTGCTTAGGGTAGTGAAGGCTTTGTGGTTGTCTAAAGAAAGAGTCATCCTACGCCGCTCCTCTAACAAAGCTCGAGTAGCACTAAAACTTCTCGTTCCTTCCCAACGTCTAATTTTGGTAGCAGTTCAGGAGGAGATTCGCCAGAGGGATTCTATATCACCGAATCTCTTATGTTTGAAACCAGTCACCAACCGATGTAACTAGGACATCTTTCACGTCCATATTGCCGGCACACGCATCAATCACCTTCGAACTGTCGACGATATAGTGCTCATTACAGAGTTAGCAGCAGAACTCAACCAAATGATGCAGCTACTCGTTGGATATCCAGATATATCCAGATTCGAACTAAAATTAGAATATTCAACGCAAGTGTCAAGTCGGTGTTGCTGTATGGAGCGGAGACATGGAAAACGACCGAAGTCATACAACAAAGACTCCAGTACTTCGTTAACAGATGCTTACAAAGGATAATGGGAATAAAGTAACGGGACATGGTGAAGAATGAAGACTTGTGGGGAAGGAGCCAACAACAGCCATTAGAATAACAAATTAAGGGAAGAAAATGGGGCTGGATAAGACATAAGCTGCGGAAGGCACAGTCTAACATAGCCATACAAGCTCTTGCATTGTATCATCAAGGGAAAAGAGAGCGAGCGAGAGGTAGACCCGAAAATACGCGGAGAAGAGATTGTGAGAAGGAGCTAAAATTAAATGATGACACCTGGAGAGTGACAGGAAGAGCAGCACAGGACCATGGTACACCTGGAGAGTGACAGGAAGAGCAGCACAGGACCGTGTTACACCTGGAGAGTGACAGGAAGAGCAGCACAGGACCGTGTTACACCTGGAGAGTGACAGGAAGAGCAGCACAGGACCGTGTTACACCTGGAGAGTGACAGGAAGAGCAGCACAGGACCGTGTTACACCTGGAGAGTGACAGGAAGAGCAGCACAGGACCGTGTTACACCTGGAGAGTGACAGGAAGAGCAGCACAGGACCGTGTTACACCTGGAGAGTGACAGGAAGAGCAGCACAGGACCGTGTTACACCTGGAGAGTGACAGGAAGAGCAGCACAGGACCGTGTTACACCTGGAGAGTGACAGGAAGAGCAGCACAGGACCGTGTTACACCTGGAGAGTGACAGGAAGAGCAGCACAGGACCGTGTTACACCTGGAGAGTGACAGGAAGAGCAGCACAGGACCGTGTTACACCTGGAGAGTGACAGGAAGAGCAGCACAGGACCGTGTTACACCTGGAGAGTGACAGGAAGAGCAGCACAGGACCGTGGTACACCTGGAGAGTGACAGGAAGAGCAGCCCAGGACCGTGTTACACCTGGAGAGTGACAGGAAGAGCAGCACAGGACCGTGTTACACCTGGAGAGTGACAGGAAGAGCAGCACAGGACCGTGTTACACCTGGAGAGTGACAGGAAGAGCAGCACAGGACCGTGTTACACCTGGAGAGTGACAGGAAGAGCAGCACAGGACCGTGTTACACCTGGAGAGTGACAGGAAGAGCAGCACAGGACCGTGGTACACCTGGAAAGTGACAGGAAGAGCAGCCCAGGACCGTGTTACACCTGGAGAGTGACAGGAAGAGCAGCACAGGACCGTGTTACACCTGGAGAGTGACAGGAAGAGCAGCACAGGACCGTGTTACACCTGGAGAGTGACAGGAAGAGCAGCACAGGACCGTGTTACACCTGGAGAGTGACAGGAAGAGCAGCACAGGACCGTGTTACACCTGGAGAGTGACAGGAAGAGCAGCACAGGACCGTGGTACACCTGGAGAGTGACAGGAAGAGCAGCCCAGGACCGTGTTACACCTGGAGAGTGACAGAAAGAGCAGCACAGGACCGTGTTACACCTGGAGAGTGACAGGAAGAGCAGCACAGGACCGTGTTACACCTGGAGAGTGACAGGAAGAGCAGCACAGGACCGTGTTACACCTGGAGAGTGACAGGAAGAGCAGCACAGGACCGTGTTACACCTGGAGAGTGACAGGAAGAGCAGCACAGGACCGTGTTACACCTGGAGAGTGACAGGAAGAGCAGCACAGGACCGTGTTACACCTGGAGAGTGACAGGAAGAGCAGCACAGGACCGTGTTACACCTGGAGAGTGACAGGAAGAGCAGCACAGGACCGTGTTACACCTGGAGAGTGACAGGAAGAGCAGCACAGGACCGTGTTACACCTGGAGAGTGACAGGAAGAGCAACACAGGACCGTGGTACACCTGGAGAGTGACAGGAAGAGCAGCCCAGGACCGTGTTACACCTGGAGAGTGACAGGAAGAGCAGCACAGGACCGTGGTACACCTGGAGAGTGACAGGAAGAGCAGCACAGGACCGTGGTACACCTGGAGAGTGACAGGAAGAGCAGCACAGGACCGTGTTACACCTGGAGAGTGACAGGAAGAGCAGCACAGGACCGTGTTACACCTGGAGAGTGACAGGAAGAGCAGCACAGGACCGTGGTACACCTGGAGAGTGTCAGAAAGAGCAGCCCAGGACCGTGGTACACCTGGAGAGTGACAGGAAGAGCAGCCCAGGACCGTGGTACACCTGGAGAGTGTCAGAAAGAGCAGCCCAGGACCGTGGTACACCTGGAGAGTGACAAGAAGAGCAGCCCAGGACCGTGGTACACCTGGAGAGTGACAGGAAGAGCAGCCCAGGACCGTGGTACACCTGGAGAGAGACAAAAAGAGCAGCACAGGACCGTATACGCTGGCAAGTTGTTGTCGATGGCCTAAGCACTGAAAGGAGTGACGGGCTTTGATTGATTGATTGACTGAGACCTTTTTTGGGAGACGCTTGGTTGGAATCACTCTCCATAACCAACGTATACAGAGGCTCCATAATTCCAACATACAACCATTGTTCTTAGTGAATGTTTCGGTATATGCAGACAAGGCAAAAAAAATAAATTGGCAGGTCACTTGTTGCGATGAAACAATGGTCGATGGAGCACGGCAACAGCATTCTGGAAACCTCGAGGTAAAAAGAGACCGAGGGGAAGACCTCCAATGCGTTGGTCATACTCCCTTGATGTACACAACAACATCCGAAACGCCTCTGAAGGAGAGCTTACCATGCAGTGGACCATGGTCCAAGACACGGTTCAATAGAGACAAAGATGGGACCTGCAGCTACGCTCAGGAATTACCAAGGTCAAGCTATATAAAGGATCTCCTAAATGCAGATTGAGTGATTGAGGGAACAGACGGGTTAGATATAAACTTACTGAAGAAGACAGCAAAACAATATTCCGAAAAATGGCATAGTAGAAACGGTGTAGGGCAAGGTTATGTACTATCTCCTTTACTGTTTATCACAGATAAAGACGCTATATGTAACAGACAAAGGCGAACAATAGTAAGGGAAACAACTTAGTGAACAATTAAATGAACTTCTCTTTGCTGATGATCAAGTACTAATAGCAGCCTCAGAAACACAACTGCAGGAAAACATAAAGTCTTAATGAGGTCTGTACGGATTACAGAACGAAAGCTAAAATTGAGAAAACCGAACTTATGAAAATTTCAAGAAAAGAAATAGAAACAAACACAATCATACACAATCAACAAGTAAAATAGGTGAAAAATGTAACGTAACTGGTTAACATAATCTCAGCAGATGGCAAAGGCGACACTGAAATTCAAAACAGATGTGTTGCCAATCAAAACGGCGTGGCCTCGTGGATAAGTGGCACGGCTCACAATCCGAAGGTGCTGGGTTCGATCCCCAACACAGCACCGGCCGTTACCCCGGGGAAGCAAACCCTCAGAAAATGCAGGAGGAAGCAGACCCTTACATAAAATGCATGCTGAAGTCGGATGCATTGGGCCGACAGGCGCAAAATAAAAACACAGTGCAACGCACACCGCCTTGGGGATTAGAGAAATAAGGCGAACGCAAAAAAAAAAAAAAAAATGATTGGCAAATGTCTTCGGTATTACTATATAAGCACGTGACAAACGATACAGAAATAACGCCATTAAACAAAACAATATTCATGTCAAAATTGCGCTATCAATGCCAGAATCGGACATTAACAAACAACGATTACAAAACAGAGATGAAATGCCTACGCAGAATACTTGGAGTAGCAAGAATGGATAGAATTAGAAACGAAGATATTAGGAAACAAGTAGGTACAACACCAGTGCTGGACCTCATCAAGGGGCAGCAAACCAAATGGTTCGGACACGTTGACAAGTCAAACATCAAACTAGATAGTATCCCTCAGAAAGCACTGCTATACAGATACAATGAATACAGAGCCAAAAAAAAAATGGATAGCATAAATAACAGAAGTAGCGAAGCTCCCCGTGTACGAAGAACATACAAGAGCTCGGTCAAGAACCCTCTTTATAACCTGACACTGAAAGGCACAAACAAGACTGAAAAGTGAAAAAAAAAAGAGAAGAAGAATGATACAGGGAGAGCTAGAAGAAATATGTTATTGACAGATTTAGAGATTGAATGTGACAGAGACTGATTGAAGGAGAGAAGATGTACACAATAAAGAAAGTGCTTGCAATTGAAGTCGTTAACTCGGAAAAGTCGTGATGGACAATAAAATGCGTTGGGAAATTTGTGAAAGGAATAGTGGCTTGATGAGTTTTGTGAGACGAGTGGGTTTGGGTGAGTGTGTGGTGGACAGAGAGAAAGATAGAGAGAGAGAGAGAGAGAGAGAGAGCGCAGACGAGAGAGAGAGAGAGAGAGAGAGAGGAAGAGAGAGAGAGAACGTGTGTGTGATCA
Organism: Ariolimax columbianus; assembly: GCA_036924085.1. NCBI lineage: Eukaryota > Metazoa > Mollusca > Gastropoda > Stylommatophora > Arionidae > Ariolimax > Ariolimax columbianus. The sequence continues at coordinate 20,565,667 of JAVGWX010000013.1, forward strand.
AATTGGTGGGTGGGTGACGGGGCAGAGTACGACAGCCTGGCCAAGACGTACCCATTTGGGAAGTAACCACCAGAAGCGACAGAAATCCATGTTGTCCAAAAACGTTTGGTCTACTGTATAATTTCGGTCTTTCATTACTGAAGAACGCGTACATTACTTTATACATATTTTCTTTGGATAATGATAATGCAAGAGAGCTCTCACATGACATTGTGCGTGAATATGTTGTTAGGAAAAACAATCCCAACAGAAAAAATAACATTTCTGTAAAGTGTGCTTCAAAGACTATATTGACTGTAATCTTTTGCATATTTGATATCACCGTCCAATAATGTATCAAGCACGAATGTAGCACGTCCCTTACTTTAATTTCCGCATAACTCGAAAACTATAAGGCATAGGACGGGAAGAAGACTAACGTCTGGTCAGGCAAAATATACTGTCCAAAACCCGCACTTCGGCTTCCTCGTAGCTCTCTCCTGGAAACGGTCTGTTTTCATGGTGATGGATCGACGTGATCCCCGTAGTAGTGTGTGGCAAGCAGATGAAGCCAAGCACATCACAGCCGCATGGAGGACCTCTGTCCACCATTTTCAGCACGCTAGGGATGTGAGGAAAGCTACTGCAACCCGCCACTTAACGCCCTTTTCAGGGCGCATAAAAGAGTAACCTACTCATTGTGGACATTCGTAAACAACAACAAGACATAGGAAATGTGCTATTACACCAGGGAGGTAACCCAGCACACCAATTTAAATCAAAATCCAAGGTGGGATCAAGATGCTGAGCAGCGCATGAGCTGCAGTGGTCAGCGACTCATAGCTGACTGTTAGTGTCAGGGCCGGCGAACCAAAGCTGCAAAGACCCTTCTACACCTCCACGCGGTGATCCTGGATAACAGGTTGCAGCAGGGCAGATTAGCTAAGGAGAAGAGATCGAAGAGGGAATGCTAACCCGGTACTAAAAAAATGCTTGCTGAAGTCGGACCGAAAGGTGCAAATATCGTAGTCAAGCTGTAAACTACGACACAGCGCATTCCGTTCTCTGGATTACATTCTGCTACTTAAGCCCTTTTAGGGTTTGGTAGTGGGAGATTGAGAATGAACGAAGCCAAGCCAAGCCAAAATCCAAGATGTAGTGGCTATACATATTTTTGTTAATGGTGGTGATCTGTTGAGGTGATTTGTCGCTGTGATCTGTCGTGGTGATCTGTTTCAGAACAGCCCCATTGAAGAAGTAGTTACCCAGAACCCGTTGCTGGTTTCGAAGGGGTCGCCATAACATTTCGGAGCCTCCAAAATGAAAATATACATCCACCACTGTCTACGCCATAGAATGCGGGACGCATGACCTGGTGTATTATTTGAAACTGCAACACTGTGTCTATTGTGTGGTCTTTATGTATGTATTTGTGTATGCCTTTCGGGTGTAGTAATCTAGATCTCACGTTAAATGTTTGCCGCCCGATTTTACCTTATAAAAAGTAAACATTTTCAATGGGGCATGAATAATGGGGCACGAATAATGCGCACGAATAATGGGATACGAATAATGGGGTACAAATAATTTAAACAACGACACATTTTTCGTTCAAACTCTGGCTCAAGTTAGAGATCGATTCTCAGCCACGGGGATGCCTCTTTATATTACGTGCGTGCTCTGTGATGATCAACAGGCTTTAGTGTGCACTGAACTTGGTAGGGTGATCTATGCAACTCAATTCCCTTATTAATGCTTTAATGGCAATGATAAAGTGGATAAAACGACGAGGTAGAGGTTGAGGACTTTGGAAGTTTGGGAGGGAGGTGGCGGTGGAGAAAAAAGCTATGAGAAGTTTCGAGTTCTGAAAACGATGAAGGAATTGTGTGTTTTTCGTTGGTTAAACGATTATTATAAAAGGTTGTTGGCTTTATGACTCGTTTTATTTTGTTGATTTTAACCATCATCATCTCAACAGCGTTAATCGTAATCACCATTATATTCACAACCATCACTATCAGCCACTACAGCAGCAACCGTCATTGAGAACACCACTAAAATAATGACACACTTAGAGACTGAAGACCTCTGACTGGTATGGGTTGTGTATGATGAGCAGATTACGCCGTGTTACAAAGCTGCGTGTAGTGTTCTGTCAATAATAACATTTTTATAAGCCAGATCCTCGCCGTAGTGGTGAGCATCACGCAGATAAAGCCAGCTTAGCACAACAGTTTGGAAGACCCTGTCCATCTTCATCAACACGCTCGGGATGGAATGAAAGTTACTGCAACCCAACATACAGCGCTCTTTTTGTAGCGGCACTAAAGAGTAAACTTACTTATCGTGAACATTCCACAACAACAACACCGACAGTAACCCAGATAATTCAATATCTTTATCATCACCGCCGTCATCGCAATCGTCATCTCTACATTTGATTTTTCTTCTAATTGCTTACTCGACCTTTAATGTACATTGAACCACCATCACAACCTGACTACCTTGTAAAGATCCTGTTACAAAACACTTCATGTGCTCTTAGAATATGAATCACTACAACAATTTGTTTTACTTGTCTGTTTTGTGAGTCCAAAGTACAATACCGCCTTTAGCAATTGCTAAGAAGAACGAGGTAGTTCTGTTATTTGATCAGTCAACACAGTCTTTCAGGTCACGGTATCCATTTTATTATTAAATTATATTCTAGCTAGTTATCCCTTTAGGTTATACGGGAGCTTATGGCTAAAAGGCCACTTACCCCCAATTACAGTTGTGAGCCGTCTTCTAAATTTTAGCGATTAAAACTAATTACTTATGAATTATTTGTTTCGATTCCATTATTCATCGTCAGATGCTCCCCAAACGTTACGCCACATTAGTGCTTGTTTAGCTATATTGTAAGATTATTTCATGAGACTGTCTCAAAATATTCTTCAATTTTATTCTGCAATCTCTAGGTGTAATAGTTGCTGTCGTGTTCCCTTTCAAAAATATGGCGATGCAACTTGGACAGAAAAATCGAAAATAGAATTCAAAAGGCAAACAATGGGCAATGCCAGCTGGCACCAACACTGAAACATTCGAGTGTCACTATGTCCACAAAACAGACGCAGATAAACACGTCGATTATCCCTACGTGATGTTATCAGTGTCAAATTTAGGCCCTATTACATCGGAACGCATGTAAGATTCTTCTTCTTCTCCTTCTTCTTCCTCGCCTATCTTTAGACCTCAACTTCAATGACTCTAACGAAGGCAGCAGTCGACTTGAGGTTCTGTACGCTTCCGTACAGCTTCTCGTGGAAGGACACTGGCTGTTGCCAAATGCCACTTCTTTTGTCGGTATACAGTGGACAGGACTGCAAAATATGTTTTGCCTTCATGGGGGCTGTGCCGCAAGCACAAAAGTCTGTAGTGCCAATCTTGAACTTGTTTTACAGATGACATCTAAGTCTGTTGTGACCTGTGCGTAGCCGGATAATTATTACCTGGTCTCGCCTGGAGAGTTGATGGTAGGCATCGTTTTCTATGTAGCCAGGGTGGTCTTTTTTCCATTTTGCACTGTACGTTGCCCTGATGAATGTTTTTGTCTCATTGTATGTGATTTCTATATCACTCTGCTGCAGCATTACTCCCTCTCTGGTGAGTCTGTCTCCTCGTTGCCTGGAATGTTCCAGTGGGCTGGTATCCACTGGACTGTATTTTTTTAAGGACTGGGACAGGTGTTCGAGCGAGTCTGCCAGAGCAATAAGTTCTTTTTTGTACTGGTTCTTGAGCGCCATTAACACTGCGAGGGCGTCTGTGAAAATGACCACTTGCTTTTCTGCCTGCTCCTTATGGTTTATAAGGGTTTCAGCTGCTTGTCTCGCATATAGTATTGAGACCTATGAGATGTTCTGTGTACAAAGTGCACCAGGAAACACAATTAGTGACACAATTCGCAGTGACACATTTAGGAAAATGGTGGGGACTGCATCGGTTAATTACTATAATGAAACACAGAAAATACAATAGTTCGTACATTTCATAAGGGTGCAGTATGATCAACCTGTATCGATGTCATACTACATTAGAGTATACCAAGTTTTTCAAAGTATCACCGGCTACAAGAACAAATACTACATTAGAGTATACCAAGTTTTTCAAAGTATCACCGGCTACAAGAACAAATACTACATTAGAGTATACCAAGTTTTTCAAAGTATCACCGGCTACAAGAACAAATACTACATTAGAGTATACCAAGTTTTTCAAAGTATCACCGGCTACAAGAACATATACTACATTAGACTGTACCAAGTTTTTCAAAGTATCACCGGCTACAAGAACAAGAGCGCACAGCTCCAAATTATTTAAAAACAGGTCCAGATTAAAAATATTTTTTTTTAGTCAGAAAGTGGTGAGTACTTGGAATGCATTGTCACGGGATGTGGTGGAAGCAGTATCAGTTAATGCATTCATAAATAGATGGGAAGCAGACAGTTATTTTTAGTACCGGTTTAGGGAAATAAGCTGGCTGTCCACAGACTCCGTAGAACCTTCTAAGCCAGTATAATGATGTTAAGTTACACGAAGGTTTCAGGGCCACGTTGAAGAGGTCGACCCTGGCGAACACCCCAAAAGTTCGACATGTCGGCAACACAAGTCTCCCACATAGCGCAAGCTAGAAGTCTACGCATAACCTCCAATCTGCGACCTCACAAGCTAGAAGTCTACAAATAACTCCTTATATATGACCCCGCAAACCAGAAGTCTACACATAACCTCCTATCTGCGACCCCGCAAGCCAGAAGTCCACGCATAGCATCCTATCTGCGACCCCGCAAGCCAGAAGTCCACGCATAACCTCCTATCTGGGACCCCGCAAGCCAGAAGTCCACGCATAACCTCCTATCTGGGACCCCGCAAGCCAGAAGTCTACGCATAACCTCCTATCTGCGACCCCGCAAGCCAGAAGTCCACGCATAGCATCCTATCTGCGACCCCGCAAGCCAGAAGTCCACGCATAACCTCCTATCTGGGACCCCGCAAGCCAGAAGTCCACGCATAACCTCCTATCTGGGACCCCGCAAGCCAGAAGTCTACGCATAACCTCCTATCTGCGACCCCGCAAGCCAGAAGTCCACGCATAACCTCCTATCTGGGACCCCGCAAGCCAGAAGTCCACGCATAACCTCCTATCTGCGACCCAGCAAGCCAGAAGTCCACGCATAACCTCCTATCTGCGACCCCGCAAGCCAGAAGTCCACGCATAACCTCCTATCTGCGACCCCGCAAGCCAGAAGTCCACGCATAACCTCCTATCTGGGACCCCGAAAGCCAGAAGTCCACGCATAACCTCCTATCTGCGACCCCGCAAGACAAGAGGAGCAGGACAACAGTGGAAGACATTCATGACTATTTCTGACCATCTAATAACATCTAAACGGCGACTATGACTATTTATAACTACGGCGTTCCACAAGTTGCTGATGTCCGCCGGAAGTATTTATAATTATGAGAAATAAAGGCCGCTTGCCCATGCAGTTATGTGTTTACAGGTTACGTTTTTATTTAACCTTCTGTGTTTAAACAAAAACACGTCTTACCGACGTTTTGAACACGTGTCCCAGCAATGTGAAGACCGAGCCGTGGATTAAAGAGGACGTTACATATGTGCTAAACATCCTGGTTACCATTTTCCTGAAAAGAAAACTGTATGTTCCGTATTACGTGGAAACCGTTGAATGCATATCTAGCTTTTACATTTCACATACGAAACCTAGTGTTATCAGAAGCCCATTGAAGTCTTCCACATGCGCTGCCAGAGACGAACCCATACGGTCCACTGGTGTGACCGGGTCTCAAACGATGAAGCCACCCAGCGGACAGACCCTGAAAACATACCCTCAAACCTAAACCGTCGCCGTTTAGTTCTATTTGGACAATGTTTCTCGATTTGTGTAGGATGTCTCCTCCCACCAATTCTTAAAGCAGATCATGCGTTTCAAGGAAGGGAAGCGACCTTTTTCCGCCATGGTCCCCCCACCCCGCACCACACCGTAGTTAGGTTAAATTTGAAAGAAATCTTTATTGCATGCAGCCACCCATCGTGCTCACAGACAGTTGATACGACGGATCCTTGTCGCCAAAGCAGACTATATACCTACCTACCGGTGTTAACAACCTGGTTTGTCCTTTCACCTATTGTTACTTTTCGTATATAAAACTGTTCATTTCTTCAGTTATCTAGTCATGTGTGTTTATTGGGTTTTCTGTTTGTTATGTACGATTTGTATTATTATTGTATTTATGATATTCATTGTGACCTATCACTAATCGATACTTCATCTGGTATCTATCATATATGTAAGCCTATCTCATATAGTATTCATTGTACGTAGACGTCTATCTTGTTTATTACATATCGTAGTTAATCTAAGCTAATATTCAACTTATTTTATTTCCATGGTTTTTTTATCTGTTAGTTCTAAGCACGATAGAACATTACATATGTATCTACTTGGGTCTATTATGATATTTATTACATATGTATCTACTTGGGTCTATTATGATATTTATTACATATGTATCTACTTGGGTCTATTATGATATTTATTACATTTATATCTACTTGGTTCTATTATGGCATTTATTACATATGTATCTACTTGGATCTATTATGGTATTTATTACATATGTATCTACTTGGGTCTATTATTATATTTATTACATTTATATCTACTTGGGTCTATTATGGTATTTATTACATATGTATCTACTTGGGTCTATTATGGCATTTATTACATATGTATCTACTTGGGTCTATAATGATATTTATTACATTTATATCTTCTTGGGTCTATTATGATATTTATTACATATATATATCTACTTAGGTCTATTATGATATTTATTAGATTTATATCTACTTGGGTCTATTATGATATTTATTACATTTATATCTACTTGGGTCTATTATGATATTTATTACATATGTATCTACTTGGGTCTATTATTATATTTATTACATTTATATCTACTTGTGTCTATTATGATATTTATTACATTTATATCTACTTGGGTCTATTATGATATTTATTACATTTATATCTACTTGGGTCTATTTTCAGCTCACCTTAACCAATTACCACTTTGTAAAGTTGGCTTGCATATTTGTCTCTGGTTGTTACAGTCAAATTAGATTTACGGCTTTTCTAGACGTTTAATCTTCATCTCATTAATTAGTTAGTCTTCTTTCCACGTGCCGCTGAGCGACGTGGGGAGCTTAAGTCGTCTATCCTGCGCCAAGTGCGTTGCATCGGTCAATGTGAGCCCTTGTCGTTGCACAATCACTCTAATGTCATCTATCCACCTGCCTCGCTGCCGCCCCCTTGCCCTGTAGCCAGATCTACCAGCGTTGTAAGCCATCAATGGAAGTTGATGTGGATGCATACTTATGAAATGACGAAACCAACTTATTTTCTGGCTGGAAATGTATTCGACACAAGACGTAATGCCGACCATACTTCAAATGTCGTCGTTCCGTATTCTGTCTCTCCTGGTAGCACCGATGCCCTTCCTCAGACACTTCCTTTTACAAGTCGAAATTCTCCTCTCACGCGCCTAGGACAGAGGCCATGTTTTACACTGGTAGCTCAGAGTCGGCATAAATATACTGTTTATCAGCTGTTGCTTTGTTGCCAAACTAATGCTCGAATGTATAAGCAGTTGGAAGAGCTGATAAGTCACCGCAGATGCTTTCTGACACCTAGTCTCAATTTCCTTGTTGATCCTGCCATCTGCCGAAAAAATACTGCCCAAATACTTTAACTCATTGACCTGTTGAAGAGCAATATTATATACACTTGTCTTGAGTGGCCTTTGTGTTCTACTGATCATCATAGTTTCTGTTTTGTTCTCGCTAAATCGCAAATTGTGTTTAGCACAGATAGTCGCAAGCGCGTTCATGTGGTTTTGCAGTTTGTTTTCATCTGCGTACAGCAAGAACTGATCATCTGCAAATAGTAATTCGTGTAATAAGTTATGTTCTGCTCCAGATGACTCAATTTGATCAGTCTCTGATACGATTTAGTCCATGTAGCATGTAGAAGTTAAACAACAGAGGAGACAGCACACACACTTGTCCCATTAACTATATCTATTCTAGATGTCTAATCTTCATACAGCACACACACTTGTCTCATTAACTAATATCTATTCTAGATGTCTAATCTTCATATATTTAACTATGCCTATTCTAATTGTATAGTCTTCATCTAATTAAATATGCATATTCCAAATGTCTATTCTTAATATAATTAGTTACGTCTTTTATTCTAGATGTCTAATCTTCAGTTCATTATTTACGTCTCTTATACTAGATGTCTAATCCTCATCTAATTAACTATGTCTATTCTAAATGGCTAATCTTCATCTAATTAACTATGTCTATTCTAAATTGCTAATCTTCATCTAATTAACTATTTATATTCTAGCTGTCTAATCTTCATCTAATTAATTACGGCTGTTTTAGATGTCTAATCTTAATCCAATTAATTATGTCTCTTATTCTAAATGTCTAACCTACATCTCATTAAATGTTTCAGCCCGAGAGGAACAACAGCATACTTCAGGTCAATAATCCAAATACAGAACAGAAATGAAGTGGGCTCTCTACATTGTAATGGTGGTCGTAACCTTCCTGTATTTGGTCCTAGGGGCCTTCGTGTTTAATGCCTTGGAACACGGGAACGAACTGCAGGCAAAGTTCACGTTTGCCAAAGTTCATCGGAATTTCTTGAGTAAGTTATTAAACTTGAAATGTGGCTTGATCAATAGTGTGGCTAGTAGGTGGTAATGGGGAATAATAGAGAGAGTGAGAGAGATGGAGAGAGAGATAAAGATAGAGAGAGAGAGAGATCTAGACCGAGAGATAGAGAGAAATAGAGATAGATAGATAGAGAGAGAGAGAGAGTGTGTGTGTGTAATCTATAGCTAACAATTTCTACAGCTTTGTGATGGCAACGTGAGATGAAATTAACGAGGACAGACAGTTGTCGTGTCAGTCGCTCAGCTGATGCTCAGGAAGTTGCTGAAGACATGGTTACGACAGCAGTAGACGCCATACATAGAGGCTGTAACAGATCTTAGCTGTACATACAATATATAGGTGGGAGCTTGGACAACCATTTGTTTCTTTTTTCTTCGTGGGAGTTGAGTCAGTACAGATGAACTCAGTCCCGCCAGAATTTGACCAACCAAATCGAACCACGAAGTAACCCCACGTAAGCGACAGGCCACGTATCAACACCTGGAACGATAGTAGTAGACTTGTTGCCGCAGCGTCGCCTGGAAACCACGCGTACAGGGAGGAGATAATGGCAAGCAGACGGACAAAAACGCGCTCAATTTTGGAAATCCATGATCTGGGGATGGTGATCGAATATAAAACCCGGAAAGAGAAAGACGTGAGGATCATTACCTGAGAACACTTTCGAGAGAGACAGTGAATGAGAGCAGGCGGCGGAGAGAATAGACTTGACTTCAGAGAGAGCACAATTCACGGAGCATTACGAGAGACACAGCGAGAGAATATTTCACTTCAAAGACAGAGAGAGAATATTTCACTTCAAAGACAGAGACAGAACATTTAACTTTAGAGACAAAGGTGCTTTGGAAAGAGACACTCAGTGGAGGGCAGGTGACGGATAAATATGAAGTTGAGGCAGATTTGAGTTGAGATTTAGGCTATGGAGAGAAGCAGTTGCGATAGACATGCAGAAAGCAAGGTAACTACCTTCATTTTATGTTGTGGTGGTGATTAAAAGTCGTCTGTAGCTTATAGAAGCAGTCTTACAGTCATCCCATTCATCACATTGACGCAGTCCCACTGATCACGTGAATGTAAGTCGTCAGTCGCAGTTAGAGGCATTTGTCCAGTGATCCCATGGTCATATTTCATGCAGTCTATCCTGACCACGTGGAGACTACTTTGATCTACCGCCAACAAAGAGGAACAAGGCCACAGACGTCATACCTGGGTTGAGAACCTACGAACTTAAACCATCAGCGGCAATCCGCAACTAAGTTCGATCGTAGCAGGCCGGATTAGAAGAGCAGAACAGCAGACCAGATTAGGAGAATAGGGTATCGTGAAGAATTTCAGTTTTTTAGAGAGTTTATAGTTGACAGTGTAACTTCAATAAATAACATGTTGTATTGTGTTATATTTAGTGTTTCTTGAATTTGTTTAGAGTGAGCGCAGAGTGCAACAGAATAGAGCAGACGCCTTTACTGTCTGCTACAGAGGTCCATCAAATCGATCGGCGCTGGTACAGGGCATCAAACATTATTGGACACATGCATCTACTGTTCTAGCCGCACTTTACTTTATAATGGAATGTCGATTCTTCAGAACAGAATGCCATTATTCATAGCAGAATGTAGATTTTTCCTAGCAGATTGTCGATTTTTCATAACGATGTCTTATTCATCATAATAAATTGTCGATTCTACGTACCACATTGCCGATTCTACATAACAGATTGTTTAATCTTCATAACATATTGTTTTGTTCTTCTTCTTTCGTTCGCTTGGAGTATGTCTACATCTGCAAAGTTGTCTCTTGTTTGAACCCCACTGTCTTCTGCAGTTCACACATAGGTCAATATAGTTTCCCATCAGTGTTGTTTCTCTTGGCCAGTATGTCCGCCACAGTATCTCATACTCTGGACAGTCCTGAAGTATATGCTCCACAGTCTGGGGTGCCTGTACACATACTTGAGCTGCCAATCACAAATTGTGTATTCATGTGGCTACGGAGTATGACAATCTGCTCTTGCCTACTTATATTGTAAAAGTCATCTTGTATTTGTGTTGGAAGCTCTCATTGATTTAATCATCTTTTTTTTTTACTGGTACATCTGGTTGCTCGTCTGCGGCGCCTCCCCTCGCCAGTGTGTCAGCTCTCTCATTTCCTGGTATTCCGCAGTGAGACGGTATCCACTGCACCGTGATTCTACGCTGGTTGCTCAATGTTGACAATAAAACTTGTAGATCTGACAGCTGCCCGGATGATAGTGCTTGAAGTACTGATTTTGCATCTGTCAGAAATACCACAGGACACGGGCCAAGGTTGGTGTTGGGCAATTTTTCCGTCGCAAAATTCACGATTGTATCTCTGCATCGTAATTATGGCAGAATTTCCCTGTTGTTGCTGCAACTGTTTCCATAGTGTTATTTGGGTATTCTATATTCACTCCTGCTCCTCCATTGTTTACTGCATTCTATGCTGACCCATCTGTGTATACTCGGACCCATAGAAGCTATGGATATTCTTTATCCAAAAAACTGAGAGCAGTTGTCTTACGTTGCACACTGTTCTGTTCCTCCTTGCCTAGTATTCCCTGAATGGTTGTTTTGACTCGTACTGATAGTATATGCTGCTCTCTCTAATGCTTGGTTCTGGAATCTATCCTTCATTGGGTGACTCGGCATACAGTTGCACTTTTCTGCCTGTGTTAGCACCTTTGTGTCTCTACGTTCTACTAGTGCTTGCATCCTCCCTAGTTCCTCCATCTCCCCTATAGGCGTTGATTTCATTGCACCTGTAATAACCCTTAGCACCTGAACCTTACCTAACTTTTTCAATGTAGTGTTTGATGCTGGACACCAGGCAGCTGATCCATATTCCAAATGTGGTCGTATGCCCTGTTGGTAAACACTGCTAAGTATTTTCTCTCCGGCTCCCCACGTGGTTCAACTTAGTTTTCTCAGGATGGCTAACTTCCTTCAGGCTTTTCCTGCTATCTTGTTGATGTGTTGTCTCCAAGCCAGCCTGTCATAAAATGTAGCTCCGAGGTAGGTGGATTGTTTATCTTCTCTTAGCAGCTCTCCATCTATCTTGATGTCTCCAGCTTTTTGTTTTGGAGAGAGGGTGAAAAGCGTAGTGCTGCATTTATCTGTGTTGATGCCAACACAATATTTATTTGCTTATAGGGATTAGGCATATGTAGCTTTTTATAGCATTTTGGTGGCGACTGTTGCAAATTCATCAGTGCCCCATATCACCAGGTCATCTGCATACATTGCAACGTTAACTCCATTTGGCAGTTTGGTAATCAGGTCGTTAATGTAGACTATGAAAAGTTTGGGGGGGGAAAGCACACCAACCTGCCATACACCATGACGTAGTAACATTTTTTCACTCTTCAGTACTCTTAGTTGTACTCTATCTCTTCTATTATGCAGGTATTCTTTTAACGATTTGTACATCCTACCTTTTACTTGATTGTTTCTCAGTTTCTTCAAGAGTCCTTCTTCCCATACCTTGTCAAATGCTTTACCTAGGTATATTCATGCTGCTAGTACCAGTTTCTTGTCCTGGAAAGCATCCTCAATCTCTTGGGAAAGATACGTTGCTTGATCCTCAGTAGAGAAGCATTTTCTAAAACCTGTTTGCTGTGACACAAGGAGGTTCCCACTCTCACGGTACCATCCTGAGATTAATGATACGCTCCATTGTTTTACAAAGACAACTTTTAAGGCTGATTGGTCAATAGCTGGATGCTGTGGAATTGTCTTTCCATTGTTTTAGGAGCGGAATTATAATTACTTCTCTCCAAGTCTGACGGACTCTGCCTGGGGCCCAACTGGCATTGAAGATCTGCAGTAGTTTTGTCTTCTCTGCTACTCCTAAGTTCTTAATAATTTCGTTTGATATCCCGTCAATCCATGGCGACTTTCTCTTTTTAAATTTGGATATTGCTAGCTCCAGTTCTCTGGTATAGTTTCATCACGTCCTACATTCTGTTGCTTCTCTCTGATCTCCTGCTGTTTCTCTGATAGTGAATGGGGGTCTCCAATAACCTCTGGTATAGTTTCATCACTTCTTACATTTTGTTGCTTCTCTCTGATCTCCTGCTGTTTCTCTGTACTAACTTCAATGTCATTGTCTTTTGTAAAGGAATCTGCAGAGTGATCAGCTGCCTGTTTACCTGTAATGACGTCCCCATCTTTATTTAGTGCAACCCTTGTGTTTCTCCCTGTACCTTCATCATTTAGTTGTTTTACCAACTTCCACATTTTCCTGGTGTCCTTTTCAAAGTTCAGGGACTCTGTTTTCTCCTTCCAGCTTTTCCTCCTGGCTTGCAGCTTATCCCTTTGAAATGTGGCTATAACATGTTGAAAATGTTGGTGGTGATTTTGAATTAACCTAGTCTTTGCTTGCTTTCGAGATGTTTCCACTTCATTGTGCAGTTGCTCTAGTTCACTATTCCAGTAACGTCAATAGTTCTTTCGTGCCTCTCTAGGTATTGTTTTACAGGCAGACTGTAGTATGTGTCTGCTGAACTCAACAACTACCGTATCTATACCTCTGTCTACATTTAGATCTATAACTAGTACACTGGTACAATGCTGGTACATTTTCCAGTCTGCCTTTTTGTAGTTCTACCTTGTTAGCAGTTCTGCTCTCCCTGCCATATTCATTTTCAACAGTTAGAAAAACTGGCCTGTGATCCCTGCCACCCAGTTGTTTCCAAATATCTGGTGAATGGAGTGCTAGGCCTGGTGTGGAGGTAGTATGCCATGTTCTCGAGTAGAAGGTCGGCAAGGTCGGTTGGGTGATTGATCAGGATAAGTTCATTGTCGCCCTGCCAGTTCTTTAATTCTTCTCCTCTCTTGTCCATTTGATCGTAGCCCCAGCTTTGTGAATGGCTGTTGAAATATCCACACACACATCTTCCATCTTCTTCTATTATCTAACACTTTCACTAGAATTAAACTATCTAGTCTCGTAGGGCACTTTCGCAGTTGACAATGTGGGTGATCTCTGACAGTCTGCAAACTTCTGTTCGACGGAACTGCGATGTGGATCAAAAGCAACAATTCTCACAAGCCTCGTCCCATTACAGCCTCTGAGTTTACCGACTCAATTTGTTGTCCTCAGCTGGCCCAAAAACTGAACCAATGAGCAATACTACATTGTCTCTCGTGTCGCCGGGAGGGCCGCCATTCATCCCAATTGACACTAGTACAATTGCCAACGGAACAAAGTGGTGAACTCTGCCTGAAATGATTACTGTATCTTCTTTTACTGACCCATTAGCCGCCTTAGGTGCACCCTAAACAGCATGTAGCTAATCACGAAGTACTTCTGTCTCTACCCCGTTGTTCAGCGGGTCACTCGAATCACTATTGTGCCTGCAAAACTTGTCAGTTTAACAAGTTCCTCCCACCAAAACATTATTCACTTCTCCTTCTATCCTGTCACCCTTGTCAATCTTACAGTGACAGCTTCTCCCGTAGTCCCCTTGTATGTGTCTTTAGCTATACAATCATGGGCGTATCTAACCTCCTCCCAAATACTGACAACAACAAACACCGACAACATTGGCGATTTGTTAGTTCTACCCCTATCTCTCTGGATATATATCCCACACCATTTTTAAAAACCGTCGACTCGTTTCATATCTTGTTAGACTATCGCCCATCTCCTGAATAATAACTGCAGGTAAAAGTGCCCCACAGTGGCCGGCCTGTATTTAACCTGTCCTAAAATATTACATCGTTGTCCCAGCTAGCCTTATCCAAGCTGCAAACCATAACTACTACATTTTCTAAAAGCCATTTCACATACAGTGTCACTGACACATGACACTGCTACATAAATACAACATGACACTTTTTCGCTCTCTCCATCTTCCATGAAACAGACAACAACACCTGCATTACCGCAGACATACTGAGCCAGTACGTGTTCGAAGTAGTAGAAACACAAGGGAAAGGAGTGTCAGTGTTCAGAATCATCGACCAGATCGACGCCAGCAATAGCTCAATGTCAGATGAAGATATCGAGAGCTTGGGCACAAAGTGGGACATACCGTCATCCGTATTGTTCTGCGTCACCGTTATAAGTACTATAGGTAAGTGGTAGTCCTTGCATGGATCATAGTGGGCAGAGGACTGGAAAGTCGTCAAGTAAGCAACCGCTATAAAGTTTTGTTGTTCTTTAAAGCTGCACATACCAAATTGTTCTTTCTTGAGGATGTTTCTCTGGTACTGGGTTACAGTAAGGATCATCATACTTATATCTATTCTCATCATATCTGCTCTTATATCTTCTCTTATCATATCTGCTTTAATCATCTCTGCTGTCATCATCTCTGCTCTTATTATATCTGCCCTTATCCATATCTGCTCTTATTATATCTGCCCTTATCCATATCTGCTCTCATTATATCTGCTATCATCAAACTAATATCTGCTTCAATCATATCTGCTTTTATCATATCTGCTGTCATCATCTCTGTACTCATTATATCTGCTTTCATCATCTCTGCTCTCATTATATATGCTCTTATCACATCTGCTTTCATCATATCTGCTTTCATCATCTTTGCTTTCATCATATCTGATCTCATTATATCTGCTGTCACCAAACTTATATATGATATCATCATTCTCATATCTGCCCTCATCAAACATATCTGCTCTCATCATCTCTGTTTTCATCATATCTTCTCGCATTATGTCTAATCTGATCATCTCTGCTCTCATCAAACTTATATCTACTCTCATCATTCTCACATCTGCTCACATCATTTTCATATCTGCTTTCATCATCTCTGCTTTCATCATCTCTGCTCTCATCATCTCTATTTTCATCATATCTTCTCTCATCATCTCTATTTTCATCATATCTTCTCTCATCATCTCTATTTTCATCATATATTCTCTCCTCATCTCTGCTTTCATCATATCTGCTCTCATCTCACTTATATATGTTCTCATCATATCTTCTCTCATCATATCTTCTCTCATTATATCTGCTCTCATCATATCTGTTCTCATCATCTCTGCTTTCATCATATCTTCTCTCATCATCTCTGCTTTCATCAGATCTCATCATCTCTGCTTTCATCATATCTTCTCTCATCCTCTCTGCTTTCATCATATCTTCTCTCATCATCTCTGCTTTCATCAGATCTTCTCTCATCATCTCTGCTTTCATCATATCTTCTCTCATCATCTCTGCTTTCATCAGATCTTCTCTCATCATCTCTGCTTTCATCATATCTTCTCTCATCATCTCTGCTTTCATCAAATCTTCTCTCATTGTATCTGCTCTCATCATATCTGCTTGCACAATTCTTATTTCTGCTGGACCTAGTTTTGTATGTATAACAATCAACATTATATTTAACATCACTAGCAAACATGCTATTCATCTGTCCATCAGGTTATGGCAACATGGCACCCAAGACCAAACATGGCCAGCTGTTCTGTATTTTCTATGCTTTGATTGGGATTCCCATGTTTGCTGCTGTGTTGGTTGGTACAGGTGAACGAATGCAGATTCCCATTAAGGTATTACATCGCAGAAAGCCCTGGATAAAAAGAAGCTCATCAAAAGATGAACAAATCAAGTCTTTTGTCTTCTTATCTACTGGTAATTATTCAGAAGCATTAACTTGATCATGTTTTCTAGGAATATAAATTGTTGTCATAGCGACTGTTGATGTTTGCCATTCCAACGATACATTCATCATATTTGTCCACTTAATGTCGTATTACCTTCTATGTGAGAGGACATGCCCTGAGTAAAGAAACATACAAGACAAACTTTTGGGACCCATTGAGGACCTGCGACTGAAAACAGTCAATACACTTTCATCTTGGTTTTCCTGGATTGTGCTCAGCATCATCATCATCAGTCCCGTAACCTAGAAGGTCGTTACGGCACCGTTATTGCAGTTTGTCGAACTAGTTCCTGCTATACGTCTCAATTTTTCACTAGGGTATTAGTTTCAGCTACAGACATTCCCTTCCACTCTTTTATATTGTCTCCCTGTAGCACATGGAACAGGGTTTTGCTCTCCCTGCACACTGAAGCCTCACATTGACTCTCCACAATTGCGGTCTCAAATCTATCACTTCAACTAACACTCACTTCAATACACTGAGGACACTATTTCAAAACAATAAAAACAAATTCTTTATTTCTACATTTTACAACTTCTCTTCCACTCTTCTATCATACACAACTTCTTACACGCTCCTATCTAATGGTTATCTATGACTTAGAACTCTAACTACCGCTAAACCTATAACTATTGTCATCAATCTACTTTCCGCACTTGGCCTGCTGTAATGATCCAAATTATGGTGTATTGACACCGATGGCAAATTCGTGGTTTAAACCCAGGAAAACGTCCTTGGCTCTGTTCCTTAACAACGACTGTCGATCTGCGTAGTGGATGTCGAAAGACTAAGCTACTGCTGTGAAATCTACGATGGTTGTGCGATGACTATAAAATTGGTGAGGGCAGCCACGTGTTAAAATGATGAAGGTTGGCCACGCATCTGCCACTGGTTGAAAATAATCTGATGAAATTTTCTCTTAGCCGATCTAAATCTGGTAGAAGGCCTGTTCTCTTCTATAGCGGGTAGCTGTAACTAATATAGGTTGCTCCTGTGAAATCTACGATGAGTGACGAAATTCTAATTACTTTGACACACAAATAAAATTGGTAATACCTTACTTCTGTAAACTGAGGATGCAACTCAGTCAATGGAACGGTCACTCTCTCAGCATTTTTCTCTCTTTCTCTCTGACTGTCCTGAATCCTGGTTTGTCTCGGTTTTTATAACACCCTGACTATTTTTCCTGCGTGTCCTAATTTCAAAATGGCGTCATTTCCTGTCTACCGCTTTGGGGTGCGCCTATATTAATCTGCACACTACCGCGGTATTTGCTGACGTGAGTGGTCAAGTCCTGTGGAAAGTCCGCCTCTAATTATATTCGCTATTTTAAAGAAAAATATATAATTTTGCTTGCGGCGTAATTATGGCAAAACTAAGAACTGTCTATACTTGAGACACGATTTGTCTGGCAAGACAAAATCTGTGACACTCCCATGTCTATTTTGTTCACTCTCTCCCACGCTTCCCAGTCACAGTGACTTGCAGGACAGTCTTAGTCAGCCTCACTGATCGCGATATATATCCATACCATGTCTAAATTTTCGTGTTTTTGCTATAGTTAATAGGTTTTTATATTGACCTAACTCCTTCTTAACAGTTTCAAGAATACTCTTGTTTGTAACACAATCCAAATATGAAATGCAAGAATTGTTTGCAAGCATTTCATTTTCATTGCCCAAAGTTTACGTTCAAGGGCAGCCGTCATAGTCCAAGTCTCAAACGCGTAGAGGTATACCAAGGTGACCATTGTATACATTAAAGTCAGCTTCGAATTAAGGCTAATGTTCTTTCCAGATTTTTTGTAGTCTGGTCAAGACGAACATGGCCATTGCTGTTCTTGACTGGATCTTCGCTTCAGACCCCTCCACATTCATTTCTGCTCCCAGATATTTGAACCGTATGTCACTTTCCAGAGGTTTAGAATACCCTCTGGGTCGTTTACCATGATCTTACTCTTCTCTGCACTGATTGACATCCCACATTTCCGGGCAGCATTGTCCAGGTTTACGACTAGGCTTGCAAGTTCAGGCTCTGTTCCAGCCAGACTGGTAATGTCGTTGGCAAACCGGAGGTTGATGAGTTTGCGTCCACCTATACTGACCGTCCCTACGTGTTCATCTAATGCTTCTGACATATTGCGTTCGAACGCCGATTGTCATGCGGAAGCACTCACATGTGGTCCCGTTGAGGTAAACTGCACTGCTGGCATCGGAGTATAGTTTCTCAATGATGTGGGTGAGCCGCCATCCTATCTTATACTTGCGCAGAGTTTCCCACCCTATCAAAAGCATTATTAAAGTCAATGAAGATCTGGTACAATTTCTGTTTGTGCTAGGTAAATTTTTCACTGATCAAGCACAGGTTAAAAATGTATTCTATTGTGCTTGAACCAGCTCTGAAACCCACTTGTTCTTCTGCAAATAATTTCTTCTGCTTGTGGTGGCAGTTTGTTAAGGATGATCTTGTGTATAACTTTCCTGGCATGGCTAATCAGACTGATGGCTCTGTAGTTCTGACACTGTTAGAGGTTACCCTTCCTTGGTATCACTATGGTCAATGATTCTGTCCCAACATGTGGGTCATTCTCCCGTCTGCTATATCATGTTACAGATCTTTGTTAGAAAATCTATCACCACTGTCCCTCCAAGAATTAAAAGTTCGTCTGGTATGTAATGTCTTGTGTTATAGGCTCAAGATTTCTATACATTGTCAGTATCACAACAACGATAACAGCAACAGCAAAAGCAGAAACTTTGCTTGGACCATAGTAATTCTTTTTCTTTTATTTCTCACATCACTGCAGTTTAAATTTTCAACATTTTGCTCTGCCAGTAATATTCTGTTCACTTTGACTTGCTGCTTTAGCCAGAGTCGGATGGGTCATTTGGACAGTTTGGACAAAATCGTTTCTTTCATACTTGACACATCGCCAACAAATTATATTTAATTATTTTAAAGCATTGAAGAGCTAATATTGGCTTTCCCAAGGGGCCCTACTAACACATTCCATTCTCCTACCACCAGCTCTGCTTCTACAATTAATACCAGCTTTACTTTTATCTTCCTGCTCTTCTGCTCTTTGCTGAGTCCAGTTGACTACTTCTGAATCTTACATGGCTTTGTCCAGGTTCTTTCAGATTCTGCTATTTGATTCTTCTTCATTATCTACTAATTCAATGTTTATTAATATTTTAGAGGTTCCACAGCCTTTTGAGCGGCTCTTGACAGACTGGTTAGATCGTTTGCCTCTTGCAGCAAAACGGACACTGTACGTTTCCCAGTCGTGGACCATTCCAGTCCCACCAAGTGTGGCGAAACGGTTAGTGGCACGGCTCACAACCCAAGCTTGCTAGTGTTCGCATTCAATAAATAGCAAGATCGTACCCTAATGGGAAGAAACCCATTAAAAAAATGCATGCTGAAGTCAGATGAATTGGGTAGCTGGATGCTAAACACAATACAATGCACTCCCCTTTAGAAACAAGGCGAGCAAGAAGCAAAATATTTCTCATTCTTCTCTATTTCGTTCCCTACAGAGCATAGATCACTTTGACTAGAAAACTCTTAACAAGAAGCTCGCACCAAAGCCCTTAATAAACTCCAGCAGTGGTAGGTCCTGCAGGAATGTATCTTAAATGATGAGCTGGTTGACCCCATGAACAACCCTCTTTAGTTGTCTTTTACATGGCTGTGCAGTTCTCATATAGAATTAAGGACTTCTTACTTGGAAAAACAGAATATGACCCACTGCACCTGCAAACTTTCTCTTTCTTTCCTTCTTTCTTGTTTTCTTTCTTTCTCTTTTGTTTGTTTCTTTCTTTCTTTCTCTTTCTTTCTTTCTTTCTTTCTCTTTCTTTCTTTCTTTCATTCTGACGTTGGCCCTGAACAGGATATTGTGATGTTGTGTTGTAATTTACACTAAGACAGTGACTTCTGCGACTTTTGGCCAGATACATCTGGGTTGAGCACGTCATTCTGACAACCAGGTTTATCATCTCTCATCAGTCCCTATTCTCTTAACCAGACTATGTGATGCACCCTATTTCGAGGAACGTCACTTGAAGTCGGAAAAGGGTCGTGGTCTGCTATGATTCGTTGACCCTGATGTAAACAGCCAGCTATAAGTCACTGGCTGCTGTCAGCTCATTTATTTTCATCTTCGGCACTTTAAGAGGGATCTAAAGAGAGTAAAGCGTGTGATTAGCAAAATTATTTGATTCCCCTACACCAACCAAAGTCCTGGGGATCAACACTGGATTTTATTTGATTTATTTGAATATATCGATTCTATTAAGAGCGATTCTATTAATATTATCAAGAAAAATATGCCGTTTTTAAGCTCAGCAGTTGAATAAACAGTTATTGCAAATAAAAAGTTACATTTCATCGAGTATTGCAGTAACCCTTTCTCAAAAGCAAAGCCATTGAATTTTTTTGATGGAAAATATAGTCAACGTATGCTAAAATTGAATTACAAGAGCACTGAAAAAACAATTTAAAAATAAGCATTTTTTGTTAAATGCTGCAAACAGACCGTAGACCTTATTTATTGAAAGTTGAAAGGTAAGCTTCTTTATTCAGTAGCAAATTCAGCACTTTCACTGATACTATACTAATCTTTTCTGAAATTTCTTTCAGGTACATTTATTGTTGTGTTTATACCATCCATTGTGTTTACCTTGACACAAAAGTGGAGCTTTCTAGAGGCTGTCTACTACACTGTAATCACTCTGACAACCATTGGATTTGGTGATTTGGTCCCAGGTAATACTATTTATAATTGTACCGTAAATGTTAATTTCTTCACTCTTTCTTTTTCCTCATTCACCATTAGAGATCCACATTTTCCTAATAAAGGTATTTCTGTGGATTATCATTTTGAAGCAGATTCCTTCGCACTATCTTCTGTGCCCAGTTCAATTGTCTTCATCATGCATCTGTTTGGAACTGCTTCCCTAGCATGTGGCTGTCCACATCCCCCACCTGCATGCTGACAGATTTGTTTCAGAGTTTTTGATCAGACTAAACAAACAAAACATGGAAAATAATGTTTTGACATCCTTGACTTAATCCATCTGGTTCCCCATTGGAACATAGAGCAGCAACAGTTGATCTCTACCTGTTCCTATTCTGGACCATCTTCTTGAGTTCTACCCACAAAAACTCCAGCTGGACAGACTTCTTCTTCCATCGTTCTTGACCAGGTATTCTTTGGCCTCCACAAAAGATTAACTTACAAATAAAGCTGCATCTCTAGCTATGTTCAGCTCAGGTGTCATCTCCACAGCAAAGGGTGGTTGCAATAGATCTTTAATGTCCTCTGTCTCTTGCCTTGATGGTACAATCTGTCAGGGTTTTCCCTGTCTTTTGATTTTATCCTCCTACCTATTGTATTGTTTATCTTTGCCCTTCACCTTTCCTTTCAATATTGTTTTCAGCAAGTTGTTATTACTTTTTATGTGGCCAAAATATCTTAACTATCTAACTCTGATTTCATTCATCAATTCACTTTGCACCCCAAATTTTCCCAAGACTTCCTTATCTGTTGTCTGTTCTTTTCAAGAGATATTTTCATTCTTCTATATTATCCATATTTCTAAGATATCATTTCTTTTCTTCAATCTTTTGTTTATTATCCATGTATCTATTCTGTACAGTACAAACGAGTATACATGCCTCTCATTTTAAATTTGACTGGTTGGAAGTCGATATATGACATGATGGTGAGATCAGATTTGACCATCACTGTTCTTCTGTCTTTCCTTTCTCTTCTTTCACTTTATATTTTCAACAATCACTACTATTGCAGAAGTGAGCATGCGTCCAAATCTATATTAACAAACAAATATACTAAACTTTGTCACTCCTCTTCCACCTTAGGGTGTAGAGGTTTGCCAGAAAGAGCATCAGACTATTCTTTCAAATGTCTTTCTCTTGGCCAGGCTAGAGTCTAGTCCCTCAGACTGTAATGACTGAGGACTAGACTGCCTTAAATTGCTATTCAAATCTTCGTTACAGCCTTGTGATGCCATGCTGCCTTGAGAGCCTTTATGAATAACAATTCACTTGCAGTTCTAATGGACATTTCTGATGTTATTTCATGTTCGGCTGCTTTTCCAATCTTGATGTTCTTTTCCCAGTCATTGATTTCCTCTTTTGTATAAGAATCTGTCATGTCTGAAACTTGGTCATCTTTTACACTATGTGGAAAGCTCTGAGAAACAGTCTTTCTATCTATCTGGGGGTGGTAAGCAATGCTTATATTTCACCAATTTCAAAAGGAAATTTTTCTTTTGTCATGTTTTTATGGTCCTTCACAACAGCTTCTGGTTTTCTTCTGTATTCTTATTCAGTTTTTCTCCAAAGTCCTCCCAGGTTTTTTGATTTGCTGTTAGCACTTTGTTCATGGCTTCCATTCTGAGTGCTATATATTCTTTGTATTTCTGTTTTCTTTACTGTATGCTTGGCTTCCAAATATTGTTTCCATGTCTAGTTCTTTCCTTTTTTTATCATTTTTACTTCTTCCATCCACCAGGGTAGCAACTTTATGTCCTTCTTGACTCTAATTTCATCACATGCTTATGCTACAGTTTCCTTGAGGATGATCTTGAAATTAACCAGAGAGCCATACAAGGAGGAGGGAACTTACCAAGGCAAAAATTATGTGTCTGCTAAACTGGACAAGGTGGAATTTGAACCTTGTGTATTGGGATTGTAAAACAAACATTGCAAACCTAGGTCATGCTGTCTTGCTTTGACTTATATGCAGGTTTCATGCCTGTTTATTGGATATTGTCAACTAACCTACAAATATATAGCACATTCAGCTATCAAATACCCAGCTAACCCACCAGGTAGAAGAACAGGCTCCTCCATGGGACAAGAAATGTATGCAGCTATTAGTATTGGTGTAGAAGCCACTAAGATGATGTTCAGAAATTTTGAAGATATCAGTTCTTACATTTTATTTGACCACCAGAGCGGCATGTAGTTGGATATATATATATTTATATATAAATATATATATACACACACACACACATATACATATATATATATATATATATATATATATATATATATATAGAGAGAGAGAGAGAGAAAGGGATAGAGATAGAAAGAGAGAGAAAGAAAGAGACAGAGGAAAAGTGTTAGAAACTTGTAGCTGTAGCAATATTTAAGGAATTCACATGAATTATCAAACTTCTACATTTCACTGATTTCGTTTTTCTACAGGGTACTTCGAGAAGCCAGGTTAATTTTATGTTTTGTTTATTTTTAATGTTTTTTGTTGTTTATCAATAGCTTCAAAATTCTATTTTTGTTTGTGGCTCACTTTTCTTTTGCTTGTGGCATATATCCTGTGCTTTAGATCAGGATCATCAAACTTTTTTGCATCTTGCAACCTTATCACCAATTGTCAGAATGTCATTCCTCCATTTTCAAGTGGTGCATTCCAAATAATATGTATATAATATTTTAATTTTGTCTGTTTTAAAACATTTATATTTACTTGGATTATTCTTATAATATCTTACAAATTTAATAACAGAAAATGTTGGATTTGTATACTTTTTTGTGTGGTTTTTTTTGTTTGTTAGATGTTTGCCTCACTAGTTTCTACTGGCGGAGGCGCGCCATTTTCCACCCCAGACCGTAATCCATTGGGCGATATCAGGACGCATAAACCAGTGCTTGGATGCATGTGTGCGTACCTATGCTAGGTTTGTGCGCCCTCAGAAGCTAGCCCAACCAAAGTGCAATGGAAGGGCTTTACCACGAGGGCGCGTGTGAATGTTGTGCAAGGGTGTGACTGTAGGACGGAGTCAAATGAAACAGAGTGAGGGAAGGGAAGAGAGAGAAGGGAAAGAGTGGCCCCCAGGGTGAGCCCGTTCGTCGGTGATTTTTATGCTTGAATAAGTCTAGTTAAAAGTATACTCATAACTCGTAATTACTTAATAGACTAAACTGAAGCAAAAATTCCCCCTTAGTGACTTAACATTTTCCAGAGAGGGGGAAGAATTCCCTATTGGCTGAAGATATCTGTTCTAAATGTTATTGTTTGCAAAGCGCAAAAGCTCTTTCAATCTCTGCTTGATCGCTTCACGTTTTTTGTTGTGTAGTACAGACATTTGAGCATTGTTTCCTCCCTTGTGTATAAAAAATCTGTTCAAAACGTGCATACTTCTCTCCCCTGTTTAAGTCATAATCCCCATGTTGACATGCAGGTGATATGACCACTACACCTTATACAAGAAAAAAAATCCTAACACTACAGCATTTAATCCCCCTGGTGAGGCCTACCAGGAGAAACATAGGGATGGGGAACAAGGAATGAGATGTTTGCTGTTTAATTACTTTGAATCGTATATGTAGAGAAGTGGTTCTTGGTCTCTCTAAATAACATCAAAGAGTGACCTAGACATTAGCAAGAGGCGACATCTGCTCTAAAAATAAAAGTAATAATTTTATAACTATTATTCTTTATAAAGAAATCAGCGTAAATGAAGAAATATCTTAACAAACCACGAGCATGTATGAACATGATACAAACATGAGTTGGCTGTTTCAAAATAGTTGATAAGGCATGCAATGTCAACATGTAATTTATTTGTAAAAATTAGCAGAAGATTATGTTGCCAACTTCAATTATCTTCAAAGCCTTTATGGTTTTAGTATAATTTCAAATGAACAAACAAATAAATGTAGCTAACTGATGCTCTTATAATGTGAGAAGCTGTATATTGCATGGGTTTAACATCAGTATTTATGATGTGTAAAACAATATGTTGCATGGGTTTAACATTTATTATTTATGATGTTTGAAGCAATATGTTGCGTGGATTTACCATAAATATTTCTGATATGTGAGGCAATATGTTGCATGGGTTTAACATCATTATTTGTGGTGTGTGAAGCAATATGTTGTATGGGTTTAACTGTGAAGCAACATGTTGTGTTGGCTTAAAATTGCTCTTTGCAGGCGACCAATGTCTGATTCACGTCAATAAACAAAACCTACAAAGTCATATTGACTCACTCTATTTGAACTGAAAAAGTACAATATGAATATCAATACATCAAAAATAGAAGCAATGAATTTAGGTAGAAAGTACACGACACTTTATATTCATGTCAATTAGGTAAAAATAAAGCAGGTACAAGAATTTAGGTATTTGGGAGCTGTTTTTACTGAGGATGGCAGACTCAATAGAGAGATAGAGATGAGAGCGCAGAGGGCAAACACTGTCACAACATACCAGCTGTCTCCACTACTAAAACACCTCAAGATTTACCTCCAAGCAAAAAAGCAGATGATCAATAATATCTTCATCCCAACCCTGTGCTACAAGTGCCAGACATGGTCATTGAAAAAGGCCTAAGAACGAAAGTTAGCTACCTGTGAAAAGCGGTGCCAATGAAAGGTAACTTACAACACCAGAAGAGACAGAATCACAAATATGAGTATTTGGGAGAAGGTTGGAACAATTCCCTGCTTACAGTACATAGAGCAACAAAAAATGAATTGGTTTGGCCACATTGTGAGAATGCAACCAGACCACAATGTTCATGCAGGCTTCTACTGGAGAACTTCAGGAAGAAGGGCTAGATGTAGATTGAGGAAAAGGTGGATAGACAGCATAAAAGAAACTTGCCGTAAAATGGGGAACATTTTTTACTCTGGCCACGAGAGAGGCGAAAGACAAATACATACCACGACACTAGGCTACAACCCAGTAGAAAATGAGATGACAAAAGAAGAAGAAGAAGATGTATGAAGCAATATGTTGCATGGGTTTAACACCATTATTTATGATGTGTGAGGTAATATGTTGCATGTTTTAACATCAAATTTGTTATGTGTCAAGCAATATGTTGTGTGCGTCTAACATCATTATTTCATGCACTCATTAAAACAATCACACAAAACCTTTAAGCTCTATGTGGACCACATGTCTTCAACAAATACGCCAAGTCTTCATGTCCTGGACAATTTGTTCCAGCTCTGTTCTCGTCTTTGCCTATTTCCTTTATGATTGTCTCGAGCTCTCTTCTCCGAATGTGCTATGCTCTGCCTCTACTTCTCTAGCCTTTCAGAATTTCAGAACACAAACTGCATTGTAATACTACCAACTGGCATCTTTAAAATGTGTCCTATCCAATGCTAACTTCTTCTCCTTGGAGCATGTAGCCTAGTTGACAGTGAGCTGGCTTGCTAGACTGGGATTACAGCGTGTCAAGGTTCAAATTCATGGACGAACAGAAAAAAAAATCGGGTCATGGTTCATGCCTGGTACAACTGCTCTTCCAGTCGATCCAGCTGTAAATGGGTACCTCATGTATGAGTTTGTGAAGGTAAAAACAGCAAGGAAGGGAACTGGCCACCCTGCCTGACATAGGCTGCGGCTTAGTACATTGGATTGTTATCCCTATACTGGTAAGTTTTCTAAGGAGTCTTGAATTGCACAATAGCAAGTTTTACCCCATTCCACCTTCTCAAGTGTGACTCAGGATATAAGAAGAACCGCTGTAGACCTCTACCTGAGAAACATCATTAAGATGTAGCTGAACTCAGCATTCTATTGTTTATGTTTTTATTTATGTATGAGGATTTTAAAAAATTGTTATTATAGATTTATGCAAAATTAAAAGTATATTTGCTGCTTATAATATATTTGCTTATATTAGTTAGTTTTCTTTTCACTTGTGCCATTTAGCGTCGTGGGGAGATTGAGGCGTTTATCCTGCGCCAATTGCGTTGCGACGGTCAATGTGAGCCCTTGTCGTTGCACAATCACTCTAATGTCATCTATCTATCTACCTCGCGGCCGCCCTCTTGCCCTGTAGCCAGATCTACCAGCATTGTAAGCCATCAATGGAAGATGATGAGGGTGCATTCTCATGAGATTTTGCTTATATATAAATAAATATATATATTGATTGATTGATTGAAATATAAATCAAATATAAATACATTTTGTTTACAGATTTATTCAAAGATAAATTTATTGTTGCTTAATGCTTACAAAGATCTATACCCAATGTTCTCAACATTTGTAGACCAGGGTCCCCCTGAAACTAAGGATAATTCCACATGGTCCCTGACTCTCCTTATCATAATGAGGAAGATAATTTGGAAATCTATATTTGGTACACCAAGCTCAACTGGACTCTTTGTGGACCATATGTTGGGAGCAACTGATCTGTAGCAGGATAAATGCAGGATAAATGTTGTGCTTATATAAATGTGTGCAAAAATAAATGCATTAATAAGCCACTTATTCTTCATCATGTCTTGTCCCTTATTCACTTCCACTGTTCTTGATCAAGCAGAACAAGTGATCCTGTTCTGCTTGAGAATAGGAAATAACAGATTGAATAGTCAGTTACACCTGCTAAAATTGGCTCCATCGACAATGTGTATGTGTGGGCAGGCAGCACAGACATTCAAACATATCCTGCAAGACTGTTACATGCTTAGCCAATTGCATACTGAACACTGGCCCACGAAGACAAATATCCACAAAAAGCTGTTTGAAACCCCTGAAGAACACTGCACTACAGCAACCTTTATCTAGAGAGCTGGACTTCACATGTAGATGTAACAAGAAAAAGCTTGGCTAACGAGAAGAAGAAGATTCCAGCCAGTGTATAGTGTCACAGCTATAGTTGTCCTCCTTTAAGAAGCCTGCAACGAAACAACATGTGTGCTTCTGCAGTGGTGAATTTTATACAATATTTTCGACACTATGAGGTTGCGAGCTCCATACACAACTCTCTTTAGCAGCATTGCACATGGAGCACAGTGGTCCTATTTTTTCCTTTGCAGTAACATGCCCTGGGATTCATATGAGAGGAAAAACACATTTCTAGATTTATTAAAATGTAAATACATTTATGGTTGAGCTTATATACATGTATGCCAAGATAAATGAATTTCTGTTAATAAGAAATTTAAATGCATTTGTGGTTACACTTCTGTAAATTTATTCTAACATAAATACAGTTTAGTTAAATCTTATATCTATGCTATATATCTGACTCAAAGTTCATATATTTGTATGTATTTTGTATGTATATGTGTATGTATATTTGTATGTATATTTGTATGTATATTTGTATATATATTTATTTATATATTTGTTTGAAGACGTAACTCGCGAATTGAGCGTCATTTCGAGGTGAAATTTTTACTTAACACTCTTAGGCCGATTTCTAGATCAATGCAACTTATTTCAAGTCTCTGCTATGTCATTTCTTTCACGAGTTATAGACATATGGTTAAAACCTTTAGCACGCCCTTGTCCGATCCCTTCTAACCAGCTTGGCCTGCAAAAACGTTGTGCGGAAAAAATATTTTTTTTTTAGAACGGAGTCACTCCTGACAGCCATTTTTTGACTGCTGACTACGCCCTCCATATATACACGATATTTTGCCGGTTAAAGTATCGGGTATTCGATTACAAATGGCTTTTGAACAGTTTTAATTTTGTATACGCCGTTTGGAGCAAGCCGACTTTTTGCGAATGGGGAAGTAGGTTGTTGAGAAAGATCTTTATCGCGTAGATCTGTTTATTTTGTTTTTTTAAATGAAAGAACTACGTTTGAATTGAAACTAACAGTTGTGGCGATATTGTAAACACAGTATCGATACGTTGTTGTGGTTTCCATGGTTTTCTATCGAAGCGACTAGGCCTAGTGGTCGAGTCCAAATTTTTCCCGAGATTTTCATACATTTTCAACTTCATCTTTTTAAATCTCAAAAACTAACAAACATACAACAAAAACAATAACACCCACATGTTCGTTATGCTATTGTGTATCTAGACGCCAGAAAATCATATTTATTGACAAACAAACATAAAAGTTACAAATTTTGAAAGACGACTACCACAGCGACTAATTAAGAAAATTAATTAGGTCAAATTTTTTTCAAAAATAATGTGGAGTGCGTAAGGTTAAGAACATTAATTAGGTCAAATGTTTTTCAAAAATTATGTAGCGTGCCTAAGGTTAAATGGTTACACAAAGGATATTGTTTACTGACAAATAGCAAAATGGGGACATCATAACCCAATTTCAAATTTGCTTTGCCAAATGTGCATGCATGATGCCATGTCGCAGCCATGTGATCATTAAATATGTCAACAACACAGTGCCAAAATGGTTCTTGTGTAGGTCCTACCCCATGTAATCCCTCTGTCAGCTGTCGCTGCCTGTGTCTACTCTGGTTGAAGATTTATTCATTCTTATATGTTGTCCTCCCACCTCTTTTTGGGATGACCTGTTTGTCGTCTGCTTTGCACCTTTCCACGCAGGATCGTATTTGCAAGACCATTTGATCTCAATATGTGACCGTACCAAGCAAGTTTCTTTCTTTTGACAATTGCCAAGAGGTCTTCAGAAAAGCCCTATTGCTGTTGACTGTTGTAATTTTTTCTCATATTTCCTCATTTGTAACTTGATCTTTGTACGTGATGTTTAGAAGTCTTCGGAAACATCTCATTTCCAAGGCCTGTATCCTCTGTTGCAAATCAGCTGTAATTGTCCATGTCTCACAAGCATAGAGGAATATTGACAGAACCAATGTTCACATCAAGCTGATTTTCATGCATATTACTAACCATTTATCTTGCCATATTTTGTTAAATGCTACTTCTTTTGTCGGTATACAGTAGACAGGACTGCAAAATATCTTCTGCTGTCATGGGGGCTGTTCCGCAGGCACAAAGGTCTGTAGTGCCAATCTTGAACTTGTTGTACAGATGACTTCTCAGTCTGTTGTGACCTGTGCGTAGCCAGAGAATGATCACCTAGTCTCGCCTGGAGAGTTGGTGGTAGGCATCGTTTTCTAAATTCCATACTATAGTCAAGAGCTGTTTCATTGAGCCTTCTAACCCATTCCTGGAGTTCCGCTTTTGTGCCCATGTCATCTGCAAAACGAATGTTGGTAATTGTTTGGCCCCCTAACTTGACAGTACCAACATGATTTCAAAATGCCTCACTCATAATTCCCTTAAGGAATTTGTTGAAAAGTGTTGGGGAGAGTGTACAACCCTGTCTCACACATACATACTGCTGTACGAAACCAGTCCCCACGTCTCCCATTCATAAGAACTGCGCCGGATGCCTTGTCATATAGGTGCAAGGACCTGTATAATATTTCCGTTGATTTTATACATCCTCATGGTTACCCATAGCGCTTTATGCCATACCCTATCAAATGCCTTCTTAAAATCAACAAACACATGATTCAGTTTTTGCTGCTGTTCAGATATTTTTCGTTTAGCAGCCTTAAATTAAATATCTGTTCTGTAGTGTTACTTCCCTGTTTGCACCCTGCCTGCTCCTCAGCGATGATGTTCTCTGCTTTGGGTTTTAATCGGTCGAGGATTAATCTAAGCATGACCTTGCTAGGGTGGCTGATGAGGCTTATTGTTTTGTAACTTTGGCACAGCTTTAGGTTTCCAGACTAAGGTAACGGTATAACCATCGATTTTGTCCAGAAGTCCGGCCAGTTTCCTGTCGCCCATATTTTGTTGCAGATGTGTGTCAGACCTTCCACTACTACCTCTCCACCTGCCTGTAAGAGCCCTGCTGGTATATTATCCAAGCGGGTCGTCTTCCGTCTTCTCAGTGTCTTTACCGCTGCAGCTACCTCCTCCTTCTTTCTCAGTTGGTTATCCTCTATGGTTGTTGGTGTTGGAGTGATTGTTTGTCAGGTTGGTTCCGTTCCTCATAATTGTATAACTCGGAACAGTACTCTGTCCATCATGCCAGTATGTCCTTGTCCTTAATAAGCACTTGCCGCTTTTATTTTGGATCATAAAGTTCCTGCCTTGTCTTGGTGTTACCAGTTCTTTGACCACCTTGTATGCTCCTTTAGCGTCATTTCTGTCTAATCTCTCTTTGATGTTTATACATTGCTCACATATCCACACTTCTTTCGCCTCTCTCATCTTTTGTTGTATAGTTTTCTTGACCTCTTTATATCTGCCGACCTCATCAGGTGGATGTTTTTGGTTTTTCAGTGACCTTCTTCTAACACAAAGGTCTATAATTTCTTTGGTTACCCATAGCTTTTGGTTTGTTTGGTGGCATCCCAGGATCTCTGTTGATGTTTCTGTGAGAGCTGCTTTAAGAGACTCTGTTACTGTTGGTATCCAGTCCCTCTCTGAGAGCCAACAGCGGAGCAAATCTCCCTCATACCCTCGATTGGAACACTCAATGATTCTTGGGTCTTTTAGTTTGTCCAGGTCAAACTTTAGTCTAGTTTAATATTACGATAATATGGTGCTGCCTTTAGCCGAAAGATAATAAATAGGCTAGATATTGGAAAACAGCCCATTATGTATCTGGCTGTGTCTTTATGGACCCATATCTGCACTCCATGTAAGTGTTTGTCCTCCCTGCCACTGAAGTAGAACTCGTGGCCCTCCTCCGTGGTAAACTAACCAAAGTTTTTCTATCAAGCCTCACATATACCTAGGATGCCCTACCGGTAGTTCTTCATCTCTTGTGTTAGCTCGTTGATTTTACAACATGGGTTGAGTGTTTAGACACTACATGTTGTAAGGTTACCATGACATTACTCTATGTGTCCATCTGGTATCTGGCATGCGCACCACATGGCCGGCCCATCTGTATTATTGAAACAGTGCGACATGTATGATGTCAGTGAAGGAAGTTCAATGTCTGATCTTTACGTTGTAGATGTTGTCTCAAAGGGAGATCTTCTATTGTTTATGCACCATAGCTCATTGGACAACGCAGGGTCTATCTGCCTCAACTTTCCTTTGATTCCACACCTCGCAGCCATATACCATGGCTGGAATAATCACGATGTTGAAGGTGTGAGCTCTAGTGCTGGCATTTCACATCTGTTGTTGTATAGGTTCGATACAGTGGAAACTGAACCAGCCCGCTTCTATCCTTCGCAAGATCAACATATTTATTGAATGAGAGTTTGTATTCTCTTGGCCTAAGTAGATATACAAATTTACATTTTCTACATATGCTATGCTTGTTAACACTTATACTAGACGTACAAACATAAATGCCTTATTGTTTCTAAATAGATGTATGCTCATATAAGTCATTTATCCCCAGCTGAAGGGAAGATGAAGAAGAGGCATGTGCTGATTCGGGTTTTTCTTGGTCTCTGGATCCTGTTTGGTCTATCCTGGGGCGCATTGATACTCAGTGAAATTGGCTCTTTATTGCAGGTGAAAAGAACTATTTGAGGTCCTTATCATAAACACATTTATTTATTTATTTTTAAAATATATTTTTGTCCAGTATGCACATGTACAAACTACTGTCCCAGGTGCACTACCTTGAGGTGATGGACAGCATGAGTGCTTGAATGATCCTGGGAGCTATGTCAGTTTTGTGCTTCTGGTTGGTCTAACAAAGCTGAACTGGTCACTAAATGGAAGAGGTGATACTAAAAGTGCACAACCATGGGGACTGAGTGGTCTTGAGGTAAGATGTCGGCCTTGGGTGCTGGAGGTTGTGGGTTCAAATCTCAGTGAGGACCAGGATTTTTTCACGTCGACTTTCTGGCATTTCTCCGGATCTCTGGGTAGTAGAGATCGGACGCCCATGTACAGTGTCATGTGCGTTAAAAATCTTTTGGCAGTTGGAAATAAAAAAGAGTCTGCTTAACGGCGGCTGCCTGGGCAATCTACCCAATCTGTTACGGGATCATTGCCGGTGCTACGAAGTTTGTGCATTGTACTGAGATTCTCAAAAAATATGGAGAAGAACAGAGCACACTTATGGGTTAAACCGTGTGCAATGACGTTGATTCTTTGACTAAACCCCCCAACCATTCCTCCCTCCATGTTTTGAGTATTAGCACTTATCAGCTGGTTAACTTTAAGGTCAATTTCGTCATTGTGCCACTCTCTGCAGTCGTCCCAACTTTGGGTTATGATGACTCTATGGTAATATGTGTTTCTATCACCAGTGTGGACCCATTCTTGTCCCTAACAATCACCTTGACTGTAGCCCCCTATTTAATTGTTCTCTCTGCTTGTGCCATCCATGACATCCCTCTCTTCATTTTTGTTTTCTTGATGTCTAAAGAGTTATTGTGCAGCATGTGTCCCTTGTCTGCAGTGACTGGCATATAGGCTTTGACCAGTGTGAATTTATGTCACAGGCAGAAGTCCCAGTATGTACTTTAACTTTATATTCGAGATATTTCGAGCGCAACCAAGAAGAAGCAGCTGCATTACTTCATTCTGGAGGTGTTCCAGCCCCTGCAATATAATCTTGATAGTGTAAGGATACCCAGTCCATAATCAATAACTGACAGAACTAACTGACAATAGAAGATGAAAAGTAGTCACTCTTCCAGGTTTGGAGTAGTCATTGTCTTTAGTGTCTACAGCCATTGTTTGCATTCTTGTATGGTCTAGTTAACACGGTACCTTTATGACAGACTGTGATCAAATGTTACTCACTATATATATATATATATATATATATATATATATATATATATATATATATACATATATATATATACATATATATATATACATATTCATTTAGGAAAATATGTTCAAATGTCTTGTATTTCAGAAAAAGATTAGCACAGCCACAAGTCAAACAAAAAACAAACTAAGTACTCTGGAGGATATTGTGAAGAAGAAAGCAAAAGAAGCAAAAACCAGAATATCAAATAAGGTAAATTAATGAATTTCTGATTTAACTCTTTCCGGACCATTAGCCGATATATATTGTTTTGTGAACGAAACCCTACCAACCCATTAACCGACATATCGACTCTGTTGGGTACTGTTTAATTTTTGCTTTGTGAAGCAGAGATTTGGGATTTTATGTCAACCAATACTTTAACCCTTAACCTAGAATACATGGTAGTTCTAAATTTCACCAAAACAGATTTGTTTTGTTGTTGAAGATGACATTTTTTAAGGTCTAAAGTGTTATTTATTTCACCCAAATAATGACCACACCCACTTCGATCACTCAATCAAAAAGATACAGTGCAGAACAAGCCAGGGTTGTTTTTGAGAGTTTGCTGCTGAGTGGTTCAAAGATAGAAGATTCAGATAATACTATTTTATCTATACTATGGTATGAAATAGTAAGATTCAGATAGTACTATATTTATCTATACTATGATTCCATCTGGCCAGGTCTGGCATCTTAATTCTTCGTAGGTCAACCATTCTTGAAGTACATGTTCAGGGATCTGGACTCCTGTCCCACATGAACATTCATTTGTTTGGAAGATTTTGAGCCGGTATAGGTGGCCCAGTAGTCTGCTGTGGCCTATTCTTATATGAAAGATTGCAGTTTTCTGATGTCTTTGTAGCTGGTGGATTGGGTCTGGACTGTTACTTTCTCCCATTTCTTTCTCCCATTTTATTTTATACTGGCTGCGAATGATGGTTTTAGCCTCTTTATATGGCACTTTATGTGTGTATTATTCCATTTTTCCACCTGCTTTGGATAGTGCATTGGCTCTCTCATTTCCTGTAATTCCACAATGGGAGGGGAGCCACTGGAGTGTGATCTTTAAGATCTTTTGTTTGTCATTTAGCTTTGTTCTTATTTTATGTGTAATTTCCTCATTTGAATCAAGTCCTAAAAATGTTAACGGAACTATAAAAGGGCAGCTTTACTTTCATTGATTGCCTATAATTTACATGCACAAAATGTTCTCCAGTGTAGTAATGGGGTATAAGCGGGTAGCAAAGATCAGTAGCACTGCAGCCTATCAGGATTATAGTAAGAGGTACCTATGTAGAATTGGGTATGGGTATCTCTACCCCATCTTGTCAAAATTATAAACCAGAAGAACAAAAAATACATTTACATCTCAGTGTTGAAGAGGAAGGAGTAAGGTCGAAGTTCAGAATGTTGAACATGCATTAAAAGGTCAAGGTGATCACATAACAGATACTGTAGTTGGTGATGAAGTGTTAAGAGACTTTATTGTACTAAGTCTCATCCTGTTTAAAAAAAAATTTTTTGAACAAACATTGGTGTACCAGTTCTCTAATTTGTTGCTTCACCTTCTTTAATTGTATGCTAGGCACCAATTTATAGCTGGGTATACTGGAGCATGTTAAGACCAGTGATTGTATCTGGTACCTTTGCTGTGAGAAGCAATGCAAGCACTTTACTGTATAGAACATACTCTAGAGTGCACAATCCATTTTTTAAATTCCATTTTTGGGTAATATTAAATAACTGGGTTGTAGATGATAATGCCAGTCGTACTTGAGTTTGGTACTCTTGATGACTTTCTTAGATGGTGCGTTACAGTGGTCCTCCTCACATCCCAAGGTGTACTTGAGAAGGTGAACTGGGGTACTCCTGGATGTAGTGCCCAACTCACCTCACTAGCCAGACTGCCATGAAACAGTCTAGTTCCCAGAGAGAACTGATTGGAAGTGAAGTGGGGTCGTGATCAGTATGTTTCACATGGCCTTGATTGACATAATGTGATCAGTATGTTTTGTCTCACCAAACGTTTATCTTCTGTCCACAAATAGCTGGATTAGGCAGACAAGATAGACAAATCTATCATTTTTCATGCTGTAAGTTGCAGGGTGTAACTAATGCATTTATCTCCCTTGCAGGACAACTTTGTTAAAGCAAATTATGTGATTCTGTATTTAAGTGGCAATCTCAGTAGCAGTCTTTTATACTTGGTGATAAAGGGGACAGACAGTAATATTAGGGTCAGGTCAAGCAAAATGACCTCATCACTGGTGCACGTCATACTAGTGGAAACAGCAGACTGGCCAAAGAGGTGGAGATCGCTCCTGTGATGAGCTTACTTAGGATCTGAAAATTGCACTACAACTAGAAGGCCCCAGGTCTATTCTTCTCAAAGTACATTTCAGAATATAAGAAGAGCCACTGTAACCCTCCACCAAATAAATGTTGTCAAAAATTTTTAATAACTCAGCACGAGTGGCTTACATCAAATTAATGGCAAAGTGGTGAAGCCGTTTGCCTTGTATTCAGATGGTTAAGGTACGAATTCAAGCTGCGGCAGTTGGTTCATGATGGCAATTTTTTCAGGAGATCTCTGGTTTCATTACTGGAGCTAGGGAGTTCATACTTTGTGCTATGCTCTCGGCAGGCTGCATACCGTTCTGCGGTGAGAGAAAAAGCCATTTGGGGTGATCCGTGCCGATGAAGTCGAGCCCTCGTCATTAACTTTTTATGATAAAAACAAAGCCTATACACTCTACTGCAACTGT
Organism: Ariolimax columbianus; assembly: GCA_036924085.1. NCBI lineage: Eukaryota > Metazoa > Mollusca > Gastropoda > Stylommatophora > Arionidae > Ariolimax > Ariolimax columbianus. Next base: position 20,602,368 of record JAVGWX010000013.1, read on the forward strand.
AGTAGTAAGCAGTTTTATTTCTCAGCTCTGTAAATCTCCCTGCAACATCAGCAATGGAAATATATGTCTTAATAAAATTCATTTTATTGGCAGTCATACATGAAATACATGTCTGTTTTATCTATCAGGAAAAAGAGTTCTATCCAACGAAAAACGGCAAAGAACTCCCAGAGGCTGTGGTCTGTACTGTGGATAGCATAGATAGTGATGAAGAGGAACTCAAATATGAACCCATCGACTCGGATTAAAAACAGGAAGTTAGCCATCTAAGACATTATTTTACACGTAATTCATGGCACAATCATCCTAACACATTTATAGACATCTATTTAAGCTGATATTAATGACACTACATTTATAACCTGTTTTTATAGATATCTAATTTGAATACATAGTCTCCATAACATGTTTATAGACACCTAATTTGAAGGCACAGCCTTCAAAATATGTTTAAAGACATCTAATCCTACTACACACAGGTTTTATAACATGTTTATAAACATCTAATTTAGCTACACACAGCCTTCATAGCATGTTTATAGACCTTTAATTTTAACACATAACCTTTTAACATATTTATAGACATCTAGTTTTAACACATAGCCTTCATAACATGTTGTAGACATCTAATCTGGCTACACACAGCATTCATAACATGTTTATGGACATCTTATTTTGGCTACACGCAGCATTCATAAAAGGTTACTAGACATCTAATTTTGTTAATATTAGTGACATAGACTTAATAACATGTTTACATACATCTAATTTAGCTGAAATTAGTGACACAAACTTCATAACGTGTTTCCATACATTTATTTAGCTGATATTAGTGACAAAGATTTAATTAAATTGTTATATTCATCTAATTTAGCTGATATTAGTGACAAAGATTTAATTAAATTGTTATATTCATCTAATTTAGCTGATATTAGTGACAAAGATTTAATTAAATTGTTATATTCATCTAATTTAGCTGATATTAGTGACAAAGATTTAATTAAATTGTTATATTCATCTAATTTAGCTGATTGCACTGACATAATCATAGGTAGTAATATGTTTATAAGCATATTTAAGCGATCAATTTTTAATAACATGTTTGTAAACATATAATTTAGCTAATATTAAGGATACAATTGGCATTATATTTCAATATGCATTCAATTTAGCTGAGATTGCTGAAACTATTGTCATAACTTTTAAATAGATATATAAAATTTGGCTGGTATTACCAACACAATCATTATTTTATTTTTATAGATATTTATTTATAGATATTTATTTATAGATATTTATTATATAGATAGTTTTAGTTAATATTACTTACAAAGCCATCATTTTTATTTTTATAGACATCAATGAAGCTAATATTACTGGCAATGTCATCATAATATGGTTATAAAAATCTAAACACACCTAGAAAAAAAATACATAACAACCCTACAGACAGTCAAACAGCTACTGAACACTGTGAACAAAAGGCTTGGAGGAATAGATGGGCAATGGGGAATACTGGGAGAGAAATCTACGAACATATGGCCATTCCAAATCCTAAAGACAACATCAACCTTCTGAAAAGGAAAGATCAATGCACCATGTTTTGACTTTGCACTCAACACATTCAACTTAACAGCCACTTGAACAGAATCCAGCTACAATATACTCCAGAGCACTGACTGTGCACACATCCCTATGAAAATGTTGAACATCATCTTTTTGAGTGTCTGGTGCTTGACGGTGTGAGGAAAAAGCTTCTTCCTTCAAGATCAGAAAAATGGAGCACTCTGTATGGAAATAAATAACAGCTCCCAAATATCACTATATGGCAGATACCACTATATGGCATTGGGCTGAAGGGCAGTAGCCAATAGGCTCCTAGGTCAATAACTAACTAACCAACCAACCAACCAACCAAAAAGACATCTAATTCAGCTAATATTTCTTACATAATCTTCATTACATTTATATAGACATCTTATTAAATTAAATTAATCTCTGTAGTGATGTTAAAGAAACATGTGTTTAGCTACCAATGTTTGACAATGGGAGTAAAAAAGGGAATCTGTTGTTCTATATAGAGCCAATTCTGTCATATGGTAGTAAATGATAAGCAATCAATAAACTAGATGTTAAATAGAGATCCCACAGATGTACTTTTTTTATTGAAAAAAAAAACAAATTAATGACGAAATGCTAAATGAAAAAAAATTTTGCACAAAAAATTGATTAAACACATAATAAAGAAACAAGCCCCGTTTTGTAGCACGGTGTAAGTAACAGATACAACTCAGTGTATCAGTAGACAAGATTCTTTGCAATGTGAGACAATCAATGACATAGAAAGAAGATTCCAAATCACTGCCATGGCACAGCACAGATGCAAGTAGACACATTTATAAACTGCTGCTGGGGTCTTTGTGTATGACAAGGACAAGAATAGCAGCACTGCCACACAGAGAGCATGTCGGGAGAGACGGCTATCTATGTGACATAGCATAACACCGGCCATGGTTAGGCGGTCTGTTAAGAGCAGCATAGATGGCGCCTAACAGGCTGTGGGTCTACTTTGCTCTAGTGTTTTGGTCTATTAAGATGGACTCGCACATCGGTTAACCACCCACTGTAAGTGCTTGTTGCAACACAGCAGAGTATTAAGCTGGTCGAGCCTAGCCCTCTCAGCAGGAAACCCTTCTCCCGGCTACATCCAGATCATCCGAGAGCTTGGACCTGCACAGGGGCTTCTGCTCCTGTAGAAGTACAGGTTGATTAAGAACTAGGGACAGAATGTTGAGCAGATCAACGGTTGCCTTTGGCAGTCCTCTTGGCACATAAAGAAAAGGAAGCAACATTAATATAGGTTAGACAGAATAATCAAAAGCTATCATACAAGCAAACATGAAGTATAGCCACACAGGAATATCTTAGCGATGTTTGAGTTCTTCATACATAGGTGCTACAATCGCTTCTATAGAATGACTTAACAGTTTTGTCTAAGCCCTTCCAGGTTAGAAGACTTAATTCATAGTTTTGGTCAAACATTTATACACATGGGACAGCTTAATCCTTCATTCACAAGGGACAGTTCGACCCTTCATTCACATGTGACAACTCACCCCTTCATTCACATGAGACAACTCAACCCTTCATTCACATGTGACAACTCAACCCTTCAGTCACATGGAACAACTCAACTCTTCATTCACAAGGGACAGCTCAACCCTTCATTCACATGGGACAATTCAACCTTCATTCACAAGGGACAGCTCAACCCTTCATTCACATGTGACAACTCAACCCTTCATTCCTCTAGGTCAAACATCTTCTGAGTGTGAATTGACCCCCTGCATTTGAAACAAAACTCTAAAATCAGAATGCCTAAAAACAGTAATGCTAAAACAATATCCCATTTATAATCAATATTTATAAGAAATGATAACATGTATTTCTTGGAATTCATAAGATGAAAAAGAATCACTAGCATAATTTTACACTTAACTCATATTGGATAACATCAAAGGCAAAACCTGAACACAGACTCCAGAGGTGAATTACTAGAGGTGACTGCTGAAGTCAGTTGTAGTCGGACCGAAATGTGCAAATATCACAATCAATCTGTAAACTACAACCCAAAGCATTCCATTCTCTGGACAACATCTTGCTACTTACAAGACAAAAATGGTATTGGCCCGTTGTGTTAATTAGAAAATCATATCAATAATGTGTTGGTCGGATAAGAGTCTAAATATCTTGGAATAATGTTTATGGAGGATGAATAGAATGGAACAAAATCTAAGAAATATATTGTCAGAATATATACAAAGAACAACAACAATAACAAAAACAAGTATATTTTAATTAAGCTTCATTAAAATTTACACCAAACAACAGAAAATAAAGTATAGATTTATAGATTTATTTATATTTATTATAGATAGAAAATAGACAATCTGTAATCCAGTGAAAATTTCGTCTCACTACAGGAAAGTTAAAGTTCAGGTATTTAACAAACTAAACAGCCTAAATGCGTGTCTTTCTTACAGCAAGGCACATTTGTCACCTGTATGACCAGTGCTGACTCAAGTGTCTATTTTCACACCTCTTTTTTCTGTTCATTGTTGCAAATATTATCCTGGTGCTCAAAATAAAAGTTTAAGTTAAGGATTTTGACTAACTAAACACTCTAAACTCATGTCTTTCTCACAGCAAGACACATTAACTGACTGGAGAGCTAGTGCTGATTCCAAATGTTTTATTATCACACTTTCTTGTTTTTATTGTTTGTGTATATATTTTCCACGGTGCACAAAATGTACTTGTTAATGTGATGGTTGCTACTTTGTTTACAAACATACGAGAATGCTTCAAATAAAAACCTTACATGTTTGTTTTTTCCTCCAAATTATTTAAGAATAAGTGGCACACAACTTTATCATTTTTCAACAGTCTTCATTGCATTTAACGAAAGTCACATACAAAAAGTATGGATTCATCTAGAAAAAAGTCTTTTAGTCGCATGTGTAGGCATTCATGAACAACGTCATTGCTTCAATTCTGGAATCATCTGTCATGGCAACCACCTTGCAGACACTTTGTAGAACTAGAACGCATCATGGATGATGTGGTGTGCTGAACCTTGTCTAGAAATGTGGATATTTCATTCAGTCACTCATAGAATTCTCATCATGATGCTGTAGTCAACTCTAGTGTCACTATTTGATGTGTCTGTCTGACCGGGCGAGAACAGTCTGTCTCAGAACTCACACAGCTATAGAACTTACTACTCCACTCATACATTTAATGGAGTGACAAGGTGCATAACTCTATTGAAACTTCTTTAACCAATGAATTCCAATAGGTTTCATCCCTTTGCTGCTAAAAAAATAGATAACAAAATGTTGTTCCTTGTTGGTGCTTGTCAAAAGTGATTCAGCAGCTTTAAACAGCTAATATAACATTATGTGGTTTCACTGAACTGTGATACTGAGGACACTCTTGGAGTTATTAGCAATGATACTGCCAACTTGGGTGACAATGGCACAATGTTTCAAATTTCTTTGGCAATATTAATGCTTTTGCTGAAGCCGCCTCGTATTAAGCTTTGCATTTCTCTACTTATCAGAATGCTAATGCCATATTTTATCAACTCATGTTACTGCTCAAGTATGATGAGGATGATGAGATAGCTGTGATACAACAGTGGGAGGATTTGTAACTAGAGACAGAGGATGACTCATAGATGGGACAGACATCTTAGAGAAACACACCATCTGTACTGCTGACCACAGTCATGAAAATGGGGGCAGGGTTGGGGAGGGAGGTAACAGACACATTATTTGTACTGCTGACCATAGTTGGAAAATTGAGGAGGGCGGGGGTTGGTGTAACAGACATATTTTCTGTGCTGCAAACCATCAAGGGTGGTGAACTTCCACATCAAAGAATGGAACTAAGTAGGGTAGCTGCCAGGCAATGAAAGAACAAACAGAAACAGACTTGCAAAACAGACCGAAGAATGTGAACAGCAAGACATTAAAACCACATACTTTGAGAAAAATAGATCTATCTGTTTAAGGAAATCTGAACCAGACGATGATAAATAATAAAACTAATAATAAAAATAATAATAGTTGTTCATTGCAAGTGAAGATGGCGACGATGGCAGACATTTGTATTCATATATGACCGCATATGACTGCACAGTCTGATCTGAGCGGGACAAGCTCTTACCGCACATGGAACACATGTAGACAGTGGTAGTAATTGGGATGTCTTGCATACTGTAATTTTGCACAACTCTCTTTTTTTGCACTGCAGTAATAGATTTCTTGTCAGCAATGCAAGTACCTTCTGTAATGGCAGTGCACTAGGCTGAGCGGTTTGGAGCAAGCAGCTCCTTGCCAGAAAGTTTACATTAATGGAGAAACTAAGGAAAGAAATTTTCAAAGAGTTTTTGTATCATTTCTTCTGTTCTATTGCAAAAAACACAAAATAACAAACACAGCTGGATATTGCAATGAGAAAGTAGGGTTTGGTCAGACTGCAGTTCTTTCCAGGGCTTAACGTTGCACAAGAATTTAGGTTTTGATGCCAAATATTTTTTTTTTTAATCACATGTTCTGATATAACCAAAAAGACTCTTTGTCTGTGGATGAAAAAGTGTACCTTTGCCCAAAATATTAGACCACTAACAGACAACAGAGAGTTAGTGGAAATCTATAGGACACACCCTTAGAGAGGAACTTAACAACATAACCAGACATTCTTTGGATTGCAATCCACAGGAGAAGAGAAGCATTCATTTTTTGTGGTCATATGTTCCAAAGGGAATCAGGGTTTAAGTAACATAAGTGAAGTGATGGTTGGTTGCACAACAAAAAAATAAAATGAAAGAAAAAAACTATTGAATTTAAGATTCATCTTTATTGAAAATCTTTGATTTCTCCTCTTTTTCACTGGTCAAATGGACAGCAGTACATACATAGATTTAGCTAATGCCATATCATTTGAACAGATACATAATGATTAAATAAAACACTGACATACTAAGGACTGCTGTAAATGATTAATTTAATTTTTGATCAGTTCAAGATCTGCCTTCATATTGGATCTTAGCTATAATAAGTTAGTCTCCAACACCTTCTGCATCTACCTTTGATGTTTTGTTGTTGTTGGTTGACTTTGACTTCAGTCACACATAAGTTGCGTAAGGGTATCAACTGAACTAATTTCAATAACGACTTGACTCGACTTGCAACTTGGACAATAATTTGGTTAGGCGACTTGCCGAAATCAAAGCACAACCTGCCGATACATGTGTAATACATTTATACTTTATCGATTCTTTAGTTATTGGAAATGGGGAGCATAGATTTATCAAAGTTATTGGCCATTTTCTGAATCCAATTCTATAGGACCATCTAATGTTTTTGCTGTAATGAATTGAGACGACTTGAAACTTAGAGTGTATTGACTTAAAATTTGACATCATAACTGAAGTCTTGAGACCTCATTTGGTTCTAGTTAAAGATGACTTTAAATAACTTTCAAAGATGATGTTTAAGAATTACAATGGCCAAAAATACATTTAGCAAAATGAGAGATACACTTCTGTCAAAGCAGATATCCCAGATCTTAAATACATTTAGCAAAAAGAGAGATACACTTCTGTCAAAGCAGATATCACAGATCTTAAAAATGAGAATCATTAATTGCAATGTGCATCCAGTTTTATTCTATAGAGTAAAAACCTGGACCCTGACAAAGAAAACAGAGAAGCATATTGAGGCCTTTGAAATGTGAGTATTCAGAAGACTTGAACGAGTTTCTTGGAAAGTTAGGAAAACTAATTGTGAGGTTCTGAAACAACACTAGGATAAACATATACTTCTGAAGGAAATAAAACGCAGAAAAAAAAATATTTTGGTTATGTCAAGAGACATGACAGTCTCAGTCTGATGAAGCTTATTTAGGAGACCTGAGTGGATGGCAAGAGAGCCAAAGGGTGACAGAGTTATAGATGGACAGACAACATCAAGATGGGGTCGGGACGCAGTTTGACACCAGCCTGGTGTGAGACAGAGACAGATGGAGATCCATTACTGTCAACCTCCGTTGAGGAGACGGCACATTATGAGGATGAAAGATGACAAGACACTTGACTTTGACTTGAAAGCAAGGACTTGAAAACAACACTGTTTTCATATAAAATACTATTTCCTGTCCAAATCTTTTTCTTTTTTTCCATATACAGCACATTTGTTATCTTGCCAGTTTGCCTTACATTTGTTCATTAATTAATGATTTTATGACAAAGAATTAAGTCGTTTTAAATTTATTTTTCGCATAAATAGTGAAATTGTTTCATTTTCAGCACTTTCATCACATTTTCTTGAACTCTATTTTTTAAGATCTGTTTATTTGTTTCTGGTTACACAAAAAGCTTCTATTCTATCTTCCAATTTCAAATTTACTGTTAATATTTCATCACAACTCTTTAATAAGAATAACTATTGATACTTTTCATTTTTAAGAGTATTATTAGATTAAATATATCTTCCTTTCAGCTGCTGGATGCATTTTTGGCTATTTTTATTATCTTCTTGACTTTTTGTTTTACAACTAACATGTTCTACTACATTGTGCACAAAACTGTCTATTTATCATAGTTTTTCTACAACTATAATTATTTTTGTTCTTTTTTGCTCATGGAATCATCACAGTTATTTTGTTTCCATATTTATTCCATTTCATTTTACAAAATACTTGTTCTGCAAGCTCTTGCTAGTACTATTCACTTTAAGCTAACAAGACAATGTCATCTGTGTATGTAAAATTGTTTAGTATTCTGCAAATCATTGTATATATATATATACACACACATACACACATACTGGCCAAGGCAGTAAACAGGTTGCAAACTTATATGGGATAGGTAAAAATTAGGGGGGGGGGGGGCGATAATGGAATAAGTGAATTAATATTGGTGGAAATTATGTTGAGAAATAAGAGACAATGTAAGTGCAAAATACAATAATAAATGGCTTTCAACTTTGTATCTCACTTAGTTTAAAAAAAAATAGCCATGCCGTGTGTGACCTATTCACTGACTTTCTTGCGCATGCGCGCGCGCGAGCGTGTGTGTGTGTGTGTGTGTGGTTAAAAAAAAGTGTATCTATACGTTATGATTACTGCACCATCGTTCCATCAAAGAAAACAGATTCATGTATAAAATTCATATATTTTGCTTTGAATGTACTTACTCGTAAACAATCTGATTAAAATGTTTACAAACATTTTATAATATGAAATAATACAATGTTTCTGTAAACATTCACATTGTGTGTACATATTGTCTGTTACAATGCATTGTTTCTACATTTCTAATTGACGCTAAAACAAGACGTTATTTGTTATAAATGTTTTCTTTACTTCAATAAATTGTACAACTACCTTTCAGAGTTTATTATTTAGTTTTGTCTGTTTAATGTTTTTCTAACCACTTTGTTGATTGTTTATAGGATCAATAACTTCTTGTTGTTAATTTGTATCTATTTCCGTCCTAATGAAGCATAGGGCCACTATTGTAGATAGCACCTTGTAGATTCATGTTCCAATGCACCTTGTGTGCACCTGTATTACATACATACATACAAACATCCATTTATGTGTATATATTCTTATATGTTCTTTGAGCGCCAAATACGGCACATAAGACAGAAACAAATGATTTCCAGTTGTAACAATGTGACACCACTGTATTTAGATCTTGTAAGGTGCTGAGGTCCATAGTTGAGCCCTCACAGATGATTTTTCTTTGGAGTGCTTCCTTGGCTCTTGCTCTTTTCTGAACGCCCCTTGGTGTCCATTTGAGTGCTTGCAATGGAAGACGGTTGTTGTCCATTCTAAGGACATGTCCGATGTATGTCCATCGTTTTTTTTCTGGATTATGGTCGACATGTATAGTTGGTTTATCTCTGCCCTTATCGAGTCATTAGTTATGAACTGGTCCCAGGGTACATTCAATTATTTTCTGAAACATTTTTTTCCAAGATTTTTAGTTTGTTTTCCAGTGCTTTTGTTGTCTTCCAGCTTTCACATCCATATGTCAGGACTAATATTATGATTGAGTTGATTAGTCTGAGCTTGGTATGTTTGCTCAGTATCATTGATTTCCAGATGTAAACTTAACTTAAAATCTTTATACTGGTCTAGAAGACTCTGAAGAGTCTGTATACAACCAGTTTCATTTACATTACCTTGCTCTAAAAGCTATGTGCATCCAATTTATTCTTAAATGCATTAATAATCTGCCTCCACTACCTCCAATGGCAATGCATTCCAAGCATTCACCACTCTCTGACTAAATAAATATTTCCTAATATCTAATCGGGACCTCTCTTTAGTTAATTTCTAGCTATGCCCTCTTTATCTTGTAGGCGTTTGAATTTTGAAAAACTTGTTATAGTCTAATTTATCCATTCCTCTGATCATCTTATAAACCTGTATTAAGTCACCTCGAATTCTTTTCTTTTCTAGGCCGGTTTTTCTGAGTCTTTCCTAATAACTGTAATTCTGGAATCCCACTATCAGCTTTGTCACTCTTTTTTGCATTCTTTCTAGTATGTTTATATCCCCTCTATGATAAGGACTCCACACCTGTACACAGTACTCCAATCTAAGTATAACTAATGCTTTATACAGTTTGACTATCACTTCCTTGCTCCTATGTTTAATATTTCTTTTTATCATACCTAACATTGCATTTGCCTTTTTCACTGCTACCTGAACTTGCTCACTCACATTACCTGTGTGATCTATTATAACCCATAGGTCCCTTTCCTTATCTATCTTTCTAATATTGTTCTCGCCAATTCTGTAATTATGTTCCATATTGGATCTACCCATATTTGACTCAACACGGGAAAACTCACCCGGGGCTGTAAGGATTGACAGATTGATAGCTCTTTCTTGATTCGGTGGGTGGTGGTACATGGCTGTTCTTAGTTTGTGGAGCGATTTGTCTGGTTAATTCCGATAACGAACGATACTCTAGCCTATTAAATAGTTCGCCAAGAGTGGAGCCTGCGGCTTAATTTGACTCATCACGGCCAACACGTGAAATGATTGACAGGCCGAAAGCACTTCCGTTGGGTCTAATATGGAACGGGTGCTGGATTTAGACCCTCGGAAATCTAGGACTAAGCTCTCTGTGGCTCGATTGGACTGCATTCAGTGTTCGATAAAGGAATTGACGGAAGGGCACCCCCATGAGTGGAGCCTGCGGCTTAATTTGACTCAACACGCCAACACTGTAAAATGACTGACAGACTGAGGGCACTTTCGTTGGATCTAATAGGGAACGTGTGCTGGTATTAGACCCACGGAAGACAGGTCAGTTTCTACCCTCTTAATGGAAGAGCGTCTGCCACGGAAATCTTGCTTAACCCTACAGAAATCGCAGGTTCCAGACACCTGGTCATTGACTGACTAGAAAGCCCTCTATTGATTCGTTCGGTCTAATAGTGAACGGGTGCTGGTATTAGACCCTCGGAAGACAGGTCAGTTTTACCCTTCTAATGACAGGGCGTTGCTACGGTAATCCTGCTCAACCCGAGAGGAGCCGCAGACATTTGGTTCACGTACTAGGCTGATAAGCCAATGGCGCGAGGCTACCATGTGAGGGATTACGGCCGAACGCATCTAAGCCGGAATCCCGCTCAAAATCTCAGAACCACTGCGATGGGAGGCTACGATATGGTCGGGACCTGGGCTCGCGCCTCAGCCCCACCCGGTCGAGCCGCAGAAAGGTCTCTGCCGTCCGCCGATCAAAGCGGGCGGGTAGCTGCTCGATATTCACATCATACGGCGATGAGGTGCGAAATTACCAGCAGAAGACTTAGTTCTTGGCTGGGGTGTCGTAAGCAGTAGAGCAGCCACCTCACTGTGAACTGTTGAGACTCAGCCCCTGACCATGAGATATGTCCGCACACCAGGCGAACAACATCTCCGTGACATTATCAGGCTTGTCCCCTGGTTAAATGCACTCCTGCCTCGCTCTCTACCTCTGTATGATATCAGTCATCCCAATGGACGCAGAAGAGATGCTGGCTAGCGGACATTGCACATCTGCCCTATTGTGTCAACCTCCCAGGTGGCGGGGAATGCTAGGCGTACCATCACTGCAGAGAAGCCGAGAAAATAAAGGGAACAAAGAGATACCCCACTCACATGCATATGCTACGTTTCTGGCAGGACGTGACGATCCTGGATACAGACACACTGGACTGCCTCACTTCCGGGATAGTACAAACCAGTACAAAGTCCATATCATATATCATATCTCATATATCACCACCGCACCCTATAGACATGAGTAGTGAAGACTCGTTAGTCCTGTAAGACAACTTCCATAAGAGAGACAACTCTGATCACAAACAACTGCTGCTTTGCAGATAGGCTGGGGACAGCCAAAGGCCAAGGAGGGCATCCCTACAGAAACGCCTGTTGAAAGCGGATGCACTGGGCCACAGGCTTAACAAGTAACACAGTGCAACGTATATCGCTGTATGATGATAGTACGACCTAATAGAAAAAAAGCATGGCGCTCATCCTGTGGAGTCCCACCAGGCAGCGAGAGTGCCGGGCCTCACGCCTCGAAGGGCCCCACTCATGTGCTGTGGAGTCGAGGCACATGGTGAAGGGGCGAAAACTTTTGACCAAAAACACAAGACCCTCAGAATAATACAGTGGAATGCGGAGGGAGTCATTAACAAAAAGCTTTCCCTAACACATCACTTGCATGAAGGTAAGATTGACGTGGCATGTATCCAAGAAACGCACCTCAACAGCAACCATAAATTCTCAATAAAAGGATACCAGACCTTCCGTCTGGATAGAGAAGGCCACAAAGAAGGGGTTCTGATACTGACACGTAACTGCATACCGAGTAGCGCGGTAGCTGTCAATCACACGGGACAAGCAGAAATTGTAGGAGTTGACATAATGGCTCAAGAGACGAAGATTCGCATCTTCAACCTGTACGGACCACCAAACAAAGACCTGTCGCTCTCGAGTACGGAAGTCAAAGACTCCAACTGCATAGTAGCTGGAGACTTCAGCAGCCACTCGGAGAGATGGGGATACTCGGACACAGACAGCAGAGGTGACGAAGTGGAAGATTGGGAGATAGATGCAAATCTCTCCCTAATCAATAGGCCGGAGGATAGCCCTAGCTTCTATTCTAGAACATGGCATACCACCTCTACTCCAGACTTGGCCTTTTCCACGGTGGACATTCACCACAAAATAGACCGCCAGGTGCTAAACCAATTGGCAGATAGCGACCACAGGCCAATTAGGCTAGAAGTTGATATGGAAGTTTGCCCACAGGAAACAAAACCGCTCCATGGTTGAAATTACAAACGAGCCGACTGGGACAGATTTGCAAGCCTGACAGATGGGCTGTGTGAAACCATCAATACACGAAATATCAAAATGAAGCCCATGGTGGAAAGCCTAAGCAAAGCAATAATGCAAGCTGCCACTGAAACCATCCCAAGAGGGGCAAGGAAAAACTATAAGCCCTATTGGAATGATGAATTGCAGAAAGCGGAAGACGAAGTCACAAAGGTTAGGAACATGGCAGAGAAAGAACAATCTATGGAGGCAAATATCGCCCTCAAAGCCACGACGGCGAAAAAAATATACACTCTAAACCAAACAACAAGAGAAGGCTGGAAAAACAAAACAGAAAACCTCAATTTAGACAAAGAAGGGAACAAACTATGGAAGTTAGTCAGAGCCATGAATGACGAAACTCCATCAAACAAACAAATTACAATCAAGCAAGGTGACAACACGCTCACTGGAAAAAAGCAGCAAATGCCTTTGTTGAACATTATGCCAGAGCAAACCATATTGATGTCCCTGCAGATAGGCATACAGACATTAGTGAAGAGCAAAAGGGGCACGACAACATCAATATGGCACCAGAAGAGCATATTATGGCAAAACTAATAATGAATGAAATGGAAGAGGCCATGAGAACGTTAAAGAAAAGTAAATCTCCCGGAAAAGACGGGATAACAAACGAAATGCTGATGGGGCTGGGCCCAACAGCAAAGAGGAAATTACTATCAGTCCTGAATCAAAGCTGGAAAAGGTGTATTGTACCCCAGGCATGGAAAGACGCAGTACTTGTACCAGTACCAAAGAAAGGAAAAGATAAAACAGATCCAAATGGGTACAGGCCTATCAGCCTACTGAGCTGTGTAGGCAAATTGATGGGACGTATGATAAACGGCAGACTGATGTGGCATCTGGAAGAAAAACACATACTAATTCCACAGCAAGCAGGCTTCAGACAGCACAGATCCACTGAGGATCAGGTCACCCTCATAGCCCAGGAAATAGAAGATGCCTACCAGGAGTAAAAACACACAGTAGCGGTTTGGGTGGACCTAGAAAAAGCATTTGACAAAGTCTGGAAAGAGGGACTTAAAGTCAAGCTACGAAGAAGTGAAGTGTGTGGGAAAATGTACAAATGGATCAGTCACTACCTCAAAAACAGAAAAGCCAGAGTTCAAGTACAAGGGCAGATGAGCAAAAAAGGTGGCACTCGAGCAGGGAGTACCACAAGGGGGAGTACTGTCACCCACACTCTTCCTGATGTATATAAATAACGTAACAGAGAATACCAAGAAGAGTCCATAGCTCAATGTTTGCAGACGATCTGGCTATGTGGTCCTCTGAAAAGAATCTCACCATAGCAAGTAATCGGATGCAGCAGGCCCTAACATCGCTGGAAGAGTGGGCGAACTCATGGCTGGTCAAAATAAACGAGGAAAAAACAACATGTACGATATTCTCGCTTTCAAACAAACCCCAAAACACCAAATTAAGTCTTAACTGCAAATACCTGCAGCCAAACGACAACTCAAACTACCTGGGAGACACATTTGATCGGCGCATGACATGGAAAAGTCAGATCGAGAGAAACCGAATGAGAGCCAGAGAAAGAATGACAATCATGAGGAAACTTGCTGGCACAAGCTGGGGAGCAGACGAAAGTATACTAAAGAAACTGTACACTGGAAGAGTGAGACCAGTTCTCGAGTATGGCATTGCGGCATGGACAACAGCAGCAAAGGCGAACTTAAAAAAAAATAGCAAACTCCAAAACCAAGCAATGAGAGTTATAACAGGAGGCATGAAGTCAACGCCAATTGTAGAACTTGAAAAGATTACAAAACTGCAATCCATGACCGGCAGAAGAGACTGCAGAGCCCAGCAGCAAGCAGAGAAACTCAGAAGACTGACTGACCATCCAATGCACCAGAGACTAAACAGTTTCGGAAATGGGAAACTAAAGCGGTGAAACTTTGCAGAAATAGCCAAAGCAAAGATGCACGAAGACCCCATGAACGCACTAACAACACCAAAGCCCATCCCTACTGTACGAAAACCTACCTGGATGCAGCATATATTTCCAGAGGTGGTAGAAAATATACCAGGTATTGGAAACAAAAACTGCCCGACTGAAAAAGAAAGGAGAGATACAACCCTGAGATACATAACCAAAAACTACCCAAGTATGGACTGGACCCATGCATACGCCGACGGTTCTGTAACAAACACTACACAGAACGGAGGGGCAGGAGCATTCCTGAACCTACCAAATGGCAGACAAATAACACTGTCATTCGCTACTGGTAAGTACACAAGCAATTTCAGAGCGGAGGCAGAGGCACTGAGGGCGGCAGTGGAAGAAATGGTGACAGGTAAAAGGAATGAAAGCCATATAGTCCTGCTTACAGATGCCCTGGCCGTAGTCACAGCACTAAAAAGCCAGAAAAATACTGAACTTAATGATTTAAGAGCAGTACTCTGTCAACTATGTCAGCAGTCCGCACCAAAAAGAGTAGTGGTACAGTGGGTTCCATCCCACTGCAGCATCCAAGGCAACGAGGAGGCAGACAGATTGGCAAAAGAAAGTGCAAGACTAACACAACCAGATACTAGTATGACATACGAAGAGTCAAAACGGCTTATTAGAGCTAGATACATGACCAAATGGGAAACAGAACATACTGGCTACACAAAAAACGATGCCTATTACCAGTTGAACAGAAGAGATCAGGTAGTGGTCTTCAGACTTCGCACTGGCTACAAAAGACTGAGGTACCACCTATTCAACAAATTGAAGATAGGTGGCACTGACGAATGCTCGTGTGGTACAGGGAAAATGACCGCTGAGCATTTGCTGCAAAACTGCCCGACATACGAGGATCAGAGAAAGCAGATGTGGCCATCACCAGTGGCAACACTAGACAAGCTCTATGGCAGTGTCGACAGCCTCAGGATGACCGCTGCTTTTTTCGAAAAAATAAAGGTCGGCGTCTGACAGCGTAAGAAGAAGAAGAAGAAGGATCTACCCATGTAGATGACTGTATATTTATCTACATTAAACTCCATTTGCCAGCTTACAGACCATTCTTGAATTTTATCTATATTTGACCTCAATATATCCACTTCTGCTTTAGATGACTACTGCATAGTTTTGTGTTTTCAGCAAATTTTGCAATCATGCATCCCATATCAATGTCCAAATCATTTATATTTCGGTCAGGTCAGGTCATCCCATAACCGGTGAGGTCGTTGGGGCCCACATGAAGACATCCTCACAACTCCACGCCACCCTTCTCTGTCAGCGGCAGCTGTCTGTGCCTCTTTTGGTCGGGGCTTGGTCCATTCTTTTATATTGTCCTCCCACCTCTTTTTGGGCCGGCCTCTTCGTCGTCTACCTTGCACCTTTCAGTGGAGGATCGTATTTGTAAGACCATTTGATCTCGATATGTGACCATACCAAGCGAGTTTCCTTCTTTTGCCAAGAGGTCTTCAAAAGCCTCTATTGCTGTTGTAATTCTTTCTCGTATTTCCTCATTTGTAACTCGATTTTTGGACGCGACGTTTAAAAGTCTTCGGAAAGATCTCATCTCCAATGTCTGTATCCTTTGCTGAAGGTCAGCTGTAACTGTCCATGTCTCATAAGCATAGAGGAATTTTAACAGGACCAATTAATCTGATTTTCGTGCATAGTGCTAACCGTTTATCTTGCCAAATTTTGTTAAGCGGTGCAAGCGCCACTATTGTCTGTGCTATTCTGGCCAAGGCCTCACATTTTGATCCTTCATCACTGAC
This sequence comes from Ariolimax columbianus, assembly GCA_036924085.1. Taxonomy (NCBI): domain Eukaryota; kingdom Metazoa; phylum Mollusca; class Gastropoda; order Stylommatophora; family Arionidae; genus Ariolimax; species Ariolimax columbianus. The sequence goes on from JAVGWX010000013.1 coordinate 20,619,069, forward strand.
AATCGACCCCAGATATTTAAAACGGTCAACCACTTCGAGTTTCTGACGATTAGCTATTATCCTGATGTTGAAGCCCTCTGTGTTGTTGGTCATTAATTTTGTCTTTCCAGCGTTTATCTCCATACGATAGTCAAGATCTGTTTCATGGAGTATTCTGACCCATTCCTGGAGTTCTGCTTCTGAACCCGCCAACCCGTCGATGTCAACTGCAAAACGGAGGTTGGTAATCTTTCGGCCCACTATCTTGACAGTACCAAAGTGATCTCCAAGTGCCTCACTCATAATTCCGTCAAGGAATATATTGAAAAGAGTTGGAGAGAGTGTACACCCCTGTCTCACACCAACTGCACTGGACGCCTTGTTATACAGGTGTTCAAGAACCTTTATAATAGTTCCGTTGATTTTATACATCCTCATGGTTGCCCAAAGCGCTTTATGCCATACCCTATCAAACTACTTCTTAAAATCAACAAACACATGTTCCATTTTTTATGCTGTTCTAGATATTTCTAGCTTAGAAGCCTGAAATTAAATATCTGTTCTGTGGTGCTTCTTCCTTGTCTGAACCCTGCTTGCTTGATGTTCTCTGCTTGAGGTTTCAATCGGTCGAGGATTAATCTAAGCATGACCTTGTTAGGGTGGCTGATGAGGCTTATTGTTTTGTAATTTTGGCACAGCTTTAGGTTTCCAGACTTAGGTAATAGTATAACCACCGATTTTGTCCATAAGTCCGGCCAGTTTCCATATTTTGTTGCAGATGTGTGTCAGGCCTTCCACCACTACTTCCCAACCTACCTGTAAGAGCTCTGATGGTATATCGTCCACGCGGGCCGCCTTCCGTCTTCTCAATATCTTTACCGCTGCAGCTATCTCTTCCTTCGTTATTAGTTAGTTATCCTCTATAGTTTTGGGGTTGGAGGGATTGTTTTCTCAGGTTCGTTCCGTCCCTCATAGTTGTATAACTCGAAACAGTACTCTGTCCATCGTGCCAGTACGTCATTTTCCTCAATAAGGCATTTTGCTATTATTCCGGTTCATAAAGTTCCTGCCTTGTCTTGGTGTTACCAGTTCTTTGACCACCTTGTATGCTCCTTTAGCGTATTTCTGTTTATATATATCAAGAACAAAATTGGTCCCAAAACCGAGCCCTGTGGCACTCCACTTTTCACTTCACACCACTCAGAGTACTCCTTATTTATGCCCACCCTCTGTCTTCTTCCCGTTAACCAATTTTCAATCCATTTGGCAACTTCCCCACCTATTCCATGTGATATAAACTTTCGAAATAATTTTTGATGAGGTACTCTATCAAAGGCATTTGCAAAATCTAGATAAATAACATGCACTGGCTCCCCTTTATCTATCATATTAGTAACCTCCTCTATGAATTCTAATAGATTTGTTAAGCACGATCTCCCTCTAGTAAACCCATGCTTTCTGTTTCTGATTAGATTAACCTTGTCTAAATGCATTACAATATTTTCTTTGATTATTGACTCTAACAATTTACAGACTTATGCTCGTTAAATCCACCGGTATAATATAATATAATGTTGGTTAGCTGATTAAAGGGGCATGACGCCAAAGCAGTTATAGTGATATAAATATATATATATATATATTCCGGTAAGATGGCGACCAAGCAACAGCTTCTCTCATGGTCTGCGATATTCATGTGGTTTGTTGGTTCCACTTTATGTGTGGGGCGCAATGTTGTGTGACGATCATTTTCTAGCACGTCCTACGCTATTCACAGGAAGCCTATGTGTGTAATTTTCATCGGAATTCGGAGATTCACGATCTGTTATTCATGTGTAATAGAATACGCGTTGTTGGATAGGACGTCACTACGGATTGCGCACCGTCCTTGGTTGGTGTGCACGACCTGCTGGGAAATTGCGTGCCATGACCGGAATCACCCCTCAGCCTTGGGTTAATGGTCCCTCACCTAGACCTACAGGTGTGGGCGCTGGTCAGCAGCAGCATTCTCTAGTCTACGCGTGGGCGGCTGCTACTGTCGAGAGGTACGACATTCGCCTCTCAAATCGTCATGGAAACGGTGGACGATCGACTTCCACAAGTTTCAAGCGACCGCTGGTCTCACAGATTGTACGACCTGAATGTCTGCATCTTGAGCTACTTCCAGTCGTTTTGATTGTATGTCTTGCCACTGGTTCGTGGTAACTCAGGACGAGAGAGTGAGATTGGTGTCCAGCGCAGATTCTTTCTCACTATAATCCAACTTCAGCGCAAGTTACATCTCCAGGACGAGGACAGTCTGCTGATGTCACCATCTTCGCTTGCGATGGGCAACTTACAATATATATATATGATGGTCATTTGAGTAGTTTTGTTTTTGAGGAGATAATTTAATTAATGTACATGATTTACACACGAGCTATACATTTTCTTAAAGCTTGGAATATCATTTAGGTTATGTGTCATTGTTTTTCAACACAGTAACCATCCTGGTCCACACAGACACCAACATCGGATCCCATGCTGTAAAATGTCATACAACTTAAGACGCTCCAATGCAGCTACTGTGTGTCGACTCATTTGTGGGCGAGCATTGTCGTGCTGAAGAACTCCTCACATGTCCACACGAACACCCAGCAACCGTGCTTAAAGTTTCTGCAAAGTTTTTACATCTAGATCAGATTTGACGGTTTTACTTTGCTCCAACAATTCTGTGATGACTACGCCCTTGCAGTCCCAGAAGATGGACATCGTAACTTTTCCTGTCGATGGCGAATTTTGTTGAGGTGGGTGAGTTCTTATGCCTGTACTGCATAGAGTGGCTTTTGTTTTCTGGTTCATATTGATGTGCCCATGACTCATCGCCAGTTGCAATTCAGGTGATAAAGGCATTACCTTTCTGTTCATATCGTGTCAGAAGTCCCAGACACATCTGCTGTCGGCGCTGTTACATATCCAGTGTCAGCATGTGAGGGGCCCATCTCGCACAAACTTTCCTATATCCAAGCGGGGCATGGTTAGTGTGGTGGACTCCCTCAATCGAAGTCATAAGCATTGCCGCGATATCTTTCTGCTCGACCCGGTGATTGGCACGAATCGGTTCTTCCATGCGAGCTTGGTGTTGCGTATCCACGGCTGTGGTCAGTCATCCGCTGCGTGCCTTGTCATGCAGGTTCGTCGTGGCTGGATTGTCGCCTTTTAAAGTCCGTACCCACCTCATGATAGTACTGACATCTACACCGGCGTCACCATATAATATGTCCTTCTTTGATGCATGTCGATGGGCACACAACCTTTCGATCGTTTCGCCGTCAGGAAGTCAATCACAGCACGTTTCTTCAATCGTATTTCCATATAGAACGTCATTTTACTTTCTGCTGTGCATATGCGATATATTTCAGGTGTAACGCCACTACATACCCCTATAGTCACTTCATTAGAGATTATTTTCACATAGTGACACCTGTCTCTGAGCACTGTTGTCATAGTTATACAGAAGGTGATTTTACTGTTTAGCTTCCGACCCAACCAGTCGTGATGACAGATACTATATCAGATAAGTAGAACATTTTTTCCTTATATGTTATCATCCCCCATATATGTATTTATTCCTTCTTCTATGATTTGCTAGTTCGGCATTGTTGTTACTTGTTGTCCCCGAGGGAGACCTATTGGTCTTACGTAGGTTTTGTTCCTGTTCTCGTCTCGGTGCGGTATCTGTATATATATATATAATACTATTCATAGTGGGATGCAGTGAGCCTATTATTTCCTCCCGAATCACCAGTTCCAGGACGATCTAGACAATGTATATTGTTTTGTCTTACTTACTACTAAATATATATAAAATGGTATGACTCATAATTGATGGAAATCACTGAGGTGGCATTTGTTCACCTAATCAACTTGTTATCATCATCACAGGCGTCTCAGTCTCTGTACACCATGCGCGGGGCGCCCTGTAAGTTTTGTCCAGCTATGTCTCCTGTATTTAAACAATGTCTGCTATGACTGTAAAGGCCGATCCTCGAGTGACATTACCTGCCAAAAATCGTACAACCATGCTAAGGTGGTTAGCTTTTCTGGCTGTTCCTTGATCTCTTCAGTCTTTCTCTTTTCTCTGCAGCCAGAAGACCTCTGCGTGCGTCATCAGTCACTATGCCCCCACTGACTGTCTCCAGATAGCTCGATCCTGAGCAATTTTTTCCCAGCCCTCGGATGGGGTGTCGCATGACTTCATGTCTCTCTTGCATACCGTGTGGAACAGCCAATTCTTCTAAGTCCAATGGCTAGAGCCCATAAAGGATATCCTTTGGCAGCCTCCCATCTTCGATGCGACAAACATGTCCCAACCACAGATGACATCGCTCGATCAACATCGAGTACATGTTGTGAATGTTTGTTCTATGTAAGACCGTATTATGTGGCACTGTCTCTTGCTACCCAATCACCAATATACGCCGTAGACACCTCATGTGAAAGGCATTGAGCCGCCGTTCCTGTTTAGTGTAAGTGCTCCAAGTCTCGCTTCCATACACGAGAGTGCCCAGAGCGCACGTCATATACACCCAGACCTTGGTGTAGTGAGACAGCGCAGTGTTCTCACAGACTCTAAAGTAACACGAAACTGGGGTCTTTCCACACTAGTTAAATGCCTACTACAAAATAGACGCACCTACGTCGACTTAGGAAACAAACAAAAAAGCCGATAGAGACACACAAAAATAAATAGTTTTGCACAAGGTAGTGTACTGTCACAACTGATGTTCAACATCTACACCAATGACCAGCCGACGACTACAGCGGCGAGGCGGTTCATTTATAGGTGTTATAATAGATCATACAGATAAGGTGAGCGAAATTGTCCAGGTGGCAGTGTAAAAGGCTAATGCAATGTTAGGTATGATAACAAGAAATATTAAACATAGGAGCAAGGAAGTGACAGTCAAACTGTATAAAGCATTAGTTAGACCTAGATTGGAGTCCTGTGTACAGGTGTGGAGTCCTTATCATAGAGGGGATATAAACATGCTGGAAAGAATACAAAAAAGAGCGACAAAGCTGATAGTGGGATTTCAGAATTACAGTTATGAGGAAAGACTAAGAAAAACAGGCCTACAATGTAGAAAAGAGAAGAATTCGAAAAGAAAGAGAAGAACGTCTAGTTCAGGAGTGTGTGCAGACGGAGGACGGTTGGTTGAGGACCGTGCGGAAGTGTTCTGCCCAGCGTTCCAGTATTCTCTGTTTGTGTCAGCAGTTCTGAGCCATCTGCATCCAGAATTGGAGTTCCAAACAACGGCTGAGAGCCATAAACAGTCTTTAAAGCATCATAGAAGTGTTTTGTGTCGTTTCTGTCAGCATAAAGTTGGATTTCATCTGCCTTGTTTCCCAATCATGTGTCCTTCATGTTCCTGAGCTTTCCTTGCACCACTCTTCATATGCTTGTGAACGCCATCTTTTTGACTGCATACGATGTGTTCCTTTGAAGAGCTTTAAATAGCTCATTTTTTCTTTGATTAGGGACATGATTTCTGCGTCGTTCTCATCAAACCAGTATTGATGTTTACGTGTTGTGTATCCAATGTGTTCAGAGGCGGAGTGGTATACAGAGTCTCTAATGGCGGCCCAGTCTTCATCCACATTGGTCTGACCGAGCTACAGATTCTTGAGTTTTCCATCTGGGTCCCTTACAAGTCCTTTATCGATTGTCATTCTTTGCAGTTTTGTGGTGTCCAACTTCCTATTCCTTTGCCGTCTATCCTGATGCCGGCTCCTGGGTTTGACGTAGACGTTCAGTTTGGACACGATGAGCCCGTGGTCGGTCCCGCACTCCGCACCACACACAGCTTTGGTCACTCTTACATCGTGTCTGTCAGTCCTCACCACACACAGCTTTGGTCACTCTTACATCGTGTCTGTAAGTCCTCACCACGCACAACTTTAGTCACTCTTACATCGTGTCTGTCAGTCCTCACCACACACAACTTTGGTCACTCTTACATCGTGTCTGTGAGTCCTCACCACACACAACTTTGGTCACTCTTACATAGTGTCTGTCAGTCCTCACCACACACAACTTTGGTCACTCTTACATCGTGTCTGTAAGTCCTCACCACGCACAACTTTAGTCACTCTTACATCGTGTCTGTCAGTCCTCACCACGCACAACTTTGGTCACTCTTACATCGTGTCTGTGAGTCCTCACCACGCAAAACTTTGGTCCCTCTTACATCGTGTCTGTCAGTCCTCACCACACACAACTTTGGTCACTCTTACATCGTGTCTGTGAGTCCTCACCACACACAACTTTGGTCACTCTTACATAGTGTCTGTCAGTCCTCACCACACACAACTTTGGTCACTCTTACATCGTGTCTGTAAGTCCTCACCACGCACAACTTTGGTCACTCTTACATCGTGTCTGTCAGTCCTCACCACACACAACTTTGGTCACTCTTACATCGTGTCTGTGAGTCCTCATCACGCAAAACTTTGGTCCCTCTTACATCGTGTCTGTGAGTCCTCACCACACACAAATTTGGTCACTCTTACATCGTGTCTGTTAGTCCTCATCACACACAGCTTTGGTCACTCTTACAGCGCGTCTGTTAGTCCTCACCACACACAGCTTTGGTCACTCTTACAGAGCGCGTCTATTAGTCCTCACCACACACAGCTTTGGTCACTCTTACAGCGCGTCTGTTAGTCCTCACCACACACAGCTTCGGTCACTCTTACATCGTGTCTGTCAGTCCTCACCACACACAGCTTTGGTCACTCTTACATCGCGTCTGTCAGTCCTCACCACACACAGCTTTGGTCACTCTTACAGCGCGTCTGTTAGTCCTCACCACACACAGCTTTGGTCACTCTTACATCTGTTAGTCCTGCTGGTGATAACATAATCAATGAAGTGTCATTGTTTTGACCTGGGATGCATCCAAGTTGTTTTGTTCCGTGTGGGCAAACGAAACATTGTATTCGTGATTGGTTGTGGGCTGCATATAACCCAATGAATAAGAGGCCATTACTATTGCATTTGCCTGTACCGTGCACACTGAGTGTTCCATCCCCTATCTGATGGTCGGTTCCCACTCTAGGCATTGAAGTCGCCGAGGAGGATTAGCTTCTCAGACTTTGGGACGAACGAGATAACAGAGTCAAGTTCTTCGTAGAATTTGTCTTGGCAGTCATCTGAGTTGGTCATCGTCGGTGCGTAGACACTGATCAGGGTGGATTGTGGTTTCTTCCCAGTGGGATCTGCAAAGTCATAATTCTATCATTTATTCCCATAGGAAGCCTTGAGGGGTCGTGTACAAGAGTAGATTTGATGGCGAAACCGACTCCAGAATCGCGACGTTTATTACTGGCTCGCCCACTACAGAAGAATGTATAGCCTCCACCCACTTCCGATAGTTGACCCTCCTCGGGTAGTCTGGTCTGGCTTAGGGCAGCTATGTCAACACGACAGGGGGCGAGTTCTCTTGACACAAGTGCAGATCGTTTCTCAGATCTATCTGCCGTAGGTTTGTCGAGTACCACGTGCCGAGCGTGAGGTCCTTTAACTTCTGCGTGTTTGTATGTTGTCTGACGCTGTAGCTAGCGCTGAATTGTGGATTATAGTGAGGGAGTGTTGGACTGTTCGTCAACCTCACTCTCTCGTCCCAAAACTGTCTGAAACCAGTGGCAGGTCAGTCAAGACGACTGGAGATGTTAGGGATGCAGTGGGTGTTCAGGGCTTGCTAGGTGTCTCGCCATGCTCTATGCGTTCCACAACGCTCTACTGAGAGTCGTCATTCTACCGTCGAACCAGGCATGGCTTCATTCGCATAGTCCGCCGAGACCAGTCTTCACATGCCGGGGTAGATATACCCTATTATGCTTTGTTTGTGACGTCAATCAGATCGTTCTGTTAGAACGTGATAGACGTACATAAAGTGATACGATTACTCCGGGTGGCAATTAACCCACAGTTCGTAGTACTACCTTTAAAGAAGGTACAGTGCGTATCTTCCCTGACGTAATTGACCGTTGTGTCCTGTGTCGGCCATGTAGCAGACCGCAGATACGCCTGTTTTGTTGGACATGCTAGCGGTCATTGTGGCGGTGTAGAGCGTCGAGTGTTTTTGGGGGTTGACCCTTGACCTAAATGTGGTTGTGTGACCTAGATTTGCGACGCACGAAAATACAGTACCATCTAAAATGTTGACACGCCACAGGGCCACAGAGTATTATATATGACATGGGGGTAGACTTTCTCAACCTGGTAAATGTTCATGGCACAAAACCTTCAGCAAACACAGGAGGACGTCAGGTGCATTTGTCAAAGACCTGTGATCCATAGGGAGCTTAAAGGTATTGATTTATTGATTTATAATTATATTTACAACTTGCAAATAATGACAGTGCAACTGTAAATTCATCAATTTTGTTGAATTTTTTTTTGGCGTTCGCCTTATTTCTCTATTCCCCAAGGCGGGTGTGCGTTGCACTGTGGTTTTTATTTTGCGACATCGGCATCCATTTCATCTAAGGGTCTGCTTCCTCCTGCATTTTCTAAGGGATTGCTTCCTCGGGGTATTGGTCGGTGCTGTGATGGTCGGTTTGTGAGCCGTGTCACTAAACCACTAGCCCACGCCTTATTTTTTTTTAGTTTACGTGTTTACCTCACTAGTTTCTACTGGCAGAGGCACGTCTATCCCACCCCAGACCGTAGTCAAGTGGGCGATATTAAGACGCATAAACCAGTGTTTGGATGTATGTGTGCGTCTGTATGTACCTATGCTAGGTTTGTGTGCTCTCAGACGTCAGCCCAACCTAAGTGCAATGGAAGGGCCTCACCCTGAGGGCGGGTGTAATAGTTGTGCAAGAGTGTGATTGTTGGACAGAGTAAAATGAAACAAGAGTGTGGGGAAAGAAGGCGATGAAACGCCGTACCCGAATTCATCTATAAATATAATCATTTTTATACCGGGAAATTATTTCAACGGTTTGGCTCCTGCGTGATAAAAAGATTGTCAAAGGCTTCACTAGATCGACCTATTAATTGTACCTGGTCTTGATGAACCCTTTCTGATAACATATCAATTGTATGCACAATGTGAACAATCAATAAACATTGATTAACGTTATCAGCTGCTACAGTTATAGCTATTTCTAATACTGCTGTTGTTACTAATATAGATACTTTAGTTGAATTTTCAAATTGACTCTACAGCATTACAAATACAACTGTAAGAAAGCTATAGAAACAAGCTTTCCAATGATATATCAACCATGTTTCTATATCGACCTCCCAAGGAAGTTAAAAATTTGTTTGTATCGAACAAAATAAATCTAGGGACTTGGACAAAGTTGATTCCGAAAATAGAGGGGAGTGGACAATATATTGATTATCTCGGCTAGCCGCGTCCCCTCTCTGTCCGCGGCCGCTGCCTGTCCTTCCTCTGCTTGGAAATTGGTTTATTCTTTTATCTTGTCCTCCCATCTCTTTTTGGGACGACCTCTTCATCGTCCGTCTTGCCGGATCATTTTTGCAAGATCATTTGATCTCGATATATGGCCGTACCAAGTGAATTTCCGCCTTTTGACAGTTATCAATATGTTTTCAAAAAGCCATATTGCTGTTGTAATTCATCTCATCTCCAAGGCCTGTAGCCTGTGGACTAATGAACGCATTAATATGATCTTCGTGTATATGGCTAACCGTTTGTCTTGCCAGATTTGTTAAGCCGTGTAGACGTCGCTATTGTCTGTGCTATTCTGGCCAACACCTCACGTTTGATTCTTCATCACTGACAATTGAGCCCAGATATTTAAAACGGTTAACCACTTTGAGCTCTTGGCCATTCGCTTTTACCCCTCTACTGAAGTCCTCGGCGCTGTTGGTCATCAATTTTTTATTTTTGGCATTACAGTCAAGAGCTGTTTCATCGAGTCTTCTGACACAATCCCGGAGTTCCGTCTCTATTCCCGCTAACCCATCGATGACATCTGCAAAACGAAGATTGGTAATCGTTCGGTGCCCTAGCTTAATACTACCAACATGATCTCCAAGTACATTACTCATAATTTCCTCAAAGAATATGTTGAAAAGTGATGTATGAAATCAACATAACCCCACCCCCACCCCGGCCTCCTCACACTCACAAGAACGCAATTGAATTCTTAACGTTCCATAAGGAAGGCTTAAAAGAAGTTAACATACTGGGTCATTGAGCATGACAAAGACTAGAATAGCACCACTGCCACACAGCGAGCATATTGTAAGATGCTACTAACTGTGTGACATGGCTTAACACCGGCCATTGTTAGGTGGTTTGTTAAAAACAGCAAAGTGGTTTACCTTGGGAATTGAATACGCTTGGTGGTTTGGTCATCAAAAATGGAGAGATTTCAGCAAACAATCCTAAGGCTACAGAGCAGAGACAATGATCCCAATCAGGCATTGAAGTTGCTAGAGTGAGCAGGTAATTACATTTCTAACTTAAGGGAAACCTGTGTAGAGTATGAACGAGTGGGCCATTCTTCTTCTTCTTCTTCTTCGTACGCAGTCAGACAGTAACCATTATTTTTTCGAAAAAAGCGGCGGTCATCCTGAGGCTGTCGACACTGCCATAGAGCTTCTCTTGTGGTTCCACTGGTGATGGCCACATCTGCTCTCTCTGATCCTCTGATACTCAGCGGTCATTTTCTCGGTGCCACACGGGCATTCGTCGGTACCACCTATCTTCAGTTTGTTGAATAGGTGATACCTCAGTCTATTGTGGCCAGTGCGAAGTTTGAAGACAACGACCTGCTCTCTTCTGTTCAACTGGTAATAGGCATCGTTTTTGGCGTAGCCGGTATGTTCAGTTTCCCATTTGGTCATGTATCTGGCTTTAATAAGCCGTTTTGACTCTTCGTACGTCGAGTGGGCCATTCAAATCACATCAAGGAACATTGTAGAAAGAGAAAGAAAAGTGTAAAACTTCTCATGAATTATGGACCTTCAAAACCCACAGATTGTTTGGCAAAGATGATTTCAGAATAAAGGTTCACTTTCCTATCACTGACCACATCTCAACTGCCTTACAAAAGAGGTTTGACAAAAAGTTTATAATCCTTTACTTCTCACATCAGTAATAATAAACTTATCACATGGCTCATCTCCTGCATCTATTTACTACAATGATATCAGTGACGGGATCGAGATGCTGAGCAGCACATGAGCTGCAGTGGTTAGCGACCCACAGCTGACTGCTAGCGTCAGGGTCAGCGAACCATAGCTGCCAAGACCATTCTACACCTCCACGAGGTGATCCTGGATAACAGGCTGCAGCAGGGCAGACTGGCTAAGGAGAAGGGATCGAAGAGGGAATGCTAACCCGGTACTCAAAAAATGCTTGCTGAAGTCGGATGTGTTGGACCGAAAGGTGCAAATATTGCAGCCAATCTGTAAACTACGACACAACGCATTTCGTTCTCTGGACTACATTCTGCTACTTACGCCCTTTCAGGGTTTGGAGATTGAGAACGAACGAAGAAGAAGAAGAAGAAGAAGAAGAAGAAGAAGATCTTAGTGACAGTTTTGGTGATGTACTTATTCAGTTTCCATAACTTTTGGGGGAATGAGACAGGGTTAAAAAATGATGAAAATGGATCCAGCAGGAATTCAATTGCTCCTCACATGTTTAGAATCATTGTTCAAATGACCTCCAAGAACCTGTTTCCAAATATATTTCTTTCTTTTTGTATTTATTCATTGTTTTTGACAAGCCTGAGGATGGTCATTATCTGCACTAAAACATATTTTAAAACTATGAATTATTTTAACTTTTTTTATACTGGTTCAGAAGCTCTGCAGAGTTTGTATACAACACGTTTCTTCGGCTCCATTTGATCTAAAAATAACTGTGCATTGAATCTATTCTTGAATGTATTAACTGACCCTGTACTTACTATATCCTGTCCCCACTATATTGCCACTACCTCCTGTGGTAAGGCATTCCAAGCATTCACCACTGTCTGACTAAAAATATATTTCATAATATTTAATCTATACCTTTACTTTAATTAGTTTGTAGCTGTGCTCTATCATGAACTGAACAATTTGGCACTGACGCCAGAAAAAAAAATATTAATGTCAATTATTGAAAATATTGTTGAGATAAAAACAGGAACATGTTTTCAATAAAAAGGGCTTTATTGTGTTAATACAACAAACAAATAGATAATAATAATGAATAGTAAAGAGATAAGCAATTCTAACAAAATAACATACAAGTTTATTAATAGAACTATATATACCATCAGTCCATTATAATTGTAAGGGATCTGAGAAAAATATTGTCTAAGATAAGTGAAACCCAAACACCTATCAGCTTAGGGGCCTTCCTCAGCTTAACACAGCCCTGCATGGAACAACCTATATACAATATCACAAATTGATTATGTGTTAACTAGACAAAGGAAAAAAAGAAATATTGCAGAGTCAGCCCCAACATATGTATACATACTGATCATCAGCCAGTAGTAATGATGCAAACATCACATAGGAAAAGTCAAAGAAGAGAAATGTCAATTGTTACAACTGTAAAGAAATTGGAGAGGAAGCTACTAGAAAATAGATATGAAATGACGACTTTTAAGACAACAAATTAAAAAAAAATTAACTTAAGGCATAAAATAGCTTTGATTTATACTCAACAAGAAATGTGAAACAAGAAAACTTAAGGAAAGGAAAAGATAGAAAAGAAACAGCTTGGTTAAATGATTATGAATAATACGTACTAAATGCATTTTGTTAGTGCATTGGTAGAGCACTATTTTCATGGCAAAGGTATGGGGTTCAACTCTCACAATCAACTCGCTTAGTTGACCCAGCTGTAAATGGGTACCAAATTTATGATTAGTGTAGGGAAGGAAAAGATCATCAGATCAACTATACATACGTGCAAACAATGTCAGACTGAAACAGACCCAAAAGTTCAAACACCTTGTAAACATTTTGAATGCAAGATCAAAGACTAGATCGAGAAATCAAAACTAGATTTCAGAAAGCCTGAGATGTGATTTATCAACTACTTAAGTATGAGAAGAGCATCTTAGCAACAGAAGAACAATAGAGCTACAGTTTATTTATACCAACTCTGTGCTACCAATGTCAAATTTGGTACTTATCCAAAAAACAGGAGATGAAAGTTACAGAAAGTGAAGTGAGATGCCTAAGAAAAGTCATTGGTATCACCAGGAGAGATAAAATAAGAAATGATAACATTAGAAACATGATGAGAACTACCCCTTGTGCTGAATACATATCAGTTAAGAAAATACAACTACTCTGTCATCTCATGAGAATGAAATGTGATCAACTACTTCTGCACACTTACAACACACGAAAATCTGGCTAGAAGGTATTAGAAACATTTGCATTATAGATGGATAGAATAAGTACCAACAATCGCACAACAGAGGCTTAGAACAACTGTTGCAACACACTTGGGCCAAGAATGGTTTCCTAAAGCTTCTATGACACTTAATAGCAACAGTGGAAAAGTAAGTATCGATGCGTAGACTAAATAATATTCAAATCATAAATGCATAACAAGGTAATAAAAAAACAGTGACATTGCTATAAAATAAATATCACTTTGTTTTTATCCTGATGTGGTTACTGAGCCATTACCTATATGAGTTTTTATCTACTAAAAAACTCAACAGAGATCAGAATCCCTTTTTATTTGCAGTGCCTCCTCTTCCACGCCCCTTTTCCCTTATTTTTCTTTCTTTGGGTGCTGGCTCAGGCCAGTCATCATCGGATGAGTCATTAATGTGACCAATATCTGCTTTCCTCTTTCTTCCACTGGTTGTAGATTTACCTCGACCTTTGGATGCCCCTCTTTCTCTGCCTGCCTTTTCTTCAACAATGTTTTTCATTCTATCATTCGATGCAGTGACAGATTTATCATCTGCTGAACCAATGCAGGAGTCTGTGTTCTTCTTTGTGGTCTTTTTACGTTCTTCAATCATGTCTTTGTATTTATTCAGCACCATCACCCAGCCACCTCCTGTCTTACCGGTCCAATGATAACCTTTGTTTGTAATAGAAAACCGTACTGCATCTACCATGATGGTGTAAAGCTCTTCATCAGATGGCACGGGAAGTTTCAGAATTTGAAACCAGTCTTGGTAGTTTTTCATGTTTGTGTTAATGTTTGTGAAAGCTTCTTTCATAACCTGGACCATTTCCGTTGTAGGAAATCCAAGGTTCTCATCATACCGTTTGATAATATCCTTCCTTGACATTCCAGCAGGCATTGCAACATTTAAAAAACAGGCTTGAAAAGCAAGGTGCTTTCTGGCCACTTCTGTCAGGTCGTATGTTTTCTTAATTCTATATTCTAATGAGGTTTCTAGAAGTCCAAGCTGTCCATCGTCTTTCACATACCAAATAACATTTCTTTTCCAAGACTCACTAAGATAAGCATCAGCAACGTCACGCCATCTGTATCTGTTTGATCCTGCAACAAGCATGAGCCATTCAGCAATGTATGGAACTTTTTCTTTACTTCTGTTGTCTGCATCTTCTACATATGATTTCACCTGATGCTCTATTTTGGACTGTAATGTTGGATATGTGTCTATTGCCCACAGGAAAAGCCTGTGGAGAGCAAAGTACCCATTCAGACTGTTGTCACTCGTATGTTGAGTTCCTTTAGAAAATTCTACAACTGTTGCAGTCAGAAGATTAGGTATTGTTTTAAGTACCAGGTCCTCTATAGGGTCATTCTTATTGTACTTAGGCATTAGTGTGCCAACTTTTCTCATGGCTTTTTCAAACTGCCCTTTAATCCCTGAACCATGGTCTGGATGAATGTATAAGGGTAGAAATAATTTTAGCTCCTCCTTAAAGACACTCTGGACTACACCAAAAGCACGTTCCATATCAAAGAATGACTGTCCAGTGATGAATTCACATGGGGAAGTTAAAGTTGGACGCCAGGCTGTCCCTGACACTGCGAGTCCATACCCCCAAAGATCTTCTACACCAGAAGGCTTATGAATGTGAAACTTCTCCTTGGAGATGTAGTCAATCAGCTGTGGTGACTGATCAGTTTCTTTTGGCCTAACAGAGGGATTGCCTCCAGCTTTTCCTTCTTTTTGTCCTGAAACATTTTTAATATCCTCAACAACTTCACTATCCAGAGCAGGGAAAGGAGTTGTGTAGCAGTGGCCACAATCAGAACAAGCGAAGCTCTTAGAGAGTTTTAGATTGTTAGCATATGCCTGGCTGGAACTACCTGAAGCTTGTGTGTCTGCAAGAAATGCCACAACATTCATAAGTATTGTCTGCACTGTGTAGGCTGGAGACCAGCCGACACCCTTCTGGCTCTTCCATTCTGTGTGATAGGATGAGAAATCAGAGAATATATCAAGACATACTTGTGTCCCCTTCTTCCCCTGTTTAGTAGCACCACTGTTGTACTGGAATCCCAATGGTACAAACTCTGCACTTGGAGATTTGTAGGGATACTCTTTGGGAAAAAAGAGAATGAGATGGAATATGATTTCATCTTGTCTGATGTTGCAATGCCATTCAAACATGTTGTTTTCTAGTGGTACAGCAGAAACATTGGCAACTGGAGATTTCATGAGTTCTTCCTGGTCAAATTTAAATCTTTTCAAGACTGCATTTCGTGCTGCCATTGTTAAGTAATATTGACTTGCAGCTGAAGTATGATAGGTGAAGTCTATGCTTAATTCTGGGAACAACAAGAGATTTGTAAACATTACTTATATTGTTCATTCTCTCTCTATCTCTCTTTCTCTCTGTCTCTCTTCGCATGTATTCGTGTGTGAATGTGTGTGTGCACAGCATGTGTGTGTGTGTGTGTATGTAAAACAAAGAACTTTAATTTATATTTATTTGTGTAGAAGTGAAATGGGAAACTGTTGCAAATTTCTCATAACCTTGTATATGAATAAATACATTTTATAACATAAACTATTGTCGAGAATGAATTGTTAGAGGCTCCATTGGACTAACACACAGCTCGCATGAGATGGAGTGGCTAGTTTTCTTTTTTGTTGCCTTTCCTTCCCTAACTGTGGATCGGGCTGTTATAAAAGACAATAGTCTGACTAACAAGGTGAGGTTGGACGTGATCCCCGTAGTAGTAAGTGACACACAGATAGAGCCAAGCATTGCACAACCACCTGGTGGACCCCTACTTCATCAGCACGCTCGAGATGTCAGGAAAGTTACTGCAATCTGCCACAAGTTCCGTCCTTTTCAGGGTGCACAAAAGGGTTATACATCCATTGTGGACATTAGCAACCAACCAAACATCACTACTCTAATCAGGCACCCCATACGCTTCTAGATAAAATAAATTAATAAAATAACTCAGGACATAAAACTATGACATACTGTGCCGTCTTCTACATCGGCCCATTGGACACTTGCCCATGGGTCCTAAGATTTTTGGCGGCACGTATCAATTAATCACCAAGTTATTAATGTCGATTTTAAGTTTGAATGATTGGATTGAGATTCCAAAGAATTGCATTGTTCGGGGCCTACAACGCTGCCCACACAGTAGTTATCAACCAACTTGGTGGCTGCACTAATGGCTAAAAAAGATATGCACAAAACGATATATATACATTGTAGTACTGTAGTAGTAAATAGTATACTAATGGCTAAAAAAGATATGCACAAAACGATATATTATATATACATATACATAGTAGTACTATAGTAGTAAATAGTATATATCATAGTATATTAGTAGTACTTAATATTAGAAGAAGAAAAAGATGATGCAAAGGAAGAAGTAGCAGAACAAGAAGAAGTGGGATTCAATATACGTGAATCCGACTGAAAAGACTTTGTGAGAAGTAAAAGGTGCAGTCAAAGTAACAGTTGTTGAGTTGACACTGATTGAGACTTACCTTCGATGTGACTTAACAGAAACAGTGGACAGTATCAACCAATTATCAATCAGTCATGATACACAAGCCGCTCATAGTATGCTGTTATCGGCAAGTAAAACACAGGATCTCGACAAAGCACTGGTGACGAAGTGAAACTTGTACAACTGCAGGACTCGTACTAATCTTGCTATAAAACAGTAGCAGAAGTCCATATAAATAGCAGACATGTTTGTGCTTCGCGGAAAGTTGCTAGAGAACAGATCTAGGCTTACTACGCGGAACAAGTTCAATAAACGTGGTTGCCGGTTATCTTTGCTTCACGTACAAACAAAATGTATTTTTAGTTATTCATAAGTTCATAATTTTTAGTTGTTACGGTAATTTTTTTTTTTGCTTTCGCCTTATTTCTTTATTCCCCAAGGCGGTGTGCGTTGCACTGAGGATTTTATTGTGCGCATGTCGGCCCAGTGCATCCGACTTCGGCATGCATTTTATGTAAGGATCTGTTTCCTCCTGCATTTTCTAAGGGTTTGCTTCCCCGGGGTAACGGTCGGTGCCGTGATGGGATCGAACCCAGCACCTTTGGATTGTGAGCCATGTCACTTAGCCACTAGCCCATGTCGTCCCTTCTTACTGTAAATAAAGGAGGTTCTTAACATCGTAGTTTACATCTTGACTGCGATATTTGCACCTTTCGGTCCAACACATCCGACTTCAGCAATCATTTTTTGAGTACCGGGTTAGCATTCCCTCTTCGATCCCTTCTCCTTAGCCAGTCTGCCCTGCTGCAGCCTGTGATCCAGAATCACCGCGTGGAGGTGTAGAAGGGTCTTGGCAGCTTTGGTTCGCTGGGCCTGACGCTAGCAGTCAGCTACGAGTCGCTGACCACTGCAGCTTATGCGCTCTGTCAGCCATATGAGGCATATTGATCACCGACAGTCTGGTGAGGCCTATATTCTTCTCAGAAAAAATATAAACAGAATCTTTGGGTGCAGGTGAACCCACCCCCTCAAAAAAACACCCCAAAAAACAAAACAAAAAACAAAACAAACAAACAACCTAAACTTGATATCGTCGTTATTGATCTAAAATGAAATTGTCTCGGATGTAGCAGTTGCTCAAATGTCTGTCTTAAATTGTATTTTGACAAGATTTGTTGAAATGGGAACTCATTCCCTACGTTGAGCCGGTAGATTGCTCATAGGTTTTTCCAGATAAATCAGTCACACCACAACTAATGAAATTCCTACTCTATACGCAACCTACGTTCTCCACTGTCTAGTGGCAATTTAAAAACAAAACAAAAACGAAGAACAACAACAACAAATAAGCTGCGACGTGACAGCAGGGATTCATCTGACTGTATCAAGTAGCTAAGTAAGTAAGGAAATGTCACAACTAAATGAAGCTGCGCTTGAGTTTTCCATAAGAACATAAGTGTAACAGTTCCCGCCGGAGCAAGGGGAGTTTAGGATGCCTGAACATGTTAAAGCTTAAAGCTACCTGAATGCATGTCAAGGTCACTCACCGTCTCAGCAAAGGAGAACAGAGTTGAGTTAAGGATTGTGGACAGGTAGAAACTGACCACTGGCCTTCCGATTTTGGTAGGGGGAGATTGATTGACAGACGAAATTGGCAGCGGGGCTTGCTGCGAGAGAATGAGTGACAGGTGTGCAAAGTGTTTCGGTCCAATTGGATTGAAAATGACCATTACCTGAGATCGATTGGTCAAGCTCTGGCCTTGCTTGAGGATATATAACTCGAGACAACGTTTAGCTCGAGAGGCTGGAGAGAGAGAGGCTGTATGGAAGAGAGAGAGACTGAATGTAGATAGTATGTTTAACTCACCGACTTAGATAGAGGAGCGATTGATAGACGGTTTGACGAATGTTTAGTGATAGAACAGGGTCGCTCAAATAGGTGCGTGAGTTTTGCATTAATAGATAATCTGAAAGTGTGTTTGTAAGCAAGGACACATTGTGAACGAGTTATGTCGAGATCGCCCGCCTGAGGGGATTTCAGTGAGGAAGAGTATTTGATAAGGTGTGTTGAAGACGCAGTTAAGGCGATGTGTGTGTGATGCAATTGCAAGGCAATAGAACTGGGTTTTTAGATAGTTGGGAATTCCATCAATAGCTAATGCTTACAATTCCCGTTTTAGTAGAATGTTAAGTTAAGATATGTATTATATTGTGTTTGTAATTTCTCTACTCATTGTATGATATGAGTATGATATAATAAATATGCCACCTGCTGTTTGATATGTCATTTACTGAGTATGGTCATGATGATGTGGATGAGTGTGAGAATGTTCTAAGCTAGATCACGGCCAGCAGAGGGTCTGCTACATAAGTGCGTCCAATTATTTCCGAATATCTTCATAATAGTCATCTTTCACAATACTAGAGAAACGGAACATTTCTATTCTGTTTAAAAACTTAATATTTATGCGTCACATAACGTCCATTTCTAAAGTGTCCGCTTGAACTAAACTTAACTTAACGTCTTTATACTGATTTAGAAGACTCTGCAGAGTCTGTATACAATCAGTTTAATTTACATTACCTTACTCTACTTCTTCTTCTTCTACGTTCGTTCTCAATCTCATAATACCGAGTCCTGAACAGGGCTTACATGTAGCTGGATGTAGTCCGGAGAACGGAATGCGTTGTGTCGCTAGTTTACATATTGACTGCGATATTTGCACCTTTCAGTCTGACACATCCGTCTTCGGCAGGATTACCTTACTCTAAAAGCTATGCGCATCCAATTTATTCTTAAATGCATCAATTGTCCCTGCCTCCACTACCTCCTGTGGCAATGCATTCCAAGCATTCACCACTCTCTGAAAAAAAAAAATATTTTCTAATATCTTCTTCTTCTTCTTCTTCGTACGCAGTCAGACAGTAACCATTATTTTTTCGAAAAAAGCGGCGGTCATCCTGAGGCTGTCGCCACTGCCATAGAGCTTGTCTTGCAGTTCCACTGGTGATGGCCACATCTGCTCTCTCTGATCTTCGTATGTCGGGCAGTTCTGCAGCAGATGTTCAGCGGTCATTTTACCAGTACCGGACGGGCATTCGTCGGTACACCCTATCTTCAATTTGTTGAATAGGTGGTACCTCAGTCTATTGTGGCCAGTGCGAAGTCTGAAGACAACGACCTGCTCTCTTCGGTTCAACTGGTAATAGGCATCGTTTTTGGTGTAACCAGTATGTTCGGTTTCCCATTTGGTCATGTATCTGGCTTTGATAAGCCGTTTTGACTCTTCGTACGTCATACTAGTATCTGTTTGTGGTAGTCTTGCACCTTCTTCTGCCAGTCTGTCTGCCTCCTCGTTGCCTTGGATGTTGCAGTGTGATGGGACCCACTGTACCACTACCCTTTTTGGTGCGAACTACTGGCACAGTTTGCAGAGTGCTGCTCTTAAGTCATTAAGCTCAGTATTTTTCTGGCTTTTTAGCGCTTTGACTACGGCGAGAGCATCTGTAAGCAGGACTATATGGCTTTCATTTTCACTGTGTGTCACCATTTCTTCCACAGCCGCCCTCAGTGCCTCTGCCTCCGCTCTGAAATTGCTTGTGTACTTACCAGTAGCGAATGACAGTGTTATTTTTCTGCCATTTGGTAGGTTCAGGAATGCTCCTGCCCCTCCGTTCTGTGTAGTGTTTGTTATAGAACCGTCGGTTTATGCATGGGTCCAGTCCATGCTTGTGTAGCTTTTCGTTATGAAGCTTAGGGTAGTATCTCTCCTTTCTTTTTCAGTCTGGCAGTTTTTGTTTGCAATACCTGGTATATTTTCTACCACCTCTGGAAATATATCCTGCCTCCAGGTAGGTTTTCGTACAGTAGTGATGGGTTTTGGTGTTGTTAGTGCGTTTATGGGATCTTCGTGCATCTTTGCTTTGGCTATTTCTGCAAAGTTTCTCCGCTTTAGTTTCCCATTTCCCAAATTGTTTAGTCTCTGGTGCATTGGATGGTCGGTCAGTCTTCGGAGTTTCTCTGACTGCAGCTGGGCTCTGCAGTCTCTTCTATCGGTCATGGATTGCAGTTTTGTAATCTTTTCAAGTTCTACAATTGGCGTTGACTTCATGCCACCTGTTATAATTCTCATGGCTTGGTTTTGAAGTTTGCTAACTTTATCGAAGTTCGCCTTTGCTGCTGTTGTCCATGCCGCAATGCCACACTCGAGAACTGGTCTCACTCTTCCAGTGTACAGTTTCTTTAGTATGCCTTCGTCTGCTCCCCAGCTTGTGCCAGCAAGTTTCCTCATGATTGCCATTCTTTCTCTGGCTTTCATTCGGTTTCTCTCAATCTGACTTTTCCATGTCATGCGCCGATCAAATGTGACTCCCAGATAGGTTGGGTTGTCGTTTGGCTGCAGGAATTTGCCATTTAGACTTAATTTGGTATTTTGGGGTTTTAATGAAAGCGAGAATATTGTGCATGTGGTTTTCTCCTCGTTTATTTTGACCAGCCATGAGTTCGCCCACTCTTCCAGCGATGTTAGGGCCTGCTGCATCCGATTACTTGCTATAGTGAGATTATTTTCAGAGGTCCACATAGCCAGATCGTCTGCAAATATTGAGCTATGGACTCTTCTTGGTATATTCTCTGTAATATCGTTTATATATATACCAGGAAGAGTGTGGGTGACAGTACTCCCCCTTGGGGTACTCCCTGCTCGAGTGTCACCTTTTTGCTCATCTGCCCTTGTACTTGGACTCTGGCCGTTCTTTGTTTGAGGTAGTGGTTGATCCATTTGTACATTTTCCCACAAACATCACTTCTTCTTAGCTTGACTCTAAGTCCGTCTTTCCAGACTTTGTCAAATGCCTTTTCCAGATCCACCCAAACAGCTACTGTGTGTTTCTGTGCCTGGTAGGCATCTTCTATCTCGTGGGCTATGAGGATGAAATGGTCCTCAGTGGATCTGTGCTGTCTAAAGCCGGCTTCCTGTGGAATTAGTATTCGTTTTTCTTCCAGATGCCACATCAGTCTGGTGTTTATCATCCGTTCCATCAGCTTGCCGACACAGCTCAGTAGGCTGATGGGCCTGTATCCATTTGGATCTGTTTTATCCTTTCCTGTTTTTGGTACTGGTACCAGTATTGCGTCTTTCCATGCCTGGGGTACAATTCCCCTTTTCCAGCTTTGGTTCAGGACCGATAGCAGTTTCCTCTTCGCTGTTTGGCCCAGCCCCATCAGCATTTCGTTTGTTATCCCGTCTTTTCCGGGAGATTTCCTTTTCTTTAATGTTTTCATAGCCTCTTCCATTTCGCGCATTGTTAATTTGGCCATCATGTGCTCTTCAGGTGCCGTATTGATGTTGTCGTGCCCCTTTAGCTCTTCCCTAATGTCTGTATGCTTATTTGCAGGGACCTCGATGTGGTTTGCTCTCGCATAGTGATCGACAAAGGCGTTTGCGCTTTCTTACCTGTGATCAAGTTCTCGCCCTGCTTGATGGTAATTTGTTTATTTGACGGGGTTTCGTCGTTCATGGCTCTGACTAGCTTCCATAGCTTTTCCCCGTCTTTTTCCAGGTTTAGGCTTTCCGTTTTATTTTTCCAGCTTTCTCTTGCTGTTTGCTTAAGAGTGTGTTTGTATTTCGCCGTGGCGGCTTTGAGGGCGATGTTTGCCTCCATGGATTTTTCTCGCTCTGCCATGTTCCTAGCATTTGTTACTGCATCTTCCACTTTCTGCAACTCATCATTCCAGTAGGGCTTATAGTTTTTCCTAGCTCCTCTTGGGATGGTTTCAGTGGCGGTTTGCATTATTGCCTTGCTTAGGCTTTCCACCAAGGTTTTCATTTTGGTGTTTCGTGTGTTGATGGTTTCACACAGCCCATCTGTCAGGATTGCAAATCTGTCCCAGTCGGCTCGTTTGTAATTCCAACGTGGGAGCGGTTTTGTTTCCTGTGGGCCTACTTCCATGTCAATGGTTAGCCTGATCGGCCTGTGGTCGCTACCTGCCATTTGGTT
Source organism: Ariolimax columbianus (assembly GCA_036924085.1). Lineage (NCBI taxonomy): Eukaryota > Metazoa > Mollusca > Gastropoda > Stylommatophora > Arionidae > Ariolimax > Ariolimax columbianus. The sequence goes on from JAVGWX010000013.1 coordinate 20,641,946, forward strand.
TTGCACCTGGCGGTCTATTTTATGGTGTATGTCCTGTGTGGAGAAGGCCAAATCTGGAGTCGAGGTGGTATGCCATGTTCTTGAATAGAAGCTAGGGCTATCCTCCGGCCTATTGATTAGGGAGAGATTTGCATCTATCTCCAAATCTTCCACTTCGTCACCTCTGCTGTCTGTGTCAGACTATCCCCATCTCTCCGAGTGGCTGTTGAAATCTCCAAATACTATGCAGTTGGAGTCTCTGACCTCCATACTCGAGAGCGATAGGTCTCTATTTGGTGGTCCGTACAGATTGAAAATGCGGAGCTTCGTCTCTTGAGCCATTATGTCAACTCCTACAATTTCTGCTTGTCCGGTGTGATTGACAGATACCGCGCTACTCGGTATGCAGTTTCTGGTCTGTATCAGGACCCCTCCTTTGTGGCCTTATCTATCGAGACGGAAGGTCTGGTATCCTCTGATTGCGAATTGATGGTTTTTGTTGAGGTGCGTTTCCTGGATACATGCCACGTCAATCTTACCTTCATGCAGGTGATGTGTTAGGGAAAGTTTTTGTGTTAATGACTCCCTCCGCATTCCACTGTAGTATTTTGAGGTTCTTGAGTTTTTGGTCAATAAAGGTTGCCCCATAGCCATGTGCCTTGACTCCACGACACATGGGTGGGTGACAACCAGTAGTAAAAGGTGGGCCCCTTCGAGGCGTGAGGCCCGGCACTATCGCTGCCTGGCGGGACTCCGCAGGATGAGCGCTATGCGTTTTTCTAATCGGTTGTACTGTCATCATGCTGCGATTTACGTTGCACTGTTTTGTTAGACTTGCGGCCCCGTGCATCCGATTTCAACAGGCGTTTCTGTAGGGATGCCCTCCTTAGCCTTCGGCTGTCCCCAGCCTATCTGCAAGGCAGCAGTTGTTTATGATAAGAGTTGTCTCTCTAATGGAAGTTGTCTTACCAGACTATCGAGTCTTCACTACTCGTGTCTATAGGGTGCAATGAAGATATGTGAGATGATATATGAGATATATGATATGTACTGGTTTACCTGGAAGAGAGGCAGTCCAGTGTGTCTGTACCCCAGGATCGTCACGTCCTGCCAGAAACGTAGCATTTGCATGTGAGTGGGGTATCTCTTTCTCCCTTTATTTTCTTGGCTTCTATGCAGAGATGGTACGCCTAGCATTCCCCGCCACCTGGGATGTTGACACAGTGGGGCAGGTGTGCAATGTCCGCTGGTCTGCATCTCTTCTGCGTCCAGCATGATAGCTATATGGCTGATAACGTACAGAGGTAGATATCGAAGCAGAAGTGCATTTAACCAGAGGACAAGCCTGGTAATGTCACAGAGATGTTGTTCGCCTAGTGTGCGAACAGATCTCATGGTCATTGGTTGAGTCTCGACAGTTCACAGTGAGGTGGCTGCTCTACTGTTTTCGACACCCCGACCAGGAACTAAGTCTTATGTTGGTGGTTTCGCACCCCATCGCCGTATAAGGTTAGTATCAAGCAGCTGTCCGCCCGCTTTGATCGGCGGACGGCAGAGACCTCTTTCTGCGGCTCTACCAGGATAGGGCTAGGGCGCGAGCCCCAGGTCCCGAACATGTAGGAGCCTCCCATTGCAGTGGTGCTGAGATTTTGGGCGGGATTGCGGCTTACAAGGGTTCGGCCGTAATCCCCCACATAGTAGCCTCGCGCCATTGGCTTATCAGCCTGGTACGTGTACCAAAGTGTCTGCGGCTCCTCTCGATATGAGCTGGTTTTCCGTAGCAACGCCCTGTCATTAGTAGGGTAAAACTGACCTGTCTTCAGATGGTCTATTTCCAGCACCCGTTCACTATTTTGCCAGACGAATTTATTGAGGGCTTTTGTTTGTCAGTGGCCAGGTATTTGAAATCTGCGGTTTCTGCGGGGCTAGACACGATTTCCGTAGCGTTCTTTCATTAGAGTGTTAGAGAGCTGACTTGTCTTCCGTGAGTCTAATACCAGCGTACGTTCATTATTAGACCTAACGGTAGTGCTCTCGATTTGTCAGTCGTTCTACAGTATTGGCGTGTTCAGTCAAATTAAGCCGCAGGTTCCACTCCTGGTGGTGCCCTTCCGTCAATTCCTTTAGCGAGACAATCAAGTTACTTAGAGGATAGCCCCAGATTTTCGAGGGTCTAATTCCAGCACCCGTTCTATATTAGACCCAACGAAAGTGCTCTCGGCATGTCAATCATGTTAGTGTTTGGCCGTGTTGAGTCAAATTAAGCCGCAGGCTCCACTCCTGGTGGTGCCCTTCCGTCAATTCCTTTAAGTTTCAGCTTTGCAACCATACTTCCCCCGGAACCCAAACACTTTGGTTTCCCGGAAGCTGCCCGCAGAGTCATCGAAGCAACTCCTGCGGATCGCTAGTCGGCATCGTTTATGGTCAGAACTACGACGGTATCTGATCGTCTTCGCGCCTCTGACTTTCGTTCTTGATTAATGAAAACATTCTTGACAAATGCTTTCGCAGTAGCTCGTCTTGCGGCGATCCAAGAATTTAACCTCTAACGCCGCAATACGAATGCCACCGTTTGTCCCTGTTAATCATTACCTCCAGTTCCGAAAACCAACAAAATAGAACCGAGGTCCTATTCCATTATTCCATGCACCATTATTCAGGCAGCCGAGGCCTGCTTTGAACACTCTAATTTTTTCAAAGTAAACGCGCCGGCCACCCAGGACGCTCAGCGAAGAGCACCCGTGGGAGAGAGCCGGCAGACGGTAGGGCAGGAGACAACGGGCAGTGAACCGGCGCGAGCCGGACCGCCCGCCTGCGCCTGAGATCCAACTACGAGCTTTTTAACTGCAACAACTTTAATATACGCTATTGGAGCTGGAATTACCGCGGCTGCTGGCACCAGACTTGCCCTCCAATAGATCCTCGTTAAAGGGTTTAAAGTGTACTCATTCCAATTACGGGGCCTCGAAAGAGTCCCGTATTGTTATTTTTCGTCACTACCTCCCCGTGCCGGGAGTGGGTAAGTTGCGCGCCTGCTGCCTTCCTTGGATGTGGTAGCCGTTTCTCATGCTCCCTCTCCGGAATCGAACCCTGATTCCCCGTTACCCGTTACAAACATGGTAGGCATGTCACGTACCATCGACATTTGATAGGGCAGACATTTGAAAGATGCTTCGCCGGCACATGAGGCCATGCGATCAGCACAAAGTTATCCAGAGTCACCAGTGGTGACGCCGCAACCCCGCGAGGGGAAACGACGATTGGTTTTGAACTAATAAAAGCGCTCTTTCCGCGAGGGTCGGAGCTTGGTAAGCATGTATTTGCTCTAGAATTGCCACAGTTATCCAAGTAAGATCGTGTCATCTAAGGAACCTCGACTGATTTAATGAGCCATTCGCGGTTTCACCGTGAGACAGTGTGAACTTAGACATGCATGGCTTAATCTTTGAGACAAGCATATGACTACTGGCAGGATCAACCAGATATCTGTCGGAGACGTACGTACAGCACACACCGGTCGGCGGAGGAAGGGTGTGTAAAAAGCCTCACTCGGACGGCCGCAGGGACCGACTGAAGGGACGGACGAACGGTTGTTCCACCCGTCCCTCACTCCGTCGACCTAGGACCGCCTGACAGGGGCCTCCTACACGCACCAGACGACCGACCGACCGGGCTCGCTCGAGGAGGGATGGCAGCGCTCTGTGCAGAACGGATCCCAACGACCTCGGCGATGAATTTCACTGGGACTAGAGACAATTTGGCCTGCCGGCCTGCCCTTCTACCGAGGAGAACGCAGGGCCTTGAGGCACGATTCCTGCTTTCCATTTGCCGGTCACAAGCTCTTTGCGAGAGTCGGACCACCAGCGAGACGTACTGTCGAGCTCTGCTATAAGCCTTAGATAAATCACCACGGACGGACCACGTTTCCTGATACGGACCAGACGAGCGCACCTCGGTGGAGGAGACGCCACAACAAACCGCACCCCAATAGCTCTACGGGGAAAGGCAGGCGAGCGTTTTCCGCAAGCCCGCGCTATCGCTCCGCCTGGCGGGACTGAGATCGCTTTACGAACACTGGATGAAATTGAATCGCGGCGGCGAGACAACTGCCCCAGATTTTCTAATATCTAATATGGACCTTTATTGAATTAATTTGAAGCTATTTTGACAACGTCCGACATTTAAGCTGGTGGTCCCATAAAAGTTAATATGTAATGTACTGTATTTTCTATAGTTATTTTAATCTGAACTCTACATACTTATAAATATAAATAATACCGTATAACGGGGTATGATCAGAACTGTAGGAGCTGCATGAAACCCAGGGAAACGCGCGTTGTTTTGGGACATTTTGCTTCGAAGATACGTTACCAGGGAAATTTTTTATAACTCCAAAAGACAGCAAACTTTGAACTAGTGACAGCTATCTTTGTTATTTAGTCAATACAGGTACATTACAGTATCCCCTATAACTTTGCTAAATATATAGTAATGTGTTCGCACAACGACGAAATCACATAACGTCCTATTTCGTAAAACTTATCGTGGACGCTAAGCGTCGCATACCTTTTGTAAGTCAAGACCTCTGGCTTAGTGCCAATATTTAAAAACCAAGGCCATGTGTGTCATGTGCTATCCATCACGTTGTTCTTTCAGACAGAGATATCTGCTATCTGAAGATTGATCAACATGATCGAGCAGGCTAGTGAGATAAGCCCGTGAACCAATACGTTAGATAAGATCTTCATTCATTTGAGTCATTCTTACTATTACTACAACAAATGCTACAAACTACTATTGTAATTATTGTTATTACCATTATAACGATAGTCCGGACAAGCGCAACATGCTACTACTGCTTCTGCTGCTACTGCTACTACTGCTGCTACTGCTACTACTACTACTGCTGCTACAACTACTACTACTACTACTACTGCTACAACTACTACTACTACTACTTCTGCTACAACTACTACTACTACTACTGCTGCTACAACTACTACTACTACTGCTGCTGCTACAACTACTACTGCTACTACTGCTGCTACAACTACTACTACTACTACTGCTGCTACAACTACTACTACTACTACTGCTGCTACAACTACTACTACTACTACTGCTGCTACAACTACTACTACTACTATTACTACTTCTGCTGCTACTACTACTACTACTTCTGCTGCTACTACTACTTCTGCTGCTACTACTACTACTACTATTGATACTACTACTACTACTTCTGCTGCTACTACTACTACTACTTCTACTGCTACTACTACTACTACTATTGCTACTACTACTACTACTTCTGCTGCTACTACTACTACTACTTCTACTGCTACTACTACTACTACTATTGCTACTACTACTACTACTTCTGCTGCTACTACTACTACTACTTCTACTGCTACTACTACTACTACTATTGCTACTACTACTACTACTTCTGCTGCTACTACTACTACTACTATTGCTACTACTACTACTACTACTGCTGCTACAACTACTACTACTACTACTGCTGCTACTACTACTACTGCTGCTACAACTACTACTACTACTTTTGCTGCTACTGCTACTACTACTACTGCTGCTACTACTACTACTACTACTACTGCTACTACTACTGCTACTATTACTACTACTTCTGCTGCTACTACTACTACTACTACTTCTGCTGCTACTACTACTACTACTTCTGCTGCTACTACTACTACTACTATTGCTACTACTACTACTACTTCTGCTGCTACTACTACTTCTGCTGCTACTACTGCTACTACTACTACTGCTACTACTACTACTATAACAGGGTTAACGTTAATTTTATATCCTAAGTCACGGTATCATTTAATATATATGTATGAAAAAACGTTAATGTACTATCCTAATCTTCTTTACCACTATCTCTCCTTAACTCACTGTAAATTAAAATACTAACAATTCTGTTTTAACACAGGTAAAACACAGCATGTATTTTTCTCACACAAGTAAAATAATATGCACATCAATCAAATCGCTATTCCTTCTATCATATTATACAGTTCATCAATTATGTAATTAATTTTAATGTCTCTCAAAAGGTTGGTTATGATCACTTCTCTAACTGACTAAGATTACTTCTAAAGGTTCGTGCAAGTAGCACAGGTCTTACTCTAGTACTAAACTTTACCCAGGGTTCTCATCACGTGGTCGGAATCTAGCAATTGTTCTATTCACTGTCTATCTCTGTGCGTTGATATAATGGGTGTCTATCTACAATTTCTCAGTCCTCTATCACTGTCTATCTCTGTGCGTTGATGTAATGGAAGTCTATCGACAATTTCTTAGTCCTCATCTATCTGTCCTCTCAGCTTACTAAAAAGGGATGTTTACTGGACCACTTGTCTCGTCTCTCGTAAGGCAGTCGGTGACTGCATCTGTGCTCTGTCTGCAGCTGTGCTCGTATCTGCGGCTGTGCTCGTGTCTATGACGGACGACAGTGATTGTGTTACTGGGGTTGTCAGGACAAGGAAAACCCACAAATCACAACGGTCGTCTTAGGACTACAGCTTCGTATTGTAGCAACACGTCTCCGTCTGACGAGAATGAAGTCAGGTCACTCGAGCAAGATGTTTAGCGACGACGACTTGAACAGAACATACACACAGACATATTCTTACATGTGTGTGGTCTCTTGTTGCCTTTCCGTGTTGGTCTGCTTCGGTGGCTTCTAACTCTATGACTCTACTAATGTCACTCACTGGCTAAGTTTCTGTAGCTTTTAACTATCTACTTGTTCTAGACTAAGTGCTACTCACTGCACTGTCTGGTAGGACACCCTTGCCTGCTGCTTCTGATCCCTACTATACTATCTCACTCCAGTTTATAAGCTAAGTTTTTCCCGCTTAAAGTAATGATTACACTTTCTTGAGTTCATTTCCCACCAACTTTATTTGAACTCGCGTGTCCCATAGAAAGGCTGCATTATCTTCCAAACACTGACTGACCGCTTGTTGACGGGGATTCCCAGTTCAAACCATGAGAACAGCCCCAAACTTGCATTGTTTGATAGTTGTGGACCATGCCTCGTTCAATGAACTGAAACTCTCGGGCCGGGTTCTCAAGTATGTTTGGGTACCACGAACGGTATTTTCAGGGCTTCCCTGGCTTTGGCTCGTTGTACCCCTGTAACTCTATTACATATATCTCCCTAACCTCAAGAAAAAAAAATATTTGACCCGTCGCATGGCGAAAGGGGCACTTTAATTTATTTTCCAATATATAGGGTTATCCATGTTGATCCATATCACTGTACTTTTATGCTATGCCATCATAATAAGACCGAAACCCCTCAGATGAACCTAAAGTACTTACAAACAATCTCTTGCTCCCAGCATTCTCCCACCAAATACTCAATCCCCCCCTACTTTAATTCCCGTCCTTGTGAACTAATTTTCCTCAGCTGACCTTAATCGACCTTTTGCCACGGTCACCCTATATTGTAGTTGTTAAGTCCCTTTTCTCAGTACAAGGGCTTACTCATTTTCATCTCTTTCCCGAGAAAAACAATTTCCCGCATCACTACTTTACATCTGATCATCAACCATTTTGTTTCAACAAAACCCTAATAAACACAATAAAACATCATTGAAATAATACATATATGTATATGTACCAATGTAGGGTATTTTCCCCATCAATCATTATTCAATAAGTACATCAACAAAACATAACACCCCTTATTTTCTGGGTGAATTCTGAGCCTACGCACGTGCGCCGTACAAACAGCTAGTGCCACAACCCACACCTCTCACTGTAGGTGCCATCCGTAATAGCGGGTACAAACCTCTGTTCTCCATGATGCTGAAACGTATCAGACCCATCATCTCAGTAGGGCAGGTTAGCCTTTTCCTGGCTACAACCATCTTATACGCTGAACACACAGCATTTCGTCCAATACCAACCAAAGGAATAGGAAGCTTACTCTTTCCTAATACAATATATTAGCGGGTATATGTCATCCGCTCTCGTACATCAACAACAACTAATCCATCAATGTTGCATTTCAACGGGTACTCTCCCGTTCTCTTTGATGCTGAAACATATCAGACCCATCATCTCTTTAGGACAGGTTAGCCTTTCTTGGCTACAGCTATAAACTACGCTGTACAAACAGCATTCGTTGAAAACAAATAAAGTAAATAGGAAGATTACTCTTTCCTATTATATAATGTACCTTCTGGCGGTAATAAGTCATCCACTCTCTTACAACAACAATAAATTCATCAATATTACATGTCAATGGGTACACTCCTTAAATCCCTGACAGATAGCAACAACAATAGTAATACATTCATCAATATTACATTTATCAGTTGAATAAAACAGCTCTAGTTAACAATACAACAAAAAAAATACATTTTCAGCAACCAAATAAAAAGGATCCACATATCCACATCCAAAGAATGATTGGATAATTGTACATACACCAGTTTGTATGTATCGTGTCTTCAAAAACAATAATGCGGTAAACACATCTCATAATACATTGTACTAGATATGTCTACTTCTTGCATTCAACCCCCAATTGTAATTCAACCACTAGTAACAGTATCTTCTATCTCTCCACTCTATTACCATTCTCCCTAAACCCTCGTTACCAATTTTCCATAGCCTTCATAACTGCCATTAATACTTCCTTCTTAGCTAGGATTACGGTGTCCGTCCTGTCTGTCTGGGTGGGGGCACGAGTGGAAGGGGGAGTGGGACACATAACCTCAACTACCAGCGCATTTTTATCAGCTAATTGTTCATCGTGTCTTTGAATGACATGTCTAGTTTGTGGTCCAGTCTCTACTTCGATTTTGTCACGTTGGGAAACTCCGTCGCTGGACTTTTGACCTGCTCTCTTCCCACGGTCCTTTACAGGTTGGGTGGTAGCATTATTTTTACCTGTTAACCAGTATCTATTCCAGTCAGCGCGTTCTGATTCTGGGCTGACCCTGGCGTTATAGTACATGTCCCTAACTTCCTTTGATTCGTTTGTATTTGTCTGTCTTTTACAAACCCGTTTGTTCTGTCCATTTCTATTATCAGACTCTAAAATTCTTTTATTAGTAACTCGTGTTACATTAAAATACTCAGGTTTAACTAACTCTGTCCTGTCATCAAATGGTTCCGTCAATTCTTCGGATTCATCTACTGAATCTTCATCGTCCGCGAAATAATCGACTATTTCCTTTCTTTTATAATCTCCTTCTATCGCGCTCTGTGACGCGCACTGTTTGTGTTCTGTTAAAGTATCATTTTCGATACAATAGTAATCCCCCCTTGGACCAAAATTGTCTCCACTTTTGGGGCTACTGACTGTGGACGGTCGTTTTATTGTCTCCGTCGGTCTCAAGCGCATTCCTCGGACATCGTAAATCGTTCTTGTCACTAACTGTGTGGTCAGTATTTACTCTACCCTCTCCCTTACCTGGGCAGTAGTGTTTCGGTTCATCCGTGGTCACTGTTATTTCTTCTCTAATTGTCTCTCCCTCTAGCTTGCGGTTTTCTCTACTCGTAATTTTCTTCAAGAGGCACCAACAACAGGAGGAAATAAAATCCTAGATTAACTGCGGAAAGAAAAGATTCTTAAAAGCTAGATGACTGCACATAGCATACAAGAAATGACAAGAGAAGCAACACACCCTAGGGGAAGGCGAGGCAGAACTAAAACGCAGAAGAGAGATGGTACGGAACTGCAGCGAGAATGTACCAAACAAAAGCAGACGAGATAAACTGGTGTACTCGTGCAACATGCAGACTGCATCTGTATTGAACGTTCTGACAATGTTTAGCCTCCAGAAAATGTCGGGTCTGGACGAGAGAGTGAGAGCGACCCTGCACAAGTCCTTTTTTTTAAACCAGAAAAGAGGTAGCTCACCACATCATCCCCACCCAACTAACTTCACCCTGACCAGAGCACTACGGCTAGAGGGGACAATTAACTACAGCTGCCAAACAATGAAAACATGAGCAAGTTCAAAAAGCGGGAAGTGCTGGTGTTTCTCCCGCAAGTGGCCAATCGATTTTTGTTATTTTGAGTCAAACACGAGTGAGCTAATTAGTTGGATTGTTGTTCCAAATACGTTTCATACCACGACATAAGGAGCTTTGTAATGTCGGACAAATACACGGCATAACACAGACAGACAACAACAAAAATAACAACGAAACGTTTCTTTTTGTACTGGTTGGAGGCGTGTCTATGGACGACTGGTTACCAATAGCTGGAGTTGATGTAGGGGTACATGCAATAGACCAGGAACTTGAATCGACGGTCTGTAGCCGATCAAGGTCGAGCCAAAATGCATCCGTTGATGTGTTAAAGTGCGTATAAGTAACAACAGATGGGCTTGATCTAGATGTACAGGTGATATTAAGATTGTTACAAGTTATAGAACAGTAACTGGGTAACTGTAGACGATCAAAGTCAGCTAACAAATCAGATTGTGCCGCCAACAGATGTTCAAACTCTGTGGAGTCAAGTGTAATACCGATGTTTTTAGGAAACTTTTGATAGGATTCACCAAAGTATTTTCTCACATGTAGTAAAGGCTGGCCTTTGTAAAAACTGACTGATGCGGCCTTATGACCACGCATCAACGATCTAACCAGTTCCTCACTACTAGTCATATACACCCAGTGTGAAGAAACATCACTGATCTTCAACGAGGTGTGAACATGCCTGTCTGACTGCTACCAACGCTTGTTTATTTATAGGAGGCTTAAGTTGGGTTTTGAAACATGTCCAGACTTGTGCGAAAGACACGGTCTGACCAAGTGGACAATCAATCGATCGTTGACGTGTTGTCTTTGAGAAAAGGGGTGAGTTGACCTGGCTACCCAACCTTGTTGTTCGCTGAGGTTAGGGTTAGGGTTATTATGTGTTTTAGGTATAAAAACCTGTGTTTTTGAACAAACATCACAATCATATACAGTTTCAATTGATACAGCTATATGGAATGTATTGGGCTCATATGGAGATTGAAGGTGTAATTGGCTTTACGGTGTTAGGCTTAGATAGGAGCAGAAAGGGAGGGGGGGGGGCGCTAGTGTTGCTGATGACGTGACAGGCGTGGTGCTTTTGCTGTTGCTTTGTCCCCGATCATGGGGTCAGAGGTCAGAGGCAGATAGGCTCAGAAAGTTTGTGTCTCATATGGATGGTCAAGGTACAGTTGGAATTTTTGGTCAAGTGAGTTAGTATGACAATGTTGGTGGGTTGAGGTAATTGATATCTACAGAACGAGGCCAGTCATCTTGCGTATGGATAAGGCTATGATGGCATCTCGGGAGAGGTTGTGTTTTCTTGTACAATATAGATGTGACGTAACGAGTTCTGTTTCCCTCAAATACGAGTGAGCTAATTGATTGGCTTACTGCTCCTAATGATAACGACAAGGAACACTCAGGTCACTTGTCAAGACGGACCAAAGACGGTTTGATCTGAGATGGGTGTTGAGTGTGCAGTTGAAGGTATGGTCTTAGGTGTAGATACAATCAAGGCAGCTAGTGTAGATGGGTACGGTGTTGGTGAGGTGGGTTGTTGAGTTTTCAGATGGAGTGGGTATAGCATTATACATGTGTATTTGATCCAGCCTATCAGTCATATAACGTTTTAATCGACAGCTATAGGGAATCTTTTGGTCTCATGTGGATGTTGAAGGTACAATTGGATGTATGGTATCAGGTGTAGATAGGGGCAAGGATATGGTCAAGTGAGTTAGTTTCGCTGATGACGATGTTGGTGGGTTGGGGTTATTGATTTTTTGTCCGTGTTCATATCGCAAAACGCGACGACTCTTCTTGGTCTGTGATACAAAGGTTCCACTCAAGCAAGAATGGTCTAGTTGATCGGCTTGCTGGTCCTGGCGACCAAGACAAGGAACACTCAGGTCACTGTTCAAAACGGAACAAAGTCGTTTTGGTCTGATATGGGTGTTGAGTGTGCACTTGGAGTAAAGGTCTTATGGGTAGATACAGTCAAAGGAGCTAATGTAAATGGTCACGGTGTTGGTGGGTTGTGGTTGTTGAGTTTTCCGATGGGTTTGGTGTTGTATTAAACATTTGTATTTGAAGAAACCTAGCAGTCATATAATATTTTAATTGTCGCAATTGAGGTCTAATGGCATTCATTAGAGTATGTGTGGTTAGTGCGAGATATGAATTATCGGTATCAGTCTGGCACAACTGAAAGTCAGATCTGTCTACAAATCTAACTAGATAAACATAATAGAATTCAAGAATACGTAATTTAGCGTATTGGTAAACGAAAAAACTCTATTTGTAACCGTTGACCCCAGTTAATATTTCTGTTTACCCATCTCGACTTCGAAAATACAGATAGTTAATAGACCCTTTTTTTTATAAGCGGGGACAATTTATTATTTTTTGACGTCCCCTGCCCCACAGTGTATATCACCGCTACATGATTCGTCTTATTTATCAAGGTCTGACTATAAAAGACGGTACATAACAATTTCATCTTTTCACTAGCAATTGAAGGAAAATCGTACTACCACTTATCGTACATGTAGCACCGGCGTGGTTAAAACAACTCCCAAACGTATAAGCGATCACCTGGTATATGTTTGTAACCTCTAAACCAACGTCCAGGTACCAGCGAAGTAGAATTTTGTTGTCCACATAGATCAATATACGACTAGGGGCGGTACATATTTTTTGTTTGTTATTTTTGTGTTGCCTTTTCTCGCATGAAAGGACCAATTCAGCTCAACTCACGTTAATGTTTTTAAACATCGGTGTCATTTCCGAAACAATGCTTTTTAAAAATTGAGTGGTAGCTGTATCGAGATTACATAAAAGATTACAAAAATAAGATTACGAAAATGACAAAAATGTCCATTTGTTTTAGGTTTGTTGAAACATCGGTTACACGTGTGAGTATGTTTTGGTGCGCGAATGGCAATCTACAGGGATGCAATTCATGAAATCATTAATGTTATAAGCAGCCATCGATTACTCCCCGTTTCGTATCATCAACTTCCTACATTAAACCACAATTGGTTTGACCCACTCTTCTGCTGGGATCCTTCAAGATTTGTTTTGAGTACCTATTCTCTTTTCTCCTGTAGGCTCCTTTTAAGATCACGTCTGGGTATTTTATAGGTATACTCTAGCGTTCATAATATCCAGTTATAATGGTTCTTTGTTGCTTTCTACTTTAAATGTGCGTATAGAACCTTCATTCAAGTGACGAATATAATTTTACCTTAAAAAACTTCACATTTATGTTGTGACTTTTTTCAGTTATACGGATGTGGTAATTTTCAAATTTATATTTCTTAAACTAAAATATTTGAACTTGTGTGATTTCAATGTCGAGTCTCCCTGCTATAAATTTAGGGATGCACGTAGGAACAACTCAAAAGAACTGATCGCTCAATCGCTTGTATTCTGAACAAGATCTTCCCTCGCTTTACCACATCGTATACCAACTTGCCGATATCCGCTAACGGACCAACAGCTCATCCACGGCCCCCATAATGCTGAAAACTGTATTTGTTTTAGTTGAATGTGACATACAGGTATCATCTCATTTAAAAAAAAGCATTGTTTCGGAAATGACACCGATATTTAAAAACATTAACGCAAGTAGAGCTGATGTTGATTCTTTCATGCGAGAAAATGAAAAAACCAAAATTAAAATATTTTCCACCTCTAGTCGATTATTGATCTACGTGGGCCACAAAATTCTATTGCAACGTCTCTACTTCGCTGGTACCTGGACGTTGGTTTAGAGGTTACACACATATAACTGGTGATCGCTTATACGTTTGTGAGTTGTTTTAACCACGCCAGTGCTACATGTACGATGATAAGTGGTAGTACGATTTTCCTTCAATTGATTAGTGAAACGATGAAATTGTTATGTACCGTGTTTTATAGTCAGACCTTGACAAATAAGTCGAATCATGTAGCGGTGATATACACTGCGGGGGAGGGGACGTCAAAAAATAATAAACTGTCCCCGCTTTTAAAAACAGTCTACTAACAACCGATATTTTCGAAATCAAGATTGGTAAACAGAAACATTAACTGGGGTCCACGGTTACAAATAGGTTTTTTCGTTTACCAATACGCTAAATTACCTATGCCTGAAATCCAAATTTTTAATACTACACCAACTCCATCGGAAAACTCAACAACCCCACCCCACCAACACCGTGTCCATCTACACTAATTGTCTTGATTGTATCTACACACAAGACCATAACTTCAAGTGCACACTCAACAACCAGATCAGACTAAACCGACTTTGGTCCATTTAAAAAAGTGACCTGATTACTCCTTGTCTTGGTCGTCCGTAGCAGCAATCCAATCAATTAGCTCACTCGTATTTGAGTGAAACAGAACTCGTTGCTTCACATCTATATTTTACAATGAAACACAACGTCTCCCAAGATGCTCTCATAGCCTTATCAATTCGCAAGATGACTGGCCTCGTTCGGCGATATGAACGCTGAAAATTCAATAACCCCAACCCACCAACAGTCGTCATCAGCAAGACTAGCTCAGGCCAGGTCATCCCGTAACCACAATCAAAGACTAACTCAGGTCAGGTCATCCCGTAACCACAATCAAAGACTAACCCAGGTCAGGTCATCCCGTAACCACAATCAAAGACTAATTCAGGTCAGGTCATCCCGTAACCACAATCAAAGACTAACTCAGGTCAGGTCATCCCGTAACCACAATCAAAGACTAACTCAGGTCAGGTCATCCCGTAACCACAATCAAAGACCAACTCAGGTCAGGTCATCCCGTAACCACAATCAAAGACTAACTCACTTGACCAAAATTCCAACATTACCTTGACCATCCATATGAGACACAAACATTCTGAGCCTATCTGACCTCTGACCCCATGATCGGGGACAAAGCAACCGCAAAAGCCCCCAACCCACCTCGTCAGCGACACTTACACCCCCCCCCCCCCCTCTTGTCCCTATCTACGCCTGACACTGTAAAGCCAATTGCACCTTCAATCTCCATATGAGCCCAATACATTCCCTATAGCTGTATCAATTAAAACTGTATATGAGTGGTATGTGTGTTCAAAAACACAGGTTTTAATACCTAATTCACATAATACAACACTCATCCCCTTCATCCTCTGTCTATTTCCAACCAATTAGCTCACTCGTATTTGAGTGAAACATAACTAGTTGCGTCACACATATATTTGACAATGAAATACCGGGATGAGTCCTGCCGCGCGCACTCCCACCCAAAACCACTAGCACTACCTCCTTATTTGTCCACCCCCCTCCCCCCTTACCCAGTGAGCCATCATAAATTGCTCTCTGTATTGATTCGAAATTGATCAGTAACCTGGATCACACAGCGAGACTACCTGTAATGAGCGTCATAAACTTATCACCAATACACTGGCTACCGGTTAAGCAGACAGCCCCGAGCGACGGACTACACTAGTCGCCAGGGAGCTGACCAAATACCAATATCAGCAAAGTCGCTCTGAGCGAGTCAAGACTTGCAGAGGTGGGACAGTTCACAGATGATGGTACCGGATACTCATTTTACTGGTGCGGTTGCACGAAACATCAGCGCCTCAAAGCTAGAGTCGGTTTTGCAATCAGAGCAAACATAGTCTCCAGAATGACAAGTCTACCTAGGGGAATCAATGGTCGTCAGATGTCTCAATGCCACCTCCTGGGTGGGAATAGACCACCATTTTCAGTACCTTCCCACCTATGACCAATCCAGATGAGATCAAAGACAAATTCAACGAGTACCTTGAGATGCTCATCGCTGCAGTTCCAAGGGCTGATAAATTGATAATTCTCTGTGATCTTAATGACAGGGTTAGAGCAGACCATATGTCCTGGGAAGCAGTCCTCGGTAAGCATGGAATTGGAAGAAAAAAACAACACCAATGGGCCACTCAAGACAAGTCTAAATGATATTGCTCTTGAACAGGTCCATGAATTAAAGTATTTGGGCAGTATTTTTTCGGCAGACGGTAGGATCGACAGGGAAATCGAGACTAGGTGCCAGAAAGCCTATGCGGTGACTTATCAGCTGTCCCCACTCTTAGACACCCCGAGCATTAGTTTGGCAACAAAGCAACAGCTGATAAACAGTATATTTATGCCGATTCTGTGCTACCAGTGCCAAACATGTTCTCTGTCAAGGTCGCGCGAGAGCAGAATTTCGACTTGTGAAAGTCATCGGTATCACCAGAAGAGATAGAATGCGGAATGACGACATTCGAAGTATGGTCGGCACTACGTCTTGTGCCGAATACATTTCCAGGCTGAAAATAAGTTGGTTTTGTCATCTCATGAGAATGCACCCTCATCATCTTCCACTGATGGCTTAAAATGCTGGTAGATCTGGCTACAGGGCAAGGTGGCGGCCGCGAGGTAGGTGAATAGATGACATTAGAGTGATTGTGCAGCGACTAGGGCTCACATTGACCGATGCAATGCACTTGGCGCAGGATCGACGACTTAAGCTCCCCAGGACGTTAAACGGCACAAGTGGAAAGAAAACTAACTAACACCAATGGACTGCTCCTGTTGGTGACCTGTGTCATAAATGATATCTTTATCACGAACACAACCGTCCAACTTCCAGGACGAAACCGAACCACGTGGCTACACCCACTGACACCTGATTGACTATGTCATCGTGAGACGCATGGATCGATATGTGTGGTGCGGAGTGCTGGACGGACCACAGACTTGTGATTATCGGGCTGAACCTTTAAGTCCGACCCAAGCGGAGTGCTGGACGGACCACAGACTTGTGATTAACGGGCTGAACCTTTAAGTCCGACCCAAGCGGAGTGCTGGACGGACCACAGCCTTGTGATTAACGGGCTGAACCTTTAAGTCCGACCCAAGCCGAGTGCTGGACGGACCACAGACTTGTGATTAACGGGCTGAACCTTTAAGTCCGACCCAAGCGGAGTGCTGGACGGACCACAGACTTGTGATTACCAGGCTGAACATTCAAGTCCGATTTAAAATTCGTCCCCAGGGCAAGAATCCAGCGAGAGGTGTGAATGTGGAAATGCTGAAATGCGAACCCATAAGCATGCAAGTACCAATTCAGAACGATCTATGCGAAAAGTTCACCGGACCTTATACTGAGAAGAACGGCATTGAGTAGGGCAGTCATCGTGACAGATGCGCAAGCCGTACTTCAGAAAGTACAGAAGGGATGGCTTAGATACGAGTGGGAAGCAGTTGTTGAGACCTCAAGCCTCCAGGCGCTGACCTGGATCTACTGTCCTGCTCATGCCGGGGTTCAGGGCAATTAAAGAGCTGATATCATGGCTTCACAAGCTCCCATCATGAGCACATTAGTGATGGATTGAAGTGACATTTTGAAATCAATCAATGACCACCTGCTGGATGAGGACATCGCAATAGATGAAGCAGCAATCCCTAGACTGCAAAGTTTCGACATTAAACGAGGTTCGAGTGGAGTGGGGCGCATGAGATGACGGCGCAGGAGAGTGTACAACCAGCGAGCTACAGGGACCATCATCATCAATCCTTACGCCATTTGATGAGAGGGACTGAGCACCTATGGGTATGCCCGGAGTGCAGTGACGTCGATTCTTAGAAACAAACAGAAACAGTAGAACTGGGCATAACTCATTAACATGATTCACTGCACATTAGTGAAGCACCTTGGTCCACCTAGACGCAAACACAAGGACTGGTTCGTTGAGAATAAGGGACACAACATCCCAGACCAAGGAAACGACATTCTCAAATGCTGGCAAAACCCCGCAACAACGATTTTTAGACACATACAAGACACCTGGCTCAATCGAAATGCTGAAGAAATAGTAGAGATTGCAACCGGAGTGATGCCAAACACTTCTTTGAAGACCTGAAAACTATCTATGGCCCATAATCCTGTCGCAAAACCAGTGGCACATTGATAACAGAAAAGTCCCGTATACTTTATAGATGGGCAGAACACTTCTACCCAATCTTACATCAGACATAAGAGAGGAAGTCATCCAGCAGGTGCCACAGGTGCAAATAAACGTGATAATTTACGAGATCATCACTCAGGTTCAGGTGGACAAGACCATCAATGCACTTTCGATTGGGAAAAGCCACTTTTCAGCGTAATGTAAATTGAGGGGAAAATCCCGCATGAATTGAAAGATGCTTCAATCGTTCACACAGATAAGAGGAAAGGAAACCACCAGAACTACGATTAGAATATCCCTGCTTTCCGTCGCCCGAAAAATCATAGCATGCTTTTGATTAAATGGGCTAACCAAACATCTTGAGCATGACCACCACTTCTAAAAAAGTCAATGTGCCTTCATAACAGGACGAGAAAATTAACTTAACTTAATTTAACGTTTTCATACTGGTTTAGAAGACTCTGCAGAATCTGTGAACAACCAGTTTCATTTACATTACCTTGCTCTAAAAGCTATGTGAATTCAATCTATTTTTAAATGCATTAATTGTTCCTACCTCTTCTACTTCCTGTGGCAATGCATTCCAACCATTCACCACTCTCTGACTAAAAACATATTTGCTAGTATCTAATCTGGACCTTTCTTTAGTTAATTTGTAGCTATGCTCTCTTGTTCTTGTAGCTATGCTCTCTTGTTCTTGTAGCTATGCTCTGTTGTTCTTGTAGCTATGCTCTCTTGTTCTTGTAGCTATGCTCTCTTGTTCTTGTAGCTATGCTCTCTTGTTCTTGTAGCTATGCTCTCTTGTTCTTGTAGCTATGCTCTCTTATTCTTGTAGCTATGCTCTCTTGTTCTTGTAGCTATGCTCTGTTGTTCTTGTAGCTATGCTCTCTTGTTCTTGTAGCTATGCTCGCTTGTTCCTGTACCTATGCTCTCTTGTTCTTGTAGCTATGCCCTCTTGTTGTTGTAGCTATGCTCTCTTGTTCTTGTAGCTATGCTCTCTTGTTCTTGTAGCTATGCTCTCTTGTTCTTGTATCTATGCTCTCTTGTTCTTGTAGCTATGGTCTCTTGTTCTTATAGCTATGCTCTCTTGTTCTTGTAGCTATGCTCTCTTGTTCTTGTATCTATGCTCTCTTGTTCTTGTAGCTATGCTCTCTTGTTCTTGTAGCTATGCCCTCTTGTTCTTGTAGCTATGCTCTCTTGTTCTTGTAGCTATGCTCTCTTGTTCTTGTAGCTATGCTCTCTTGTTCTTGTAGCTATGCCCTCTTGTTCTTGTAGCTATGCTCTCTTGTTCTTGTAGCTATGCTCTCTTGTTCTTGTAGCTATGCTCTCTTGTTCTTGTAGCTATGCTCTCTTGTTCTTGTAGATATGCTCTCTTGTTCTTGTAGCTATGCTCTCTTGTTCTTGTAGCTATGCTCTCTTGTTCTTGTAGCTATGCTCTCTTGTTCTTGTAGCTATGCTCTCTTGTTCTTGTAGCTATGCTCTCTTGTTCTTGTAGCTATGCTCTCTTGTTCTTGTAGCTATGCTCTCTTGTTCTTGTAGGTATGCTCTCTTGTTCTTGTAGGTGATTGTATTTTGAAAAAAACAACAATTTGTTATAGTCTAATTTATCCGTTCCTTTGATTATCTTAAAAACCTGTATTAAGTCACCTCGAATTCTTATGTTTTCTACACACGGCAGACCGGCTTTTCTGAGTATTTTCTCATAACTGTGTTTCTGGAATCCAAGTTTCAGCTTTGTCGCTCTTTTGTGTATCCTTTCGAGCATGTTTATATCGTCTGTATGATAAGGACTCTACACCTGTTCACAGTATTTCAATCACGGTCTAACTAATGCTCCATACAGTTTGACTATCACTTCCTTGCTCCTATGTTTAATATTTCTTTTTATGATACCTAACATTACATTTGCGTTTTTCACTGCTACCTGGACTTGGTCACTTACTTTACCTGTATGATCTATTATGACCCCTACGTCTGTTTCCTTTTCTATCATTCTGGTATTATTCTCGCCCATTCCGTAATTATGTTACATATTTGTTCTACCAATGTGGATGACTGTACATTTATGTACATTATACTCTATTTGCCAGCTCACTGACCATTCTCGAATTTGATCTAAATCCGACCTAAATATATCCACTTCTGCTTTATATGAGATCCTACTGCATCGTTTTTATGCCATCAGCAAATTTTGCAATCATGGATCCCACATCAATGTCGAAATCTTCTTCTTCTTCTTCTGCGTACACAGTCAGACAGTAACCATTATTTTCTCGAAAAAAGCGGCGGTCATCCTGAGACTCTCGCCACTACCATAGAGCTTGTCTTGCAGTTCCACTGGCAATGGCCACATCTGCTCTCTCTGATCCTCGTATGTCGGGCAGTTCTGCAGCAGATGTTCAGTGGTCATTTTACCAGTACCGCACGGGCATTCGTCGGTACACCCTATCTTCAATTTGTTGAATAGGTGGTACCTCAGTCTGTTGTGGCCAGTGCGAAGTCTGAAGACGACGACCTGCTCTCTTCGGTTCAACTGGTAATAGGCATCGTTTTTGGTGTAACCAGTATGTTCGGTTTCCCATTTGGACATGTATCTGGCTTTGATAAGCCGTTTTGACTCTTCGTACGTCATACTGGTATCTGTTTGTGGTAGCCTTGCACCTTCTTTTGCCAGTCTGTCTGCCTCCTCGTTGCCTTGGATGTTGCAGTGTGACGGAACCCACTGTACCACTACCCTTTTTGGTGCGGACTGCTGGCACAGTTTGCAGAGTGCTGCTCTTAAGTCATTAAGCTCAGTGTTTTTCTGGCTTTTTAGCGCTGTGACTACTTCGAGAGCATCTGTCAGCAGGACTATATGGCTCTCATTTTCACTGTGTGTTACCATTTCTTCCACTGCCGCCCTCAGTGCCTCTGCCTCTGCTCTGAAATTGCTTGTGTACTTACCAGTAGCGAATGACAGTGTTATTTTTCTGCCATTTGGTAGGTTCAGGAATGCTCCTGCCCCTCCGTTCTGTGTAGTGTTTGTTACAGAACCGTCGGTGTATGCATGGGTCCAGTCCATGCTTGGGTAGCTTTTCGTTATGAAGCTTAGGGTAGTGTCTCTCCTTTCTTTTTCACTCTGGCAGTTTTTGTTTGCAATACCTGGTATATTTTCTACCACCTCTGGAAATATATCCTGCCTCCAAGTAGGTTTTCGTACAGTAGTGATGGGTTTTGGTGTTGTTAGTGCGTTTATGGGATCTTCGTGCATCTTTGCTTTGGCTATTTCTGCAAAGTTTCTCCGCTTTAGTTTCCCATTTCCCAAATTGTTTAGTCTCTGGTACATTGGATGGTCCGTCAGTCTTCTGAGTTTCTCTGACTGCAGCTGGGCTCTGCAGTCTCTTCTATCGGTCATGGATTGCAGTTTTGTAATCTTTTCAAGTTCTACAATTGGCGTTGACTTCATGCCACCTGTTATAATTCTCATGGCTTGGTTTTGAAGTTTGTTAACTTTATCGAAGTTCGCCTTCGCTGCGGTTGTCCATGCCGCAATGCCATACTCGAGAAATGGTCTCACTCTTCCAGTGTACAGTTTCTTTAGTATGCCTTCGTCTGCTCCCCAGCTTGTGCCAGCAAGTTTCCTCATGATCGCCATTCTTTCTCTGGCTTTCATTCGGTTTCTCTCAATCTGACTTTTCCATGTCATGCGCCGATCAAATGTGACTCCCAGATAGGTTGGGTTGTCGTTTGGCTGCAGGATTTTGCCATTTAGGCTTAATTTGGTACTTTGGGGTTTTAATGAGAGCGAGAATATTGTGCACGTGGTTTTCTCCTCGTTTATTTTGACCAGCCATGAGTTCGCCCATTCTTCCAGCGATGTTAGGGCCGTCTGCATCCGATTTCTTGCTATGGTGAGATTCTTTTCAGAGGTCCACATAGCCAGATCGTCTGCAAACATTGAGCTATGGACTCTTCTTGGTATATTCTCTGTAATATCGTTTATATATACCAGGAAGAGTGTGGGTGACAATACTCCCCCTTGGGGTACTCCCTGCTCGAGTGTCACCTTTTTGCTCATCTGCCCTTGTACTTGGACTCTGGCCGTTCTTTGTTTGAGGTAGTGGTTGATCCACTTGTACATTTTCCCACAGACATCACTTCTTTTTAGCTTGACTCTAAGTCCATCCTTCCAGACTTTGTCAAATGCCTTTTCCAGATCCACCCAAACAGCTACTGTGTGTTTCTGTGCCTGGTAGGCATCTTCTATCTCCTGGGCTATGAGGATGACCTGGTCCTCAGTGGATCTGTGCTGTCTAAAGCCGGCTTGCTGTGGAATTAGTATTCGTTTTTCTTCCAGATGCCACATCAGTCTGGTGTTTATCATCCGTTCCATCAGCTTGCCAACACAGCTCAGTAGGCTTATGGGCCTGTATCCATTTGGATCTGTTTTGTCCTTCCCTGTTTTTGGTACTTGTACCAGTATTGCATCTTTCCATGCCTGGGGTACAATACCCCTTTTCCAGCTTTGGTTCAGGACTGATAGTAGTTTCTTCTTCGCTGTTTGGCCCAGCCCCATCAGCATTTCGTTTGTTATCCCGTCTTTTCCGGGAGATTTCCTTTTCCGTAGTGTACTCATAGCCTCTTCCATTTCGCGCATTGTTAGTTTGGCCATCATGTGCTCTTCAGGAGCCGTATTTATGTTTTCGTGTCCCTTTAGCTCTTCGCTAATATCTGTATGCTTATCTGCAGGGACCTCGATGTGGTTTGCTCTGGCATAGTGATCGACAAAGGCGTTTGCGGCTTTCTTACCTGTGATCAAGTTCTCGCCCTGCTTGATAGTAATTTGTTTATTTGACGGGGTTTCGTCGTTCATGGCTCTGACTAGCTTCCATAGCTTGTTCCCGTCTTTGTCCAGGTTCAGACTTTCCGTTTTATTTTTCCAACTTTCTCTTGCTGTTTGCTTGAGAGTGTGTTTGTACTTCGCCGCGGCGGCTTTGAGAGCGATGTTTGCCTCCATGGATTTTTCTCGTTCTGCCATGTTCCTAGCATTTGTTACTGCATCTTCCACTTTCTGTAACTCATCATTCCAGTAGGGCTTATAGTTTTTCCTAGCTCCTCTTGGGATGGTTTCAGTGGCGGCTTGCATTATTGCCTTGCTTAGGCTCTCCACCATGGGCTTCATTTTGGTGTTTCGTGTGTTGATGGTTTCACACAGCCCATCTGTCAGGATTGCAAATCTGTCCCAGTCGGCTCGTTTGTAATTCCAACGTGGGAGCGGTTTTGTTTCCTGTGGGCTTACTTCCATGTCAATGGTTAGCCTGATCGGCCTGTGGTCGCTACCTGCCAGTTGGTTCAGCACCTGGCGGTCTATTTTATAGTGTATGTCCTGTGTGGAGAAGGCCAAATCTGGAGTCGAGGTGGTATGCCATGTTCTTGAATAGAAGCTAGGGCTATCCTCCGGCCTATTGATTAGGGAGAGATTTGCATCTATCTCCCAATCTTCCACTTCGTCACCTCTACTGTCTGTGTCAGAGTATCCCCATCTCTCCGAGTGGCTGTTGAAATCTCCAACTACTATGCAGTTGGAGTCTCTGACCTCCATACTCGAGAGCGATAGGTCTCTGTTTGGTGGTCCGTACAGATTGAAAATGCGGAGTTTCGTCTCTTGAGCCATTATGTCAACTCCTACAATTTCTGCTTGTCCGGTGTGATTGACAGGTACCGCGCTACTCGGTATGCTGTTTCTGGTCAGTATCAGGACCCCTCCTTTGTGGCCTTCTCTATCTAGACGGAAGGTCTGGTATCCTCTGATTGAGAATTTATGGTTATTGTTGAGGTGCGTTTCCTGGATACATGCCACGTCAATCTTACCTTCATGCAGGTGGTGTGTTAGGGAAAGTTTTTTGTTAATGACTCCCTCCGCATTCCACTGTAGTATTTTGAGGGTCTTGAGGTTTTGGCCAATAGACGTTACCCCATAGCCATGTGCCTTGACTCCACGACACATGGGTGGGTGACCACCAGTAGTCAAGGGTGGGCCCCTTCGAGGCGTGAGGCCCGGCGCTATCGCTGCCTGGCGGGTCTCCTCAGGATGAGCGCCATACGTTTTTCGAATAGGTTGTGCTGCCATCATACTGTGATTTACGTTGCACTGTTTTGTTAGGCTTGCGGCCCCGTGCATCCGATTTCAACAGGCGTTTCTGTAGGGATGCCCTCCTTAGCCTTTGGCTGTCCCCAGCCTATCTGCAAGGCAGCAGTTGTTTACGATCAGAGTTTTCTCTCCTATGGAAGTTGTCTTACCAGACTATCGAGTCTTCACTACTCGTGTCTATAGGGTGCAATGATGATATGTGATATATGAGATGGACTGGTTTACCCGGAAGAGAGGCAGTCCAGTGTGTCTGTATCCCAGGATCGTCACGTCCTGCCAGAAACGTAGCATTTGCATGTGAGTGGGGTATCTCTTTTTCCCTTTATTTTCTTGGCTTCTATGCAGGGATGGTACGCCTAGCATTCCCCGCCACCTGGGGTGTTGACACAGTGGGGCAGGTGTGCAATGTCCGCTGGTCTGCATCTCTTCTGCGTCCAGCATGATAGTTATGGCTGATAACGTACAGAGGTAGATATCGTAGCCGGAGTGCATTTCGCCAGAGGACAAGCCTGGTAATGTCACAGAGATGTTGATCGCCTGGTGTACGGGCAGCTCTCATGGTCAGTGGTTGAGTCTTGACAGTTCACAGTGAGGTGGCTGCTGTACTGTTTTCGACACCCCGACCAGGTTCTAAGTCTTTTGTTGGTGTTTTTTCGCACCCCATCGCCGTATAGGGTGAGTATCAAGCAGTTGTCCGCCCGCTTTGATTGGCGGGCGGCAAGAACCTCTTACTGTGGCTCTACCTGATAGGGCTGGGGCGCAAGCCCCAGGTCCCGAGCATGTAGGAGCCTCCCATTGCAGTGGTGCTGAGATTTTGGGCGGGATTGCGGCTTACAAGGGTTCGGCCGTAATACCCCACCTGGTAGCCTCGAGCCCTTGGCTTATCAGCCTGGTACGTGAACCAAAGTGTCTGCGGCTCCTCTCGATTTGAGCTGGTTTTCCGTAGCAACGCCCTGTCATTTGTAGGGTAAAACTGACCTGTCTTCAGATGATCTATTTCCAGCACCCGTTCACTATTTGGTCAGACGAATTTATTGAGGGCTTTTGTTTGTCAATGACCAGGTATTTGAAATCTGCGGTTTCTGCGGAGTTAAACACGATTTCCGTAGCGTTCTTTCATTTGAGTGTTTGAGAGCTGACTTGTCATCCGTGAGTCTAATACCAGCGTACGTTCATTATTAGACCCAAACGGCAGTGCTCTCGATTTGTCAGTTGTTCTACAGTATTGGCGTGTTCAGTCAAATTAAGCCGCAGGTTCCACACCTGGTGGTGCCCTTCCGTCAATTCCCTTAGCGAGACAATCAAGTTTCTTAGAGGGTAGCCCCAAAATTTTCGAGGGTCTAATTCCAGCACATGTTCTCTATTAGACCCCACGAAGGTGTACTTTTTGATAGTCATTCTGCAGTATTGGCGCGGTAAGTTAACTTAGGACTCAGGCTCCACTCCTGATAGTGCTCTTCCGTCAATTCCTTTATCAAACACTGGATGCAGACAAAACCGAGCCACAGGGGGCATAACCCCAGATTTCTGGAGGTTCAAGTCCAGCACCAGTTCCATATTAGGCCCCAGAAGAGTGGTCTCGGCATGTCAATCATTTCAGTGTTGGCCGTGTTGAGTCAAATTAAGCCGCAGGCTCCACTCCTGGTGGTGCCCTTCCGTCAATTCCTTTAAGTTTCAGCTTTGCAACCATACTTCCCCCGGAACCCAAACACTTTGGTTTCCCGGAAGCTGCCCGCAGAGTCATCGAAGCAACTCCTGCGGATCGCTAGTCGGCATCGTTTATGGTCAGAACTACGACGGTATCTGATCGTCTTCGCGCCTCAATGTCGAAATCGTTTATATATATCAAGAACAAAATTAGTCCCAAAACAGATCCCTTTGGCACTCCACTTTTTACTTCACACCACTCAGAGTACTACTTTTGTATGGCAACTCTCTACCTTCTTCCGGTTAACTAATTTTCAATCCATTTGGCAACTGGCAACTCCCCTCCCCCCCCCTCCCCACACACACACATATTCCATGTGATTTTAACTTTCGAAATAATCTTTGATGTGGTACACTATCAAAGGCCTTAGCAAAACCAAGATAAATAACATCCACTTGCTCCCATTTATCTATAAAATTTAGTAACCTCTTCCATGAATTCTAATAGATTTGTTAAGCACGATCTCCCTCTATTAAACCCGTGCTGGCTATTTCTGATTAGATTTTAAACTTGTCTAAATGCATTACAATGTTTTCTTTGATTATTAACTCAAACAATTTACAGACTATGCTCATTAAATTCACCCGTCTATAATTTGCGGATCTGATTTTTCACACGGTAATCACTCCTACATCTTTCTGATCTCCCGAAACAATCTCTTTTGCAGGAGATTGAGAACGTTCTCTTATAATACTAATTCATCTTGACATGATTTTCGATGCGCGACAGATACTGGACAAATGTCAGGAGTATAGCATTAATTATACAACTCCATGGAGGCATGCGTGCTCATGTACTGGAAAACGGAGAGACCTCCAGATTGATTGACGTGACAAACGTTGTAAAACATGACTGTGTGCTCACCCCAACTCTGTTTAGCATGATGGTATCAGCCACGATGCCGGGGGCTTTTAGAATAGCCAAATCCGGCATACCCATCAGATACCATTTTGGCGGCAGGCTTTTTTATACTCTCAGAATAGTGGCATAAATCAGAGAAGCAGGTGACGTGATTCATGAACTTGTATTTGCTGACGACTGTGCCGTGAATAGCAGCTGAAAGTAGGAAAGGCAGTGGGACATGGATAGATTCTCTGCTGTATGTGACAATTTCCAACTGGTAATATAATACAAAAATAAAAATTCACGTTATGCATCAACTAACTTTCTAACTAAGATACATACAACACAAATCACAGCAAATGGACAGATCCTCAAATGTACAGATCCTCAAATGGACAGATCCTCAAATGGAAAGATCCTCAAATGTACAGATCCTCAAATGTACAGATCCTCAAATGTACAGATCCTCAAATGGACAGATCCTCAAATGGAAAGATCCTCAAATGTACAGATTCTCAAATGGACAGATCCTCAAATGGACAGATCCTCAAATGTACAGATCCTCAAATGGACAATATCATGGCAAGTTAAATAATGAAGACCAGTGCAGCCTTTGGTAGAATGCGCGAGACGGTATGGGAGCGCCGGGGTGTTAGCGCATAGTCGAAGTTCAAGGTCTACTGTGCTGCTATCCTCCCTACCAGAATATACGTACGCGAGATTTGGACTGTTTTGGCGAGACACTCAAAAAGACTGAAACATTTTCACACATGCTCCCGCAGGACCATGTCGTTGACCCTGAGATTCTGAAGAGGGTAGACATGCCAAGCATCAACGCGTCGCTGCAGACGGCACAGCTGAACTAATCTGAGCACCTTGTGCGCATGCCAGACACAAGACTGCCGAAGAGACTCCTGTTCAGTGAGCTTTGGGAAGGCTGGCAAAATGAAAGTCTCTCAAAAAACCCGTTTTAAGGACAGCCTAAAAAACTGTGAGATGATGCCAAAAAGATGAAGACAGCCGAGAAAGCATCGAAGAAAACAGATCGGACTAGAGAAATGCAGTAAACGTGGGCGTTACTGAATGAGGGAGTCACCGTATGCAGACAGAGGAAAAATGAACACCTGATCTGGAAGAAAAGAGCATCGAAACTACCCTCACCGACAGCAGAAGATCTAGTGTGCAAACCGTGTAATTGAACATCCCATGTCAACAATAATCATAAATTCTCAATCAGAGGATACCAGACCTTCCGTCTCGATAGAGAAGGCCACAAAGGAGGGGTCCTGATACTGACCAGAAACTGCATACCGAGTAGCGCGGTACCTGTCAGTCACACCGGACAAGCAGAAATTGTAGGAGTTGACATAATGGCTCAAGAGACGAAGCTCCGCATTTTCAATCTGTACGGACCACCAAATAGAGACCTATCGCTCTCGAGTATGGAGGTCAGAGACTCCAACTGCATAGTAGTTGGAGATTTGAACAGCCACTCGGAGAGATGGGGATACTCTGACACAGACAGCAGAGGTGACGAAGTGGAAGATTGGGAGATATATACAAATTTCTCCCTAATCAATAGGCCGGAGGATAGCCCTAGCTTCTATTTAAGAACATGGCATACCACCTCGACTCCAGATTTGGCCTTCTCCACACAGGACATACACAATAAAATAGACCGCCAGGTGCTAAACCAACTGGCAGGTAGCGACCACAGGCCGATCAGGCTAGACATCGATATGGAAGTAGGCCCACAGGAAACAAAACCGCTCCCACGTTGGAATTACAAACGAGCCGACTGGGGCAGATTTGCAATCCTGACAGATGGGCTGTGTGAAACCATCAACACACGAAACAACAAAATGAAGCCCATGGTGGAAAGCCTAAGCAAGGCAATAATGCAAGCCGCCACTGAAACCATCCCAAGAGGAGCTAGGAAAAACTATAAGCCCTACTGGAATGATGAGTTGCAGAAAGCGGAAGATGCAGTAACAAATGCTAGGAACATGGCAGAGCGAGAACAATCTATGGAGGCAAACATCGCCCTCAAGCCGCCACGGCGAATTACAAATACACTCTCAAGCAAACAGCAAGAGAAAGCTGGAAAAACAAAACGGAAAGCCTAAACCTGGACAAAGACGGGAACAAGCTATGGAAGCTAGTCAGAGCCATGAACGACGAAACCCCGTCAAACAAACAAATTACCATCAAGCAGCGCGAAAACTTTCTCACAGGTAAGAAAGCCGCAAACGCTTTTGTCGATCACTATGCGAGAGCAAACCACATCGAGGTCCCTGCAGATAAGCATACAGACATTAGCGAAGAGCTTAAGGGGCACGACAACATCAATGCGGCACCTGAATAGCACATGATGGCCAAATTAACAATGAGCGAAATGGAAGAGGCTATGAGAACATTAAAGAAAAGGAAATGTCCCGGAAAAGACGGGATAACAAACGAAATGCTGATGGGGCTGGTCCAAACAGCGAAGAGCAAACTGCTATCGGTCCTGAACCAAAGCTGGAAAAGGGGAATTGTACCCCAGGCATGGAAAGACGCAATACTGGTACCAGTACCAAAAACAGATTCAAATGGATACAGGCCCATCAGCCTACTGAGCTGTGTCGGCAAGCTGATGGAACGTATGATAAACACCAGACTGATGTGGCATCTGGAAGAAAAACGAATACTAATTCCACAGCAAGCCGGCTTTAGACAGCACAGATCCACTGAGAAGAGACTGCAGAGCCCAGCTGCAGTCAGAGAAACTCCGAAGACTGACTGACCATCCAATGCACCAGAGACTAAACAATTTGGGAAATGGGAAACTAAAGCGGAGAAACTTTGCAGAAATAGCCAAAGCAAAGATGCACGAAGATCCCATAAACGCACTAACAACACCAAAACCCATCACTACTGTACGAAAATCTACCTGGAGGCAGGATATATTTCCAGAGGTGGTAGAAAATATACCAGGTATTGGAAACAAAGAATCTGGGGTAGTTGTCTCGCTGCGGCGACTCAATTTCAACCAGTGTTCGTAAAGCGATCTCAGTCCCGCCAGGCGGAGCGATAGCGCGGGCTTGCGGAAAACGCTCGCCTGCCTTTCCCCTAGTGCGAATTGGGTGCGGTTTGTGGTAGTGGCTCCTCCACCGAGGTGCGCTAGTCTGGTCCGTATCAGGAAACGTGGTCCGTCCGTGGTGATTTATCTAAGGTTTATAGCAGAGCTCGACAGTACGTCTCGCTGGTGGTCCGACTCTCGCAAAGAGCTTGTGACCGGCAAATGGAAAGCAGGAATCGTTGCCTCGAGGCCCTGCGTTCTCCCTACGGAGAAGAAGGGCAGGCCAAATTGTGTCTCTAGTCCCAGTGAAATTCGTCGCCGAGGTCGTTGGGATCCGTTCTGCACAGAGCGCTGCCATCCCTCCTCGAGCGAGCCCAGTCGGTCGGTCGTCTGGTGCGTGTGGGAGGCCCCTGTCAGGCGGTCCTAGGTCGACGGAGTGAGGGACGGGTGGAACAACCGTCCGTCCGTCCCGTCAGTCGGTCCCTGCGGCCGTCCCAGTGAGGCTTTTTACACACCCTTCCTCCGCCGACCGGTGTGCGCAGTACGTACGTCTCCGACAGATATCTGGTTGATCCTGCCAGTAGTCATATGCTTGTCTCAAAGATTAAGCCATGCATGTCTAAGTTCACACTGTCTCACGGTGAAACCGCGAATGGCTCATTAAATCAGTCGAGGTTCCTTAGATGACACGATCCTACTTGGATAACTGTGGCAATTCTAGAGCTAATACATGCTTACCAAGCTCCGACCCTCGCGGAAAGAGCGCTTTTATTAGTTCAAAACCAATCGTCGTTTCCCCTCGCGGGGTTGCGGCGTCCCCACTGGTGACTCTGGATAACTTTGTGCTGATCGCATGGCCTCATGTGCCGGCGACGCATCTTTCAAATGTCTGCCCTATCAAATGTCGATGGTACGTGACATGCCTACCATGTTTGTAACGGGTAACGGGGAATCAGGGTTCGATTCCGGAGAGGGAGCATGAGAAACGGCTACCACATCCAAGGAAGGCAGCAGGCGCGCAACTTACCCACTCCCAGCACGGGGAGGTAGTGACGAAAAATAACAATACGGGACTCTTTCGAGGCCCCGTAATTGGAATGAGTACACTTTAAACCCTTTAACGAGGATCTATTGGAGGGCAAGTCTGGTGCCAGCAGCCGCGGTAATTCCAGCTCCAATAGCGTATATTAAAGTTGTTGCAGTTAAAAAGCTCGTAGTTGGATCTCAGGCGCAGGCGGGCGGTCCGGCTCGCGCCGGTTCACTGCCCGTTGTCTCCTGCCCTACCGTCTGCCGACTCTCTCCCACGGGTGCTCTTCGCTGAGCGTCCTGGGTGGCCGGCGCGTTTACTTTGAAAAAATTAGAGTGTTCAAAGCAGGCCTCGGCTGCCTGAATAATGGTGCATGGAATAATGGAATAGGACCTCGGTTCTATTTTGTTGGTTTTCGGAACTGGAGGTAATGATTAACAGGGACAAACGGGGGCATTCGTATTGCGGCGTTAGAGGTGAAATTCTTGGATCGCCGCAAGACGAGCTACTGCGAAAGCATTTGTCAAGAATGTTTTCATTAATCAAGAACGAAAGTCAGAGGCGCGAAGACGATCAGATACCGTCGTAGTTCTGACCATAAACGATGCCGACTAGCGATCCGCAGGAGTTGCTTCGATGACTCTGCGGGCAGCTTCCGGGAAACCAAAGTGTTTGGGTTCCGGGGGAAGTATGGTTGCACAGCTGAAACTTAAAGGAATTGACGGAAGGGCACCACCAGGAGTGGAGCCTGCGGCTTAATTTGACTCAACACGGCCAACACTGAAATGACTGACATGCCGAGACCACTTTCCTGGGGTCTAATATGGAACTGGTGCTGGATTTAGACCCTCAGAAATCTGGGGTTATGCCCTCTGTGGCCCGGTTGGTCTGCATCCAATGTTCGATAAAGGAATTGACGGAAGAGCACTATCAGGAGTGGAGCCTGAGGCTAAAATTGACTAAACACGCCAATAGTGTAGAATGACTGTCAAAAGAGAGCACCTTCAATGGGTCTAATAGTGAACTTGTGCTGGTATTAGACCCACGGAAGACAGGTCAGTCTCCAAACTCCCAAATGAAAGAGCGCCTGCTACGGTAAGCTGGTCTTCACCCTGCAGAAATCGCAGGCTCCAGAAACTGGGCCATTGACAAACTAAAAGCCCTCTATTGATACGGTCTGGCTAATATTGAACGGGTGCTGGAAATAGACCCTCTGAAGACAGGTCAGCTTTACCCTACTAATGACAATGCTTTGCTACGGTAATCCTGCTAAGCCCGAGAGGAGCCGCAGACATTTTGGTTCACGTACTAGGCGGATAAGCCAACGGTTCGAGGTGAGGGATTACGGCCGAACGCCTCTAAGCCAAAAATCCCGCCCAAAAGCAGCCCAGCACGAATGCAAAGGGAGGCTTCGACATGGTGGGGACCTCGGGGTCATGCTCCAGCCCCGCCCGGTCAAGCCGCAGAATGAGGTCTCTGCCGTCCGCTGATAAAAGCGGGCGGGAAGCTGCTCGATATTCACCCCATACGGCGATGAGGAATGAAATCATTTGTAGAAGACTTAGTTCTCGGTCGGGTGCCCTAAGCAGTAGATCAGCTACCTCACTGCGAACTGCTGAGACTCAACCCTTGACCATGTCCGCTCCCTAGGCGGACAACATCTCCATGCAAGACTAGGCTTGTCACCTGGTCAAATGCACTATTTCGAGAGGAATCACAGGTCGCTGACATTTGGTCCACGTGCTTGGCTGATAAGCTACCATCTGAGGGATTACGGCCCAACGCCTCTAAGCCAGAATCCCGCCCAAAATCTCAGCACCGCTGAGATGGGAGGCTACGACATGGCTGGGGCTTGTGTCCCGGCCTGATCGAGCCGCAGGAATGCACCTGGTAAAATGCACTCCTTCCTCGCTCTTTGCATCTGTCTGCTATCAGTCATTCCAATGGACGCAGAAGAGATGCAGTCCAGCGGACACTGCACCTCTTGTCCTATGGTGACAAGCTCCCGGGTGGCGGGGAATGCTAGGCGTACCATCACTGCAGATGAGCCGAGAAAATAGAGCGAGCAAAAAGATACCTCACTCATATGCATATGCTACGTTTCTGGCAGGACGTGACGATCCTGGGAAAAAGTCACACTGGACTGCCTCTCTTCCGGGATAGTACAAACTAGTACATAGTCCATCCTATCATTGCCAAACGCTATAGACACGAGTAGGGAAGACTCAATAGTCCTGCAAGACAACTTCCCAAGAGAGACAACTCTGACCAAAAACAACTGCTGCCTTGCAGTTAGGCTGGGGACAGCCAAAGGCTAAGGAGGGCAACCCTACAGAAACGCCTGTTGAAATCGGATGCACTGAGCCACTGGCTAACAAATTAAATCAGTGCAACGTAAATATCGCTGTAAACAGCGTACGATGAAGAAGAAGAAGAAGGAAACAAAAACTGCCAGACTGAAAAAGAAAGGAGAGATAGTACCCTAAGCTTCATATGGAAAAGCTACCCAAGCATGGACTGGACCCATGCATACACCGATGGTTCTGTAACAAACACTACACAGAACGCGGGGGGGGGGGGGCAGGAGCATTCCTGAACCTACCAAATGGCAGAAAAATAACACTGTCATTCGCTACTGGTAAGTACACAAGCAATTTCAGAGCGGAGGCAGAGGCACTGAGGGCGGCAGTGGAAGAAATGGTGACACACAATGAAAATGAAAGCCATATAGTCCTGCTTACAGATGCTCTCGCCGTAGTCACAGCGCTAAAAAGCCAGAAAAACACTGAGCTTAATAACTTAAGAGCAGCACTCTGTAAACTGTGCCAGCAGTCCGCACCAAAAAGGGTAGTGGTACAGTGGGTCCCATCACACTGCAACATCCAAGGCAACGAGGAGGCAGACAGACTGGCAAAAGAAGGTGCAAGACTACCACAAACAGATACTAGTATGACGTACGAAGAGTCAAAACGGCTTATCAAAGCCAGATACATGACCAAATGGGAAACCGAACATACTGGTTACACCAAAAACGATGCCTATTACCAGTTGCACCGAAGAGAGCAGGTCGTTTTCTTCAGACTTCGCACTGGCCACAATAGACTGAGGTACCACCTATTCAACAAATTGAAGATAGGTGGTACCGACGAATGCCCGTGCGGTACTGGTAAAATGACCGCTGAACATCTGCTACAGAACTGCCCGACATACGAGGATCAGAGAGAGCAGATGTGGCCATCACCAGTGGAACTGCAAGACAAGCTCTATGGCAGTGGCGACAGCCTCAGGATGACCGCCGCTTTTTTCGAAAAAATAATGGTTACTGTCTGACTGCGTACGAAGAAGAAGAAGAAGAAGAACATCCCATGGCCGCATTCAACTTGGTAAAGCCACATATGGTCCAGCAAGCACTACACAAAACCGGTAATATAACATTCCATGCCAACATTGAACTATAAAGCCACCTAAGGTCCAGCAAACACCGTGCCCAAATATGAGAGCCGCCAGTGAAGAAACTAAACAAAACAGAAAACATACAACAAGGGCGATGTCCATTGTCGTAATCAACGACGATTGACATTTATCATACAATATCTGCCATGCTCAGCTTCGCACTGGAAATAACATGGTTTTCAGATCGGATGGAATTAGCAGAATGTTTTTAATGAAAGCTTTTCCCCGTATATATGCTCCTTTGACGATTGTGGTTTAAATTACGGAAATTTCCTCACACATTTAATCCGTCCATCTGTCATCATCATGTGCACTGTCGATTGACGATCATTAATATCCACTTCCTCATATCATGTGTGCACGTTACCAGTTCCGCCGTTGATCATCTCCGTGCCATTCACATATTATATTTCTCTGCCTCCCACTTTACCTATTCTTTGCAATTCTGCATGTTGCCACGGTGTGTTTCAGTCTGCCTGTTCTCACGACATGCCAGAAAAAGGTTGAATGCCTTGTCTTGATTTCTGCAAAAAAACCATCTTTGTGTCCGTGCCCTGTTATTAATCTTCTTTGCTGTCCATGAATTTCTCAACATACTGGCCATGTATACCACACCCTAACCACTCCTCACTTCACTGCGGAAGAAACGTTTTTTCGCTCCATGAATTCCGTTAATTCGATAGTATCTAAAAATCACGTTATTTATACACACAATTTGGTAGTCAATTCAGAAGACCGTACCAGAAAAAAAAATTGGACTACAGAGTACGATCCTTTGCCCTCCTTGTCGGAGGTGGGCATAGAAACTATTCTTCCAGATATATCCCTATAAACATTTTCAGTAAATCGGTAACAATGTTGCTCGAAATGTAAATGTCAAATGGTACCTCACGCATGCCAAGCAAATTGGGTCATGGATTTTCGGTTTCTGGTATACAATAAACATAATTATGTGCCCATACTTGTAGAGAAAATAAGATAGCGTTGTGAAATAAGTTGAACTGATCTACAAGTTGGCCCTTTAATGTATAGTGAAGTTTCCGCCCCACGAGCAATGGCATCTTCAGACATATGTACAAATGTACATATAAACATACTTCCCAGATTTATTTTGGTTACAATTTATGTGGCCACGGGAACAGATTTTTCGATTGTAAAAAAATTTCTGCACCAACTAGGGATAGGCTGGGTTCAATGTGCACGGGCCACTGCGCTACCGAGGCCCTCTAAGTTCCCCCATATAAGAAATATTTGTTAGACTAACAGCAGTTCAAATTAAGAACGGCGCCCAATGGTTAAATATAACTTAAAAGTTATGAGCTCTTTGTATTGTTATCGAATTATTATATGTTTGAACATTCTTCTTCTTCTTCATCTTCTTCTTCTTCGTCTTCTTCTTCGTTCTCAATCTCCAGCTACCAAGCCCTGAAAAAGGCTTTGCAAGTAGAAGGATGCTGTCCGGAGAACGGAATGTGTTGTGTCGTTCGAAGTCAAACTATAAACTACGACACAACGCATTCTGTTCTGCGTACAGCATACTGCTAGCTGTAGTGCCCGTTTTATGGCTTGGTAGAAGGATAATGAAAACGAACGAAGAAGAGAAGAATGTCCCAACATATGGTAATGAAACCAAGGCCGTTTCTAGGTGTTTTGCCGCCCTATGCGAGAATTGAAAAAATGCCGTCCCTGCCTTTAACTACCATCACTCTCTTCCCCTGTCATCCAGACTAGAAGAATTCATGTATTAGATATAAAAGAACTTGCATTCAACATTAAACAATATAACACATCAAACATTAAATAACTAAATAAGCACTGTTCATGATAATTTATTTCGTTTTAAAATTTTATAACTTCACTGGTGTTCTAGGTTCTTTGTCCGAATCCAATGGCACCTTCTTGCCTTTATTTTAGCAGTCTTTAATAAGATGTCTTGTGTCAGACTGGTAAGCCATGTCTTTTTCTACTGAAATTGTGGCTAGTCCCACAAGTCTCTCTTGGCTCATGGAACCGCGCGAAATATTTAAAAAAAAATAATTTGGCACATATAGTTCAGCACATATTCGGATTTCGCAATTTTTTGGATTCGATGACTTATTCCTGAAAGTTCAGAGCAGAGAGCTGCCGCGTCAATGTCCTTTAGAAAAGATGGGGTTTCTTCAGGGCTACGACTGGTTAGAGCTTTTTCCAATTTGATACACAAATCCGTGTTCTTTGGACGATTTCATCTTGAGGTTTCATATATTTTATAGAAAACCAAATAGTCTTGCAATTTAATTCAATTGTTTGAATCGTTCTTTGACAGAACTAATTGCCGTGTCCAATATTGCAAAATAGTAATTTACTCTGAACTTCTCTTTGGGGTCAGCGAAGGGTTCATCTTATGATTCGTAAGCGAACAATTTCCTGTTTCACAACCTTATCTCTGGCTGAAAAATTGGCTCAAAATTGATTTCTTCAGCTAGCTCTTAGCATCAACCAAAACTCACTCAAGTTCCATGTGTCGCTCCTCATGTTTTAAAAATATTTCTCTGAATTTG
The DNA here is from genome assembly GCA_036924085.1 of Ariolimax columbianus. Classification (NCBI taxonomy): domain Eukaryota; kingdom Metazoa; phylum Mollusca; class Gastropoda; order Stylommatophora; family Arionidae; genus Ariolimax; species Ariolimax columbianus. The sequence continues at coordinate 20,678,655 of JAVGWX010000013.1, forward strand.
TAGGCTCATTTACTGTTTTCTCAAGAGTAAAGTCCTTCGCTTGCAGCAGTTTACTGGTCAAATTATTAAGAGTAAAGTCCTTCGCTTGCAGCAGTTTGCTGGTCAAATTATCAAGAGTAAAGTCCTTCGCTTGCAGCAGTTTACTGGTCAAATTATTAAGAGTAAAGTCCTTCGCTTGTAGCAGTTTGCTGGTCAAATTATCAAGAGTAAAGTCCTTCGCTTGCAGCAGTTTGCTGGTCAAATTATCAAGAGTAAAGTCCTTCGCTTGCAGCAGTTTACTGGTCAAATTATTAAGAGTAAAGTCCTTCGCTTGTAGCAGTTTGCTGGTCAAATTATCAAGAGTAAAGTCCTTCGCTTGCAGCAGTTTGCTGGTCAAATTATCAAGAGTAAAGTCCTTCGCTTGCAGCAGTTTACTGGTCAAATTATTAAGAGTAAAGTCCTTCGCTTGTAGCAGTTTGCTGGTCAAATTATCAAGAGTAAAGTCCTTCGCTTGCAGCAGTTTACTAACCAAATGGATTTGAAATAATATACTGTGCTGTGTTACAACTGCCACAACAAACATAGCTGAAGATATGCTGTTTAGAAGACCTTCAGCTTCAAGCTTAGTCATGTACCAGAAGAGCCTTTGAGAGTTGAATCTTCAGTAATTTCAAACAACGCATCATACACATGCGGTAACTGGTGCCTGATGGGAGTTAAGGCATTAATACTGCTTGACCACCGAGCATCACTCAGAGGTTTTATAGTCAAAGATGGTATATGCCGTTACAATATATTACATCGACGTGGAGTCGCATCAAAGAATGCACACAGTCGTTGTATAACATACAGTCGTTGTATAACATACAGTCTTTGTTTAACATACAGTCGTTGTATAACATACAGTCGTTGTGTAACATACAGTCGTTGTGTAACATTCAGTCATTGTATAACATACAGTCGTTGTATAACATACAGTCGTTGTATAACATACAGTCGTTGTATAACATACAGTCGTTGTATAACATACAGTCGTTGTGTAACATACAGTCGTTGTGTAATATTCAGTCATTGTATAACATACAGTCGTTGTATAACATAACAAAGACTGTTGCTTCAGTGCAAACGGAAGCAGCGTTATTTACCCCTAGGTTCATGGTGTGGGAACTGCAGGGGACACAGGAGGCACACGGATTAATATCCAGCATTAGTTTCTGCAGACCTATTTCTTTGCCCTTCATATTGCTTCCTTTATCACAACCCTGATCTCGTAGGTCTTTAATTGACAGTGATAAGCTTTAGAGCTGATTGATCTGAACATGACTCATCGATTCAACTGTGGTTTTGGTTAGTAGTACAAATCCCCAAAAGTGTTCTTTTAATTGCACGAGCCTGTTTTCTTGGAATTCTTCATCAGAAGACTGAAATGACTCACTTCCTGGAGATTGCACGATATCCACAAATCTTATGATCATGGTCATTTGTTTCGTGCGACTGATATCTGAGGTGATATCAAGAATATTTGAAAAATAATATGCCTTTGCTAGCACTTGGATCAGTTTGTTTTGAATAAGGTTGTCTAAATAGTGAGCATGTCTTCTACCCTTATTTTGTATCCTCCTCAATAATGTTGTCTAAATAGTGAGCATGTCTTCTACCCTTATTTTGTATCCTCCTCAATAATGTTGCCTAAATAGTGAGCATGTCTTCTACCCTTATTTTGTATCCTCCTCAATAATGTTGCCTAAATAGTGAGCATGTCTTCTACCCTTATTTTGTATCCTCCTCAATAATGTTGCCTAAATAGTGAGCATGTCTTCTACCCTTATTTTGTATCCTCCTCAATAATGTTGCCTAAATAGTGAGCATGTCTTCTACCCTTATTTTGTATCCTCCTCAATAATGTTGCCTAAATAGTGAGCATGTCTTCTACCCTTATTTTGTATCCTCCTCAATAATTTTGCCTAAATAGTGAGCATGTCTTCTACCCTTATTTTGTATCCTCCTCAATAATGTTGTCTAAATAGTGAGCATGTCTTCTACCCTTATTTTGTATCCTCCTCAATAATGTTGCCTAAATAGTGAGCATGTCTTCTACCCTTATTTTGTATCCTCCTCAATAATGTTGCCTAAATAGTGAGCATGTCTTCTACCCTTATTTTGTATCCTCCTCAATAATGTTGCCTAAATAGTGAGCATGTCTTCTACCCTTATTTTGTATCCTCCTCAATAATTTTGCCTAAATAGTGAGCATGTCTTCTACCCTTATTTTGTATCCTCCTCAATAATGTTGTCTAAATAGTGAGCATGTCTTCTACCCTTATTTTGTATCCTCCTCAATAATGTTGTCTAAATAGTGAGCATGTCTTCTACCCTTATTTTGTATCCTCCTCAATAATGTTGCCTAAATAGTGAGCATGTCTTCTACCCTTATTTTGTATCCTCCTCAATAATGTTGCCTAAATAGTGAGCATGTCTTCTACCCTTATTTTGTATCCTCCTCAATAATGTTGTCTAAATAGTGAGCATGTCTTCTACCCTTATTTTGTATCCTCCTCAATAATGTTGCCTAAATAGTGAGCATGTCTTCTACCCTTATTTTGTATCCTCCTCAATAATGTTGTCTAAATAGTGAGCATGTCTTCTACCCTTATTTTGTATCCTCCTGAGATGTTCATTCAAAATATGATCAAACAAGACCAGACATTCCACAATTTTAAGAAAATTACCAATGTCATGAGCATGACGTTTATTTACGGCTGCAAAGGAAGGCCAAATTTTGTGCACCTAGAACTCTTGTAAGAGATATTACACGCACCTAGAACTCTTACAAGAGATATTACACGCACCTAGAACTCTTACAAGAGACATTACACGTTCTAAGATCTGATGCCAGTAATTTTCTTCTTCTTTAAGCTTTTTTTTGTATTAACACTATCTAAAGTTGCGTCTTGATTTAGATTTGTATACAGACAGACCCTTCCAGTTATGGAAGTTGGTAATATGTTCAACACGTTTTTCGTGTGAAGACAGAACCGGTGATATGTTATGCCAATCGTTGCATATATAACAGGTCTAACATTATTTTTTCACTTTATTTACAATCTTCTTTCCTTACCACTACCACTACTTAACTCACACTTTAATTAAACCACTAACAATTCTTTTAACACAAGTAAAACAAAGAATGTTTATTTCACTAACATCATTTACATCATATCAATACACTAGGCTCGTAACTCGTATTATATTGTTCATCAATTATTAACTAATTTTAATGTCTCTCAAGAAGTATGTTCTCATCACTTCTCTAACTGACTATAATTACTTTCTAGAGGTTCGTTCAACGAAGCGTATTGGCTGGCTTCGACGTATCAGCAATACCTACTGAATACAACATCAAAGTAGAAAACAAATTTGAGGCGCTGCTTGCTATACAGGAAGAGATGACATCTGAGGAGTTGACATCGTACGCAAGGGAGATTTTGATCTCGACAGCAAAAGAAATGATTCCATAGATATTGCACAAAACACAGAGCTATATAACAGAGGAAACACAGAAACTCATTGCAGAAAGGCAACAATTAAAACAAATGGAAAGTAAGGGGACCAACACAGCATTTAAAAACTGCGCAAGAAATGTTAGAAGAGAAATAAGAAAAGATAACAGAAGATACATAGTAGAAACATGTAAGGATATAGAAAACCTACAACAACAAGGCAGAGAAAGAGATGCATTCAAAGAAATAAGAACACTGACAAGGGAATTCCCTCCGGTTCCACATGTCATAAATCACGAGGATAACACATTAACCGAAACCAAATACATACTGAATAGATGGAGAGAGTACTGCAGAACCATGTATGGAGATAGCACAAAGCGCTCAGTTACAATCCTACCAAAGGATGAGAAAGAACCTGATCCAACATTGGAAGAAGTACGCTCTGCAATTAAAAGTCTGAAAAAGGGAAAGTCTCCATGATGCGATGATATCCCAGCAGACCTAATACAAGCAGGAGGAGAGGCATGTGCTCGAGTCTATCACAAGCTGTGTAAACAGATATGGCACAGTGCAGAGTAGTCAGAAGCATCGAAGAAATCAATTTATATTCCCCTCCCCAAAAAAGGAAACCTGAAGCTGTGCACGAACTACCGAACTATCGCACTGATCAGCCATGCTAGCAAGATACTCTTGCGAATCCTATTAAGAAGGATAGAGAAAAGGTTTAAATCTGAAATTCACGTAGTCCAGGCAGGTTTTAGGAAAGACAGAGGGACCCGGGACCACATATTCAATTTAAGGAATATCTATGAAAAATGTAGAGAGTTTAATGTAGACCTGTACACATGTTACATTGATTACACTAAGGCCTTCGACACGGTAAAACATCAAAATCTGTGGAGAATCATGAAGGAAATTCGGTTTCCTTTGCATATAGTCCATCTCATTGAAGCATTATATCAAGATCAACAAGCCGCTGTCCGAGTATCTGGGCAAACATCAGATTGGTTTGCAGTACAAAAGAGAGTCCGACAGGGATGTATCCTCTCACCTTATCTGAACAACATATATGCGGAATGTATAATGAGAAATGTACGAGAAGATGAGAACATTGGAAGTTTCGACCCATTTAGGATTAGGGGGTACGAGATTCCAGAGTTACGATACGCAGATGACACAGTGATACTATCAAGAAGTGCGGAAGGGCTAGAGCAGCTACTTTCAGCCGTTAATGGACATAGTAAAGATCAAAATCTGTTCATAAACATAAACAAAACAAAGATAATGACCACCGATAAAACACAATGTCAGCATAAATTTACAGTGGGTGGTGAGGAAATAGATCAGATTACACATTTTGAATATATGGGCTCCAGAATTGACAAAAATGGTGACTGCACGAAAGAAATCAGAAGAAGACTAGCTATGGCAATGCAGAGACTGAACAGCCTGAAGAAATTATGGCAGGGCACCAACAAAACGATAAAAGTAAAAGTCTTGAGAGCCTTGGTTTTTCCTGTGGCAGCTTATGGCTGTGAAGCATGGACGATTACCAAAACTTCTAGACAAAGAATCGAATCCTTCGAGTCAAAATGTTTCCGAAAGATCCTCAGAATACCATGGACAGAGAAAAGAACAAATGTAGACATTCGGTAAAAGTTGAGCATAGAGGAGAACTGGTTTATCAATTCCATTTTGGCTAGAAAATGCAAATACTTTGGTCACATCAAGAGACACAACGGTCTTGAGAGAACGGTGATGGAAGGTATGGTGCCAGGCAAAAGAGGAAGGGGTAAACCAAAAAGACGATGGCACCAAGATATCCAGGAGTGCTTGAGTATGACAGTGGTGGAAGCTGGTGTTTTGGCAAGGGAACGAGTTTCTTTCAGACAGACTGTGATGGGAGCGACGTTCTACAAAGGACATGCTACATGATGAGAGGTTCGTTCAATTAGCACAAGACTTACTCTTGCACTAAACTTTACCCAGGGTTTACATGATTGGAATCTAGCAATTGTTCTATTCCCCGTCTATCTATGTGCATTGATATAATGATGTCTAGCTACTTGTTCTCAGTCCTAATCTCTCTGTCCTCGCTCTTCTGATGGTCTTATGTTACACCTCTCAGCTTACATAACGGGGTTTTCTACCGAGCTCCTTGTCTCGTCTCAACGTAAGGCATATGTCTACTGAGCCTCTTGTCTCGTCTCAACGTTAGGAAGTCAGCGACTGCAGCTGTGGTCGTGCCTATGACAGACGACAGTGTTTCTGTTACTGTGGTTGTCAGGCCAAGGAAACATATGAGTCACGACGTGTTGTCCAGGACGACAGCTCCGTGTTGAAGGTCACGTCTCCCTCTAACGAGAATGAAGTCGGGTCACGAGAGGCAGGTGTTATCGACGACTCGAACAGATCATCACACACTGACAGATTCTTACACGTGCGTGGTTTTTCGTTGCCTTTCAGTGCTGGTCTACTTCGGTGGCTTCTAATTCTATTTCTCTATTCTGGTCACTCACTTTTAGTTTTATCTAGCTAACTGTTCTTGTCTGATATGCTACCTACTAAACTGCACGGTAAAATTCCCTTCCCTGCTCCGTCTGATCTGTCCTTCTGTTCTGGTCTCCCCCAGCTTATATGGTAAGTTTCCCGCTTTGTTCAATGAGTTCTACTTTCTTGAGTTTATTTCCCTCAAACTTTATTTGAACTGGCGTGTCACAGAGAAAGGCTGCATTGTTTTACCAACTACTGGATGACCTAGATATCGTGGGATTCCTAGTAGAATCGTGAGAATCTCAAGTTATGTGTGGGTACCACGAACGGTATTTTCAGGGCTTCCCTGGCGTTGGCTGGTTGGACCCTTGTAACTCTGTGACACACCCATTCTAAGTGAGACTTGCACTTGAACTTGAATTTCTGCAAAAATACGTTGCAGCAAAAACAGAAAACGTTATCGGTTGATACAGAATGCTGAAAGTTTTCACGGTAAAATTCTTCTCCATTTGGAAGTTTTCTTTTATAATGTACAACTGAAAACTTCCTCTTTTTCTCATCTGAAGAACATTTTTTGCTCACTTGTTTTAGCCCATTTTCAACTAAAAGAGTTATTGTCTCCACTTATTTGTAAATCTTCCCAGGCAGCAGAATCTGAATAATCTATTGTTACGCTTTCTTCACTTATTTTCGGGCGTTTACTTTGATCACCTCTTTCATTTTCAAGGCCATCCTTTGTAGTATCCACTACAACGTGTTCTTCTTGCTCTCAGTTCTGTGTCCCTGTCTGGTAAGCCTATATCGTCATCTTTTTCTGAGGTCGAATATGAAGCCAGCAGTTTCAAGAGAACTTTCTGGAGGACGTATACATTTTTTCTCGTTCAATTTGGATAGTTCTATTTCTCTATCCGCTTTACATTTCTGTACTTACCACCTGAGAGTTTTTTCCGGTCTGCGATTTTTTATCCTTTCTACCTGAAAAAGTATAGGGCAATAATAATTCTGAATATTGTATATAATAATTATGAATATTGTATATAATAATTCTGAATATTATATATAATAATTCTCTATAGGGGAGCTGCCTATCGCAGTAGTTAGCGAGCTGGCTTCGCATCTGAGTGGTCCTGGTTTCATTCCCCAGTTGAGGCGGTAAAGTTTTTTCAGATCGCAACGACTTCTGGGACGACCCAGCCTTAAATGGGTACCGGTTCAGTCCGGGAAGTAAAAGCAGCGAGGGAGAGGTGATGGCTACCGCCTTCATGTAGCCGAGCCTTTGTGATATCGCTAACACCTTACACCCCTACGGCAGTAATGTTATGGGTTACTTTACTTTACTTTTATATTGCATTAGGAAATTGTAACATTATAACCGCTATTTTTTTTCTTCACAAATTAATTATTTTTCGCCGTTTGTTTTCTCCCCGGCCATCACAAAATCTACATTATTCAGCCGGCGCCATTTTGTTTCTCGCAGACTTCACACTTAGTCACAATTATATAGGTAGGTCGGTAGGAAATAATATAACATTAATAGTAACTTATCTCTTTTATATGAAACATGAATTGCACCACCTATTAGATATGTTGAAAGAGAAGTACAAAACCTAGCTCTTGGTCGATTATCAAACACAAATAATTAATAGTAACACTAAAAACACCCACAGAACCACTCAATACAATTACAAATTAACAAAAATGACCTCCATTATTTTTTGCTGTTTGATTTCAAATTAAAAATTGTTCGACTCTTTTGTCGCCCCTAAAATGTAACCGCCCTAGGCAGTCGTCTAGTCTTGCCTATTGGTAGAAACGGTCTTGAATAACACCAGTCATTACGACAATAAAATATAATTGATTACGAACACAGAACAGATAAACGAAATAACATAATTCGAATGACAATCAGTTCCAACTGTGCACATTTTCATAAAATGAGATTTCAAATAAATAGAAACTAGCTAAAGTAAATAATAAAATAATCATTTTACATTCTGACATACAAGAGGGCATAAACTGTCAGAGCTAATCTAGATTGCAGAATCAATCAATCGTATAAGCCTTGGCCATCTGTAGCTTATAATCTCAACTTTAGATGGCCACGTAAAAGCGCTATTATTTACAAAAATAGCACATAATAGAAATACAATATCTGACAATTTTTTTACAAGTGCATTTTGGTGACTTAGCATAACATGACTTGGGCCATGGTCACGGATTATGGTTAACGTAAAAGCAGGCCTGCCAGCATTGTTGTTGTTAAGTTTCGTATTTAACTAAACTTCATGAAATGCATGGCTCGTTGTTGCTTTACATAGGGTTGGCTTTTCATTTTGGCGATGGTACTGCTTTTTCAACCTCACACATAGTCTTTTAGGTAATGTCAGGACGTGTCAGCCGTTGTCTGGATGCGCGTGTGTGTGTATTGTGTGTATGCTGTGTGTGTGTGTGTGTGTGCGCCCGTTGCGCTGCAGTGCCTCTTTGGACCTCGTTCCGTTCAATCAATTGTCACAATTATATGATGTTCTGCCTCCAAGTGTGCAAGTCTGAGGCGTATCAGTTTCTTGATTATTTGTATTTTTAAAGTTCGTCCTGGATTTGTTCTTTGTTTGTGGAGTAATTTATCAGCATGTCGTCCTTTCCTGATATTATTCCACGACTCTGTCCACTTCTCCTATTTTTTTTAATGTTACTCTTTAGGTCAACTTGAGCGTCGCATCAGATTAGTGTGGTTGCAGGGCACTCGCTCCTCACTGCAAAGGTTCGAAGTTCAACTCTGAAACTGTCACGCAATCTACGCATACCGTAGATCCATTTCAATTGTTTCCTTTATATTTGTTCTTTTGTGGCTATTTTACCTACATATTCTTTGCCTTCTATTTTTTTTTTAGCTGACTCTGACATGGTATACTGCTAGAAATAGTATACCGCGCCCATATACTTATGTACTCACGTATACCATAGTTAATTAGTTGCCCATCGCAAGCGCTGATTACCACAGCATCATACGGTTTTTGTTCTGATAGTCTAACTTGCGCTGTATTTGGATTATAATGAGGAAGAAACTGCGCTGATCATCAATCTCACTCTCTTATCCAGAGCCTCATTTGACCAGTGACAAGACTTTAAATCATGACGACCGGAGGTAACTTCGGATGCAGACACTCTGGCGTCGCTTCAAACTTGTGGGATTCGTTCGTTCACCGTTTTTAGCCGAGTGCCTTACCTTTTTCGGCTACATGCACACGCACACCACTCACACATCCGCAGTTTTCCGCTCATTCTTTTGCAATTAGACTACACTCACATCCAACAAAAACACTCCTACAAAAATATACTCCACATCAGAGAAATTTGTTCATTATTACACTAGTTCTCAAACTTTGTTCGGTCTACGGAACTCTTTGTGTCCAAGAATTGTTCCACGGCACCCCAAATCAGAAAATACACCTATTTAACAGCTGCAGTGCGCAGTTGAAGAAAATATTGGAATGTTTCGTCGCATCTCTGTAAACCAGCCATGGCACCACAAAGTGCCGCGGCACACAGTTTGGGAACATCTGTATTATTACATTACTTTGCTCCTTCTTGCCACTCGCTTTCCAAATTTCTCGATCATACCAATGGCTGACATATGACATTACCAATAGAAACATGCATACCTTTCTACATTCTTTGACATGATCAAAGGCTAACATAAGCCATTACCAATAGACACATGCATATCTTTCTACGTTCTTCGATCTGCTACATGTCATCACAACAGACTAGTGAAAACTTACACATGCGTCTCATTCTCTCCACTGCAGATTATCGCTTTACATTGACGTTTATTGTAAGACTCAACTTTCTGCACACTCATGTGATATTTGGAAACAAGCCACAAAGGACGTGTCTAGCTACAAAAAAAAAAAAAAAAAAGCAAAATGCATGCCTTGAAGAAATATCCAGTGGTGGCACTAGAGCTGGCGTCACTCAATGAGGCAACTCATGGTAGCAGCCTTAATCCCTATTCCCATAGGCCATATCCTGTACTATTCAATAATGAATGTACCACGTTTAGTCAGTATTTAAATTCACATATCGGATTGTACAAAATGTAGTTAATAGTTTCTAAAGATGTCTTTACGTGGCAGTAACATCCATCTTTATAATACTGTTGGTAGCAGACGCTAGGTATCACATGCATGTGAATAGCCATGGTTCAAAACGGCGTCCGTGCTCATAGAATGCATAACTGGATCGATACATTTTCTTAATGGACGTCGAGGAAGCCCGACTTGGTCGTCATGTTCAGATTTCCAGCAGCAACATCTTTGCGGCTGACGTAGATTATGTTTCTGGCCGACAGGCGAGTAACGATAGACACTGAAACAACTGGAATAAGGTGTTCGCAAGGTTTAGCGTACAGCATAAGGCATGATCCTGCCTTTCCCGGAAGAGGTTTCGCGAATAAAGAATAGCTTGAAAGTGAAGTGCAAATGGGCCTCAGCCAGCAGAATAAAAACATCGTCGTTACTCCTTTGAATTTATAGAATAGATTCTTAGTACAATTTAAAATCACCAAAATCATAAAATCCCTTTTGAAGTGAGTTTCAGTAGATGATATTTGTTTTTTGTGTGTGTATTTATTTTTTGTCTGAGAAAAACTTGCGTTGTAATTTCACAAATATTTTTATTACTGCTATAATTCTATGACTAGCCTTTAATTACAAGTTCTAAGTCTGTAGTGCGTTTTAGTGCACTGCAAAATATTATAGAAAGTAAATTTGTTTGGCTTGGCTTGGCTTCATTCGTTCTCAATCTCCCGCTACCAAACCCTGACACCGGCCTAAGAAGCAGAATCTAGTTTAGAGAACAGAATGCGTTGTGTCATAGTTTACAGCTTGACTGCACTTTCGGTCCAACACATCCGACTTCAGCAACCATTTTTTGAGTACCGTGTTAGCATTCCCTCTTCGATCCCTTCTCCTTAACCAGTCTGCTCTGTTGCAGACTGTTATCCAGGATCACCGCGTGGAGGTGTAGAAGGGTCTTGGCAGCTCTTGTTGGCTGGCCCTGGCGCTAGCAGTCAGCTATGGGTCGCTAACGCTGCAGTTCATGCGTTCGTAAAGTTGTTTGACACGGATTATGAAAGATGTTCAAATGCCCAATAAAATCAGACACTGCTGACTCGGCAATGTTCATTTTCAATAAATGCACACCCAAGTTCCTGTAAAATAGAAACAATTGCATACATGGTAACGTCGTGTCAATAAGCTATGGAAAGTTGTGTAATTATTGTTCTTAATGTCATAGAACGGTCAGTCAAGGGACGAAAACAATTTTACCTTAGAAAACCTCACATTTAAGTTTGGACATTTTTGAGTTATCGTAAAATATATTTTTGGTTAATGTTTTAATTTTCAAAATTCTATTTCTTAAACGAAAATATTTGAACGTGTGATTTCGAGGTCGAGTCCCCGTGATAGAGATTTGGGAATGTGAAGGACAACAATTGAAAAGAACTGACAGTTCAATCTCTCGTTTTCTGAATCATACAATTCTCTCACTTTATCCAGTCGTATACCAACTGTAGATATCCGCTAGCGGAACAACGGATCCTCGACGCGGTTAGCGATGAAAACTTTATTGGAATTAGTGGAATGTGACATACAGTGGACCAACCCATTTAAAAGATAGTTTTTTTCGGAAATGACACCGATATTTAAAAACGTCCGTAGAGCTGATATTGCCCCTTTTACAAGAGCTTACGCAGAAAAAAAAACTTGACCACCCCTAGACGAACTTTGATCGGTAGCTATGTGGGACTCATAATGATATTGGCAACGCCACTACTTCGCTGGTACCTGTCCGTTGGCTTAGAAGTTACAAACATAAACCAGGTGATTAAGTATATGTAACAGAGTTACAGGGGTACAACGAGCTAAAGCCAGGGAAGCCCTGAAAATACCGTTCAGGGTACCCAAACATAACTTGAGAACCTGGCCCGAGAGTTTCAGTTCATTGAACGAGGCATGGTCCTCAACTATCAAAAAATGCAAGTTGGGGCTGGCCGACCTTCTGTTCTCACGGTTTGAACTTGGAATCCCCGTCAACAAATGGTCAGTCAGTGTTTGGAAAATAAGACAGCCTTTCTTTGGGACACGCGAGTTCAAATAAAGTTGGTGGGAAATGAACTCAAGAAAGTAAAAGTCATTATCTAAAGCGGGGGAAACTTAGCATATAAGCTGGAGTGAGGCAGAATAGAAGGGAGATCAGGAACTGCAGACAAGGGTGACCATAGGGCAGTATAGTGAGTAGCACTTAGTCTAGAACAAGTAGATAGTTAAAAGCACCAGAAACTTAGCCAGTGAGTGACAATAGTAGAGTTAGAAGCCACCGAAGCAGACCAACACGGAAAGACAACGAGAGATCACATACATGTAAGAATCTGTATGTGTGTGATGTTCTGTTCAAGTCGTCGTCGCTAACATCTTGCTCAAGTGACCTGACTTCATTATCGTCAGACGGAGACGTGTTGCTGCAACACGAAGTTGTCGTCCTAAGACGACCATTGTGATTTGTGGGTTTCCTCGTCCTGACAACCACAGTAACACAAGGACTGTCGTCTTTCATAGACACAAGCACAGCCGCAGACACGAGCACAGCTGCAGACATAGCACAGATGCAGTCCCGACTGCCTGATGTAGAGACGACGAAAGAGGTCCAGTAGACATCTCTCTTACGTGAGACGAGACAAGAGGTCCAATAGACAGCTGCCTTACGAGAGACGACACAAGAGGTCCAGTAGACATCCATTTTTGTGTAAGCTGAGAGGACAGATAGATGAGGACGGAGAAATCGTAGAAAGACATCTTTTATATCAACGCACAGAGATAGACAGTGAATAGAACAATTGCTAGATTCCGACCACGTGATGAAAACCCTGGGTAAAGTTTAGTACTAGAGTAAGATCTGTACTATTTGCACGAACCTTTAGAAGTAATCTTAGTCAGTTAGAGAAGTGATAATAACAACCTTTTGAGAGACATTAGAATTCATTAATAATTGATGAACAGTATAATGTGATCAATGAGCCTATTGATTTGGTTTGATGTGCATATTGTTTTACTTGTGTGAAAAATACATGCTGTGTTTTACTTGTGTTAAAAGAATTGTTAGTTGTTAAATTTAGAGTGTATTAAGGAGTGATAGTGGTAATGAAGATAGAATAGAGAATACGTTAACCCTGTTATATAATATATTAAATGATACCGTGACTTAGGATATAAAATTATCGTTAGGACTGTTACATATACACCTGTGAGTTGTTTTAAACAATTTGGGGACACAGTGTCCGACAAGGTGATCGAGACGATATTTATTCAATTGCTATTGCAGCTATGAAATTGTTAGGGACCGTGGCTTATGAGTAATACCTTTACAAATAAGGTGAAACACGTAGATATAAAGTACACCATAGGAGAGGGGACATCAAAATTAATCAAATGTCCAGCTTTAAAAAAATGAGTCTAATAACAGACGATTTTTTCGAGGTAGAGATGGATGAAAAGAAAGTAAACTAAGATCTACCGTTGCAAATAGGCTTTTCGTTTACTAATACACTAAACTACTTATGCTTGAATTCTAATACGATTGTCTAGATAGGTTTGTAGAGTATGGCGACTTTCAGTTGTGCGAGACTGATACAGACATTTTATATCTTGTACTAACCCCACATACTCTGACGAAAACCATAAACCTCAATTGCGATATATATTTTATAGAGTATACGATCAATGTCTCTCAACTGGTCTGCCTCGAGCATCAATCTGGGTTCATTGCTAGTGTGGGTAAGAGACCACTCGACTGTCAGAAATGCCGCATCAAAAGGCTATAGAATAACCGACCAAAGATCTGTTTAACTTAGAATATGAAGGTATGGAGCGCTTTGAAAAAAAATTAGTTTTGTCCATTTCCAGAAATAACTTCTCCTCAGGATATTACAAAACGACTTTGTACCAGCCTGAAAATGGACACGAGTACTCCTCTCCTTGGTTGTCAGCAGGAGAAAGATAAACAGCCCACTCTTGTTTGAGCTAAACTTTTGAAGGGCAAGTTAATGCTCCTTTACATTTCACGATGAAACACAAACTGTCACCGAATAAGAAGACTCATCGTGTTTTGCGAGATGAATTCGGAAATCTCAACAACCCCAACCCACCAACATCGTGATCAGCTACACTGGCTTCCTTGATCCTATCTACACCTGACACTATAAATCAAATTGATCCTTCAACATCCACATGAGGCTAAAACGTTCCCTCTGGATGTGTCAATTAAAACCCCATATAACTGCTAGGTTTGTTCAAATACATATATTTAATATAGCACCCCTCCGCTCGGAAAATTCAACAACCACAACACACCATCATCGTGACCATATGCATTCGCTCCCTTAACTGCATCTACAGCTAAAACCATACCTATAAGTGCACACTGAATACCCATATCGGACCAAAACGATATGGTCCGTCTTGAAAAGTGACCTGAGTGATCCTTGTCTTAGTCGTCAAGATCAGCAAGCCCATTAACTACGCCTCTCTTGCTTGAGTAAGAACTTTGAGGAGGCAGTGAATGCCTGTTTATATTTCGCCATGAAACACAACCTCTCCCGAGCTGAACTCATCTCCTTGTTAATACCCAAGATGATTCACCGCGTTCGGCGATATGAACGCGGACAATTAAATAACGCCAACCCACCAGCCTCCCGCTCAACGACACTAGACCCCTTGCCCCTATCTACAACTGAGACCTTGAATCCAAATGTACCTACAACATCCATATGAGACCAAAACATTCCGACCCTATCTGCCTCTGAACCCAAGATCGGAGAAAAAACAACATCAAAAGCACTCCACTAACCTCGTCATCAGTGACATTAAACCGACCCCTTCCCCCTATCTACACCCGACACCATAAATCCAATTGCACCTTCAACCTCCAAATGAAACCAACACATTCCCTATAGATGTGCCAATTAGAACTTTATGTGACTGTTATGTTTGTTCAAAAACACCAGTTTAATACAACAGGCACCCTATTCATCATATGTCATATTGTGTAACCAGTTAAAGATACCCAGAGTTTTATTTTTATTTGTCATATATGTTGTTTGTTTATATATAACGAGCTTCGTCTACCCAAGTTTAGAGTCACAGAGAGTGCTGGCTAGTCTTTGGACTATGAGAGTTTCATCGAATGTCTCGAGTAACTAGCATTTGCGGGCAACGACTCCACTGCCTTGTGGAAACCTCGGGAGACGATATGGCTACGGGAGTAAACCCAGACAGAAAATCCGAAGTGGTAGCACCTAAGGCAGATGGTTTCACAATTGCGAACTCATTCCGGCAGCTCCTGCAGCTAAGCTGGTCCCAAACTGTCATGCTTTGCATTCCTTTTGATTACACAAGCGAGGCCGAGAGGGGGCAGCCCAGGTCTCCATATTCAACGCCCACGCTTTCGGTCTAAGAGGCTACTCACAGGGTGCCACGCGCATGGTCTGCAAAGACTGAGACACATATGAATGAATGAATTAATGAATATATATAAATGTTGTAAACGTGTGGTATACGTAAAAGACACTGTCTACAATAAACGATTAAAAATCGATTGGTCACACGCGCGCACGCAGTGCTCTGCAGCAGTACTCCACAGCAATACTAGTTAAATGGAGCCAAGTAAACTGCTCCCGTGCCAGGTACAGAATCGACTGAAAACCGAGATGAGACCAGCTCAAAATAAAAAAGACAAAGCACTGCACGAGCCTAGTCTCCTAAGCAGAGAAATTCACCCTGGTACTACCTACTCACACAAGAGTTAGGACCTGCACAAGGGCTAATGCCCTTGTAGATGCACGTCGACTAAAACTAAGACCGTTGATATGTATATTTATATATATTGAATGAAATAAGCTGGTAGGTGCCTGTGGTGCATTTTATGATGGAACTCTATGTTGTATAACCTTTTAATTTAAATTTCTTTTACGATGTAAGAAGTCCCTTTTCAGTCATGTCCGAATATAGAATGATGCGGCCTTAGATTAACAACTCATTACAGAATTTGATGGTTTTCCTTGCGGGGTTGTCTTTTCCCTTCTCTGTGTTCCGTAAACTTATTTTCGCCCAGCCTGAGGTGGCTTACCAAGTTATATCTCCATTTAGATCAGTCTGCAGTTATGTCCTCCCAAGATGTCAGATCCATATCCATTATTCATGTCCCGCTTACACACGTCTGTAAACCTCAGTTGTGGTCGGCCAACTGTTCTGTTGCCATACGCCAGCTATACATACATAATATATTTGGGAATGCTGCTGTTCTCCATGCTACGAACGTGCCCAAGCCATTGCAGTCTTTGCTGACTAAGGAGAGTTCTTAAGGCCAGTTGTAGAATGCATGTTGCGATTATATATTTCAATGTCAACTATAAGAAATAATGCATTAGCCATTGGGTTCCACGAGGAGCACAGTCCTTATGACTATGATAAACAGCAGTTGATATAAATACCAATAAATAACAATCGATTTGAAAAACGTTTAGAATGAAACACTGCACAAACAATTTATTATACAGTCATTTTGGTGTGCCTCTTTTTTGTCGGTGCCACTCTGTGCGGTCCTTATCCTCAGCTACCCCAAAGTGACGACACTGCCACAAATAACTACGACAGTTAAAAAAAAAAAAAGAAAAAAGGTAAAACAGATTTATGCAACAACGATGTCAGTGTCAGAAGCCACAGTCATCAGTGCCACGCAATGTCATAACGATTTAATGGCGCGCTAATTGAGGTTGATTTCTCTTAACAGTCAATATATAAATATAGACACAATACTTGTTCTTGAATCGTTAGATCCTGGGAAAGTAAGGCAAAACCTCACAAGCAAGACTATTTCGCAGTAGGTAATTTGTTTTTTGATAAACCGTACAGATTAATTTCAAAACGACCCCGACTAAGAGAGTTGTATAATTCCTTTCATTTATTATTTTTCAATGACTTGCATGCGATAGTGTGATTATCTCTTCCAATTTGTAAGAATCTACCGTGTATGTATCAACGCAAGTATCCTCATACATAAGTATAGCGTTCTTAAAATCTATTAAAGTATCATTCACAAAAGTAGTCTTCTCCATATGTATTAAAGTATCATCACACAAAATTATAGCCTTCTTCAAATATATTTGAACTGGAAGATGTTGTTTTTTTGCGGAACAATTTTGTATATATGTTCCTAACTAAAACGTATGCCGAATACTTACTTTCTTGAAAACTTGAATACTTGAATCATGCAAGGTTGTCAGATGCCAGATAGCCAAAAGCTGCAACGAATCTGTGTCTGTCCGTCGCGCTGTAGTACCATAATGGTCCAAAGGCATGGTGCAGATCGTCTATGGTCAGTCATGCGCACGACATGGCTGGCCCATCTGTACTTTTTCATTGACGCAGAGTCGACGACATCCAGGAACTCTGTGTGGGTGCGGATGTCGGTATTTCGGATATGGTCTCTCGGGAAGATATTTAGGACTCAACGCTCCATAGGTCTTTCGGTAATTTGGAGCTTTTCTGTGTCCGAATTACGCAAACTCTAAACATCACACCCGAATGGCATTGCTGGGATAACCGTCCTATTGATGGTGTTAGCCTTGGCCTTGCCGTCCGTCATCTTTTGCAGTATCGGTTTAATGCGGTTGAAGCTGAGCCAACCTTCCGCTTTCCTGCTGGAGATATCCTTACCAATATTGTGTTTTTTGTTGATTTCAAGCCTAAGTAGATGTACAATACTTTAATATAAGCTCATTATGTCTTCCACACGCCAATGTATGTCATTTTCAAATTGTATTGAACTACGTTCATTAGTTTAAATTTTAAAAGGGAAACCAGTAGCTGGTAGCGAGTGCGACACACTTTATTTTATTTGTGTAAAAGCATTGAATGTTAAAGATATTATACATGTTGTTATATACGTCTAGCAAACTCTGTTGTAAATTCGATGCGTGTTCAAATGAAGTCGGACCTTATCTAACTGTACCAAGTGAACATACGTACGATGCGCAAGATGACGTCCCGTTGATGTAAACAGCACACACCAACCGTCAAGTTTACAAAAATGTCATTATCCTGTGACTCATAGTTTCCTCGGCAGACTGTTGAAAACATGGCGTGTGTGATACGGAATCCGTCCAAATTGATCTGCAAGCAGTGATTCTGTTTCTAACAGCTAAAGGATGTCGACCAGTTGACATTCATCACATAATGCAGGCAGTGTATGGTGACAAAAGTGTGGAGAACGTAAGCTCCGGCGACGGTCTACCCGAATTGCAGCAACGATTTTGGCGATGGCATCTTCTGTCGCAACAATATGCGCCTGACCTGGTCTCGGGAGATCTTTCGTTAACTCACGTGCTTCTTTAAACATCGTTGTCCAGTTCTTCACTGTTGTATTCGACACACATTTGTCCCCATACACTGCCTGCATTCTGCGATGAATGTGAACTAGTTAGAAACCAAATCACCGCTTGCTGATCAACTCTGGACGGATTACTAATAAAATATTTATATATTCAGGAGCAGAACACCAATATGGCGTTGGTTTCATAATAAAGAATGAGTTACAAGAGATATAAAAGGATACTGGACATACAATAACAGAGTGATACTGTTAGAAATAAGGGCAAAACCTCTCGATTTGTCCATAGTGCAAACTTACTGTCCTACACACAATTACTGCGAAGAGGACGTCCAGGAATATTATGAAGATCAGCATAAAGTACAAAAACAAGTAAAAATAACGAATGTACTAATGGTGATGGGTAATATGATCGCAAACATTGGGAAAGGTAAACATGCAAACATAGTGGGAGGTTATGGTATTGGAAAAAAGAATGAAAGAGGAGATGGGCTTACATAATTCTGTGAAGATAATCACCGTGTATGCAATACTTACGTTCTTTCAACAACACGAGGAAGCTATACAAATGGAAAAGTCCAGGCGATATAATAAGAAACTAAATTGACTTTGTTATGATCAGAGACATCTTTAGGAACGGTGTCAGACAAGTAAAAGCATATCCAGAAGCGGATGTCAATTTAGACCGTAATTCTTGACTTGTAAAAGTAAAAATATGGTTAAAGGTCACAAAAATTGGAAAAGTCAAGGGGAAGCAACTAGACTGCTCAGTGTAAAAAAACAAAACAACGTAACTGGCAAAAACGATATTCTATGCAAGTGAAGAGCATATATGAAAGTCTTCAAATTAAAGGCACATAACTGAATAACAGTGAAAATCCACAAGAGAAAATTGATGTAAAGTGGGAAAGCACGAAGAACAGCATTAGAAAAGCAAACTGCGTCATATCAAATAAGAACGAACATACAAAATAAATTTGGATTTCTGAAGCCATTCTAAAATGTAGAGAACGCAGAAAACAAGAAACATCATTCACAAACAATTATAGCATGATTGATAAAGAAAGACGACCAATTTGCAGACAGACTAAAGCAAACTAATTGGAGGACAAATGAAAAAGTATAGAAGATATTAACATAAAACATAAAACATGAGAGCTTCATGAGAAAATACATAATATTACAGTGCAAAAAACTCCCGCAAAGGTGAGGCTAGAATTAAGAGCAAAGAAGAAAATATGTTGTTTGACACAACGGAAACAACACAAAAGATGGACAGAATATGTTGATGCCCTTTTCAATGATGAAATATCTAGTAAACCGGAATTAAAAGACACAGCTAGACAGAAAATTCTAAATATCAAAATTTGGAAGACCTCTAAAAAAAAGGAGAAAAAGGAAAGCTGTTGGATCAGATCCCACTACGCCGCTACCGTAGCAATGATTTCATTTGATGTTGATTGAGTCACAGCCATATGCAACGACAATAGAGCACGTACAACCGGTCCTACTAATTTCACTGCACAGTTCATCTTACCAACGAAGATCAAAGCAGTAAATTGCACGGATTTTCGGACTACGTTTGATGAGCCATGTCACCAAAAGACTACCTAAGATCATGCAAGAAAGAATTAAAGGGAAGATCTGCCAAGAAGTCAGTGCGGAGAAGTTTGGTACCAAGCAGAACAGCGGAACCAGAGTAGGGATTTTTTGTATGAGGATGATTGTGGAAAACTACATGGAGATGCAAAAGGACATTTATGCTTGCTTCATTGATTACACTTCAGCATTTAATAACTTGAGACATGAACAGCTCATAAAATGTCTGGAGTATACCAATCTGGACGGTAAGGATGTTAAGCTTATGACAAACTTGTACTGTGATCAAAAGTTATGTTTGAGAACTAGAGATGATGCGTCGCGAAGTATAAATATAAAAAGAGGTTACACAGGGGTGTGTGCTGTCCCGTGACATATTTAATGTATACACATAAAAATGTTCAATGAAATCAAAGAAATGTCTGGATTGAATATAAGAGGACAAAGTAGCGTGCAGCTTAGTCCACAGTGAGCTTGCTTGCTAAGACTGGGATTACAGTACGCCATAGTTCAAAATCACGTACAGACACGAGCTCTCCTCCATTAGACCAAGCTGTAAATGGGTACCTGACGAATGAGTTGTAGAAGGTATAAACAGCAAGGAAAGAAACTGGCCACCCCACCTCACATTGACTGCCACTTAGTACATGAAGAGTTATCTTCATCACCAACGGCAGTTGTTGGCGTGGGACTAACCTTTACCTTTACCTTAGTATCAATAATATCAGATATGTTGATTATACAGGGTTAAAGGTAGATGCTCATGTACATCTAGAGAACTTTATGGATAAGATAAACAGGAACAGGCAGCAATATAGGCTGGAAATCAACATAAAAAAGACTAAAGTTATGGTGGTCACCAAAAGGAAATGAAGTCCATACGTTGACATCCACATAAATGGAGAAATAGTGGAACAAGTGCCAAGCTTTTATACCTTGGTCAGCATATAACGGCGGATGGCAAATGCGAAAGGGAAACCATTAAAATTATTGCAACGGCAAAGAATACATTTAACAGCATGTGATATACACTACTGTCCAAACAGATATCTCAGAACTTAAAAATGAAACTAAGACTGTCCACATTATTGAAAATCTCGTAGTCAGTCAAATTGAATATGTCTTCGCTGGTAGCTTCATGCACAGAAATAAAACTAATAAATTCAATTTTAAATTGCATTTGCATTATGTCCCTTGTCCAAGTGGTCAGCCGGGGTCTTTGTGTATGGCAAGGACAAGAATAGCACCACTGCGTCACAGAGAGCATGTCGTAAGAGGCGACTAACTGTGTGACATGGCATAACACCGGCCATGGTTAGGTGGTTTGTTTGAAGCAGCATAGATGGCGCCTAACAGGCTACGGGTCTACTTTGCTCTAGTATTTGAGTCTATTAAGATGAACTTGCACATCGGTTAACTACCCTCCGTAAGCGATTGCCTCAAAGCAGCGGAGTATTAAACTGCTCCAGTCTAGCCAGCTAAGCCGGAAACCCTTCTCCCGGCTTCATCCAGCTCATACCAGAGCTAGGACCTGCACAGGGGCATCTTCGTCTGTAGAAATACAGGTCAATTAAGGAGTTGTCCTATTGCTGAAAAATCGAACGAAAACACATACGTGTTTTTTAGCTGAAATGTCCGTAGATTCATCTATAATTATTGCATAATTTTTGTCATGAAAGTCATCATTAAGATCAGTGTGCAGAGCATCGGAAATTGTTTAAAAAAAATAATTAAGCATGCACATTTAGTTTTATGTAACTGTATACTCTGGACATGCAAGGAGGTTAAACCACTTCCACACAGGTTGCCTGAGGCGAATATTAGACATCCGATGGCAAGATCGTGTCACTGACATCGAGGTTCTCTCGAGGGCTAACATGCCCAGCATCCATGCACTGCTAGAAAAAGCACGACCAGAATGGGCCGGACACCTCGTCCGTATGTCAGACGAGCGGCTCCCAAAGGTGTTTCTCTACGGCGAGCTGAGAGAGGGATGGTGCGAGAGAGGGCGCACAAAGAAACGATTTAAAGACGGTCTGAAGGACTCACTGAAAAGTTGCCAGATAGACATCCATACCCGTGAATGTCTTGCGCAAAACAGATCTGACTGGAGAAGCGCAGTCAAATCGGTTGTAGCTACCGGCGAAGACGACCATGTTGTGAAAGCCCAGAGCAGACGCGAGACCCGGAAATCCCGAACAGCGGGAACACCATCACCTTCTACAACCCTGGTGTGCCCGATATGTAGCAGATGTTTTCGTGCACGCACTAGCCTGTTCAGCCACATGCGCACTCACACCCAACAGGGAAATCTGTGACAAGGATGATGTCGGCAACGATGGACAGCTATTATTATTATTATTTAATTGAATTCTCCATTAGAACTCCCTTATTCATGTTCTTGCATGATTTCCCACAGCTGGTCACCTGTACATACTGCACAATGGCATGTCATACAGACATCAGTAATAAGCTCCAGTGCGTTAATGTTATTTTCTCATGTTGCTTTCCATAATTGCCTACTTTAATTTCCTCCTGGCGTATTGATGTAGCTTTCAATCTGTGTACCTCCGAAGCGGCAGGCTGTGACAGACTTCTAAGTCTTGGAACAATTTTGTAATTGCAAAATGTACAATAATTTACCTTCGATATAACATTAGCCATTAGAACCCTTACATTTGTTTGTTCCTATTTACTATTGTGCTTGCGACTGTCATCATGTGAAGAATTCCATTTCTTTGACGACATAGTAATCGATGAAAGCAAATGATTTCTAAATAGAGAAATAATTCGGAAAAATGAGCACTAATGAGATTTAAGACTTTCGGTTGCATGTATACATATAACAATATATAAAGTACTTCTAAGAAAGCTCCAGGAGTGTAATACTTTTGTCGCTGAAAAGAAAGTAACACAAAGAATAATGTTTCAAGTTTGAGCCATATTTTTATGAGCAGAGAAAACAATGTTTTCTGACTTGAAATGTGTTTTTAAAATTGTTTTCAAGCAGAACATAGAAACAAAGAGTAAAGGAAAGAACATGTTACCTTTAAAGAAAACACCACATGCTACCTGAAAATCTGAATGCCAACACGTTAAAAATATCAGAACTCTTAAATTTGACAATACAAATGCCAATGTGTCAACACTTTGGCATACTACTTGCGAGGGGAAAGGGCAAAGAGCTAATTTGGTTTGACAGAAGTAAGATGGAAAGGAACAGTCGAAACGACCACAGATGAAGAGCATACAATCTGGTATAGTGGTGACGAGTTCAAACATGAACACGGAGTCAGTTTCATTGTTCATAGAGTAGAAAACAGAGTAGACTTCATTATCAGCGGTACTCTAATAAAATAAAACAGGCTTATCAACCATGTAGAGGTCGGCGTGGACTAGTCGTTAAGTGACACGGCTCACAACCCGAAGGTGCTGGATTCGATCCCCATTACAGCACCAGCCGTTATCCCGGGGAAGCAAACCCTTAGAAAATGCAGGAGAGAGCAGAGCCTTACATAAAATTGATGCTGAAGTTGGATGCACTGCGCCGATAGGCGCAAAATAAAAATCACAGTGCAACGCACACCACCTTAGGGAATAGAAAAATAAGGTGAACGCAAAGAAAAAAAAATCAATCATGTGTATTGTTGCACAACCGAAAAATATCTCCGTCAATCAGGTATATGTACCGACCATTGACTACGACGCAATCCATTTATTTTTATGAAAATCTGGAGGAAGCAATTAAGAAAATCTCAAAACTTTATAGAATTCATGTACTGCGAAATGCAATTTGACAGATTGGACAGAGAGTCGCAGTGGAATGCCTTTGAGAACTTTTTATTTGTTTTTGAGTGTCCGAACAAATGCTAGTCTCCCGATGACAGATCGGGATTGTAGGCTGGGTGTGGCAGAAACTCCAACCTTTTCCTTGCTAACGCTTCCAGCACAATGTTCGGACGTACGGACGGGCATTGTCGTGCACCTGAAGCACACCACGCGAAAACACGTCGAGTCGATAATTCTTAATGGATTTATGTAGCTTGTCTAGTGTGTCCTTGTAGCAGATGACATTGACATTTTCATGCCTGTCTCTTCAATGTCCGTCAACAAAGTGTTTCATGGTCAAAAGATGCTGAAAGCATAACCTTACCAGAGGAAACCTGTGACTTGAATAGTTTGTGTTTTAGTGATCCTGAATGTTACCTTGCATGCTCGTTGTTTTTGTGCAGGGCTCAAAGTGAAACACCCTCCACTTCATAACACAATAAGTGGTTCAAACACCACTCCATGAGTTCTTTCTCATCGTAGACGGTCCAACATCCATGGAACTCATCGTGTACACACTTTCCAATACTTCAGTTGCTCCGAACAAAAACTTGAACTGTCCCAAGCGACACAGCGAATTCCTTCTCTAGCCAACGTAAGCCCCGACGACGGTCCCCCCGTATTGATGCATCAATGGCGAAGGCTTCTATAGTTGCAACAATATGCACCTGATCTGGCCGTGGAAGATCTTCTGCTAATTCACGTTCTCCCCTAAACATTCGCGCCCAGTCCTTCACTGTTGTCTTGGACACACATTTGTCACAATGCACTTCCTGAATTCTGATCCACCAATCGATGATCCCCATTGGACAAATTCGGTATCATACTGGTCACGCTGTCAACAATATACAGCAGAGCATATGTATGCGAAGGGAAGTAACACGTGCTCGCTTGTTCATTGGTCTATGCTTATTACTTGAACTGTGACTTCATCCCGCTTCACTTACCTCGACGCGCATGACGCAGCACACACGTTTAATCAACAACCTTGATATCACCACCTTGAGCCGTGTACCAAAACATCGAAAATGCAATAAAAACATCAAGGATCACTGGCAAGAGCCTGGCATGAACATTCATGCTGTTCACTACAACACGGATTCCCACCCCATGGGTTGCGAATGGTTTTATATGGGGACATCGGCTGAAACAGTAAACTACAAAATATATTGATTTTAAAGTAATTTTCATTTTAAAACGGTGTTATAAAGTTAGAATAATATCATAGTTTAAAAAAAACCCCGAATATAACTAATAAAATGTGAATAGTTTTATATTTTGTGTTTTCGCAGTTGAAACGCTGAAGCGACCCAGAGTCACATATAATAACGCGGGGTCTATGTAGCAGTTTTTGGGAAACTAAAACCACGTGATCACGTCCTGCACATATTTGATTACGTAAGCGAACTTCGTGAAATATAAAAAATCCTATCTTTCTACCACCAAAAGTATATATATATCATTGACTCTTTCCGTTTTGTCAGACGATAGAAATTGTGCTTTGAAAGGAATTATGTAACTTCAGTCCATGGCGGTAACGAATATGACTCATAAGATCAATCCGAGCAGAGAAGCGTCCTCCACGGTGTGTGCAAGGAAATACATCACAATTTGCGGCATTGCATGGTGTGGCGTGTCTTCTCAAACGTTGAGTCCTTAGCCTATTGTCAATCAGTATCTCATTTGTCTATATTTCATGCTTAATCCTGTCCCTCCATATAACATGATCATGACGTCTTGTTCCAATGATTCCAAATCGATGCTTGCGTCATTCAGATCCCGCTTGTATACATTATTGTACAGAAGTAGTGGTCGGCCCGAGACCTTTTCCCCAACTGTAATTCCTCATAGAGAAGGTCTTTTGGTATTCTGCCATCCTGCACCCTGCGAGTGTGTCTCAGACATCGGAGCCTTTGACGACTGAGCATGGGAAAGATCGTGACAGTGCCTGCTCTCTCCAACACCTCTGCGTTGGGATCTTCTCCTGCCACCCAACATCTAGGATTCTGCACACTTCCCTCATGTGATAGTCGTTTAGCCGTCTCTCCTGGGTAGATGATGCATCACTGCCATAAAGAAGGGTGCTGAGGACACAGCCATGGTAAACAAGTGTTTTTGTTTAAACAGTCAGCTTCTTGTTGTCCCATACTTTTTTGTAAGTCTGCTCATTTTTGTTGCGGCTTTGCTCTCCTGATATTGATCTCTTGGTCCAGGGATAATTTATTATTGACTGGTGCCTTGTTAGCACCCTGGACTCTAACTTGTGTTTTCTTTTTGCTGATTGCTATTTCAAATTCACAGCAGGCATTGTAAAATGCAGAAAGTAAGATTTGCAGCTACTCCTCTGAATGAGTCGTAATTGCGGCATCACTCACAAAGAGCAGTTCTCTTATCAGCATCCTGTATATTCTGGTCTTGGCTTTCAGCCTTTATGCATTGAATAGGCCACCATCTGTGAAAAAAAAAAGAATGAATATACCACCAGACTGTTCACAGAATTCATGGTTCATTAGGAGTGAGACATATTCTAAAGTTGGCTGGAGCAAGTGTACAGCCTTGTTTAACTCCACACTTGATTGCTTCACTTCCAGCTATGACATTACATATCGGCGAAACGTAGGTTGGTAATCGTGCTGTCACCTATTGTTACTGTTCCATGCTGACTCTAGAGTATTTGTTACAATTCATTCCTGGAACAAGTTGAAAAGAGTGGGTGACAGTAAACATTCCTGACTTACACCGACCGTAGTTGGAAACTATTCTACCTTACATCGACCGTAGTTGGAAACCATTCTCCCTTATACTGACCGTAATTGAAAACTGTTCTCCCTTACATCGACCGTAGTTGGAAACCGTTCTCCCTTAAACCAACCGTAGTTGGAAACAGCTCTACCTTATACTGACCGTAATTGGAAACCATTCTTCCTTACACCAACCGGTGTTGGAAACAGCTCTACCTTATACTGACCGTAATTGAAAACCACTCCCCCTTACACTGACCATCGAAACCACTCTCCCTTACACCAACTGTGGAAACCACTCCCCCTTACACCGACCGTAGTTGTAAACCGCTCTCCCTTACACTGACCAAAATAGTAAACCACTCTCCCTTACACCGACCGTAGTTGGAAACCACTCTCCCTTACACCAACCATAGTTGGAAACCACTCTTCCTTACGTCGACCGTGGAAACCACTCTCCCTTACACCGACCGTAGTTGGAAACCACTCTCCCTTACACCGACTGTAGAAACCACTCTCCCTTACAATGACCGTAGAAACCACTCTCCCTTACACCGACCGTAGAAACCACTCTCCCTTACACTGACCGTCGAAACCATTCTCCCTTACACCGACCGTAGAAACCACTCTCCCTAACACTGACCGTCGAAACCATTCTCCCTTACACCGACATTAGTTGGAAACCACTCTCCCTTACACCGACCGTGGAAACCACTCTCCCTTACACCGACCGTAGAAACCATTCACCCTTACACCGACCATGGAAACCCCTCTCCCTTACACCAACCGTGGAAACCACTCTCCCATACACCGACCGTGGAAACCACTCTCCCTTACACCGACCTTAGTTGGAAACCACTATCCCTTACACTGACCGTGGAAACCACTCTCCCTTACACCGACCGTGGAAACCACTCTCCCTTACACCGACCGTGGAAACCACTCTCCCTTACACCGACTATGGAAACCACTCTCCCTTACATCGACCGTGGAAACCACTCTCCCTTACACTGACCATAGTTGGAAACCACTCTCCCTTACACCGACCTTAGTTGGAAACCACTCTCCCTTACACCGACCTTAGTTGGAAACCACTCTCCCATTTTTAAGTTTATAAGTACTGCGCTCGTGGCGTTGTCATAGAGACTCTTGATGATGCTGGTGAGTTTATCGCCTATTTTGTATTGGTGTAATATGTCCCAGAGAGCATCGTGCCACGCCCTATCAAACGCCTTAGTGAAATCGATAAAATATGGTAGATGAGTTTCTGGTATTCGTCATATCTTTCACATAGTAGTCGCAAATTGGACATTTGTTCTACAGTTCTTCTGTTTACTCCAAAAGCAGCTTGTCCTTATGCTATCATCTTTTCTGCTTTTGGTTGTAGTCTGTTTAGAATGAACTTGGGCATCACTATGCTTGCGTGGCTGATCAAACTGATGGTCCTATAGTTGGTATATAGCTGCGGACTGCCCTTTTGGGGATAGTGATGATGAGGGATTGTGTCCATGCTGATGGTCAAACGTCTGTCTGCCAGAGCTTGTTACACATGATAGTCATTACCTGGATAAGAGTTAACTCCCCATATTTGATTAATTCCCCTGGGAGGTTGTCAATAGCCACCGTTTTCCCATTTTTAATTGCATTGGTCGCCATCCCGACTTCTCTTCTGGATTAGTTTTCTTCTTCAGTTGTGGTAGGGTGTACAAGCATGTTTGGGTCTCCGGTATTTTGATATCTATACATGTCTGCGCAATACTAAGTCCACCTGATTAGGATGTCGGTCTCTGCTGTTAAGATATTGCCTTCGGCATTTTTGCTTATGGTAGGCTTTGGCACTGGATGTTTAGTCAGTTTTTTTTCTCACTAACTGGTATGTTCTCTTGGTGTTATTTTTACGATTGCACTCTTTCTATAGAAATGTAAAAAGATATATTAGATAAATACATTGATAGATAGATAGATAGATAGATAGATTGATTGATAAATGGATGGATGAATGGATGGAGGGATATATAGATAGGTTAGGTAGATCGCTAGATAGATAGATAGGTAGATAGATATATAGATATATAGATAGATAGATAATATAAATAGATGGATAGATAGATATATAGAGATAGATAAATAGATTGATACATAGATAGATAGATAGATAGATATATAGATAGATAGATAGATAGATACATAGATAGATAGATAGCTAGCTAGCTAGCTAGGTAGATAGATAGATATATAGATAGATAGATAAATAGATAGATAAATAGGACAAATAGCTAAATAAATACATAGTTAAACAGACAGACGGTCACACAGTTAAGCAAATATCACGAACGACTTGCAATTCATTTTTTCCCAATGTAAACTCCAGAATTCAAATTGGAAAGTGAAGGGTTTGATTAAGAGTGTCATAATGACTACAATTGCAGGTGTACAAAAGAAACACGTCAAGTCCAAGCCTGAGAAGACAGTTGGGAAACTATTAACCAGAATTAACAAGCGGATGACATCAAGTTAACTTAAGTGTATCAGTTCCGCTTGGTTGATGTGTTGCCAGAACTGTTGGCCGTGGCAGAATATATACATATAAACATATTGTGGTAGCACAAAGTTTGTTCTTTCATACCCTCTGAAATAATAGGAGAAACTTAAAGCTGTCAATATTTGAAATGGATTTATTTTCGCAATATTTGTCAGTTAAATCTGCCCTACTTTATGCCATTTTGTGGCTGATTGGATACCATGTCTTGTCATGGGTCTTTAAGAAAAGCCCGAAAAACCTTCCACCTGGTCCACGTGAGTGGAATACTAACTGGAAGATATTCAAAGCAACTTTGAATGATACATTTCTGGATCTAAGCACTGAATGGGCAAAGAAGTATGGCCCCATCACATTTGTGTACAGCCTTGGACAACCACTAGCATTGCTAAATTCTCCAGAACTTTCTAGAAAGCTCTTTGGCTCTGAGGAATACAAGCTACTACTTGCTGACAGACTTACAAATGCAGCATCCAAACTTGCTTGGTACAATGGAAAGGATTTGATATTCTCAAAATATGATGGTAAATATCTATGCGTTTGTGACAATGTTTCTTTCTGTGTATAAATGTTTGCATAGAGTAAATTATAATGAAAATTATTTCAGTCTTTTGACCGACTTTGTGTTCTTGTTCGTCATTTTATCTAGGAGCCTTCATTCTGATGTTGGTTCTGATAGTGATGTAATTTTCACAAAATATCCAAAATTTTTTACACACATTCTATGTTTGCATGTGTTCTAGCTATGCAGGATATTTATTTTTATATTTGCATGTACTCTAATCACGTAAAATATATATTTTTTAAATGTCACGTGTCCTAATAACTAAACATACATATTTCTACATTTGCACATTATGTTCTAAATTCACAAGCTAACTATCCAACTTTAGCTGAGAAAATAAAAATTTTAAAAATAACTTACTTATTTTTGTCTAAACCCAATCCTCTATTTACCACGAACAACAGTAAGACAGCCTACCTGTTGGTTAAGGACCTGACAAGGGAGAGCATACCCAGAAGAAGAAAAATACAGCACGAGAAAGGAACACCGTGACAGCAGAAGAAATGTTATTTGGAGATGGACGGAATACTGTTCCTAGTTATATAACGTGCAGCCCCTGGGGACCATAGAGTAATATTACTAGAAGACCCACAAGAAGAAGACGACAACTTTACCATCCTACGTGATGAAGTAGATGTAGTGGTCAAGTCTCTCAAGAAGGACAAGGCGTAGACAACATACCAGACTAACCACTAATACACGGAGGGACTTTGGTTATAGATATTCTCACGAAGATTTGTAACCCGATCTGGCAGACTGGTAAATCGTCAACACTTTGGACAAAATCACTGATTATTACCCAACATAAGAAGGGTAACCTCCAACAATGTCAAAATTACTGACCAATCAGGTCTTATCATCTACCCCAGCAAAGTAATGCTTAACGTTATTTTAAACAGACTACAACCAAGGACAGAAAACGTTTTTACAGAAGAACACGCCGGTTTTAAGGCTGGTTGCATCACAAATTAACACATTTTTAATCTGCGTCTGCTCAACGAAAAATACCTTCAGCATATTTAAAAGCTATAGCAAGTCTTTGTTGACTTTAAAAAAGCTTTCTACGTGGTCTGACATGAGGCCCTTTGACCAATTATGCGAAAATATAAGATAGGTGTCGGCTTACCTACGTCATGGAGAAGCTTTACTCCCAGACCCCCAGCGCAGTCTTCCTTTACGGGATAACTGGGTAATGGTTCTGTACGTCAATTGGTGTACGACAAGCAAGTATTCTGTCACAGACCTTATTCAACGTCTTACTTGAACGTATCGTGTCCGAAGGTCTGGAGGGTACTGTCAGCATCGGTGGTCCTACACTCAACCAATCTCCGGTTTGCTGATGACATTACTGGGCTGGCTGAAACGGAGCTAGATCTTGCGAGTCTAATCTAAAACCTTGACAGTACCGCTCAAAAGTTTAGAATGGAAACTAGTGCAGAGAAAAGTAAAATCATGGTCAACGTTCCACAGGGCCTAACAAGTCCGATTGCGATCAGAGGCGGACCATTGCAAATTGTTAGACAGTTTAAATACCTGGGAGTACTAATGCATGCGGAAGGTTCCAGAACTGAGATTCAGGCAGAAACAGCGATGGTCATTGCTGCTCTAACCAGGTCGATGTGGAGGGATAAAAGCATCAACCGGAAATCCAAGTTGAGTTTAAAGTATGCACTAGGCACTTCCGTGTACGTTTACGGGCGCGAAACTTCGACTTTGACACCGGTTCAAGAGCGAAGAATATGTGCAATGGAGATGAAATGCCTGCATTGAATCCTCAGCATTTCATATTTAGACCACTTCACGAATTAGACAGTTTAGGCACACCGTTAAGAAAGGGATGGGTCAATATAAAGACCTATTGACTATGTAAACTTAAAACTAAACGTCTTTATACTGGTTTAGAAGACTCTGCAGAGTGTTTACAACCAGTTTCATTTAAAATACCTTGCTCTAAAAGCTATGCACATCCCATTTATTTATCCAATGCATTAATTATCCCTGCCTAAACGACTTGCTCACTCACCTTACCTGTAGGATCTAATAACCACTAAGTCCCTTTTCTTTTCTATCTTTCTAATATTGTTCTTGCCCATTCTATAATTATGTTTCATATTGGATCTACCCATGTGGATGACTGTATATATACCTACATCAAACTCCATTTGCCAGCTTACAGACCATTCTTTAATTCTATCTAAATTCGAACTCAATATTTCCACTTCTGCTTCAGATGAGACAACACTGCATAGTTTTATGTCATCAGAAAATTTTGCAATCATAGATCCCATTTCAATGTCTAAATCATTTATATATATCAAGAACAAAATTGGTCCCAAAACCGAGCCCTGAGGCACTCCACTCTTTACTTCACACCACTCAGAGTACTCCTTATTAATGCACACTCTCTGCCTTCTATCGGTTAGCCAATTTGTAATCCATTTGGCAACTACCCCACATATTCCATGTAATTTTAACTTTCTAAATAATCTTTGATGAGGTACCCTATCAAAGTCCTTTGCAAAATCTAGATAAATAACATGTCACATTGATGACACAAACCAAATCATATTTGTCACATTTATGATACAAACCACCCCATATATGTCACACTGATGACACAAACCAAGTCATATATGTCCCTTTTAAGACACACACCATGTTTTCCTTATAGCGAAAGCCAAAGTATAATTTGCTTACTTCCTCTTTAACAAGTTGAGAATATATTGCACAAATGTCATTCAAACAATCTAACGGAATACAAAATAACGTCTGTCATTCAATAGATAATCAAATGTAAAAGTGTGAGAAATTTATAAATATCACAAACATTGAATGTGCGTTTGGGGTATGACATATAGAAAAAACATTGCTAGCAGTTTTGCTGCAATTATCACTAGCCAATGCAATTATAAATACAAGATAAACAATTATGTACCTCAATCTCAATAACTTAGAAACACAAACATGTCTATATAATCGTGTTTCTTTTTCAAATGCCACAATGTTTATATATATATATATATATATATATATATATATATATATATATATATATATATATATATATATCCATCATCATGTAGCATGTCCTTTGTAGAACGTCGCTACCATCACAGTCTGTCTGAAAGAAACTCGTTCCCTTGCCAAAACACCAGCTTCCGCCACTATCATATTCAGGCATTCCTGGATATCTTGGTGCCATGGTCTTCTTGGTCTACCCCTTCCTCTTTTGCCTGGCGCCATACCTTCCATCATCGTTCTCTCAAGACCGTTGTGTTTCTTGATGTGATCAAAGTATTTGCATTTTCTAGCCAAAATGGAATTGATAAACCAGTTCTCTATGCTCAACTTTTGCCGAATGTCTACATTTGTTCTTTTCTCTGTCCAGGGTATTCTGAGGATCTTTCGGTAACATTTTGACTCGAAGGATTCGATTCTTTGTCTAGAAGTTTTGGTAATCGTCCATGCTTCACAGCCATAAGCTGCCACAGGAAAAACACAGGCTCTCAAGACTTTTACTTTTATCGTTTTGTTGGTGCCCTGCCATAATTTCTTCAGGCTGTTCAGTCTCTGCATTGCCATAGCTAGTCTTCTTCTGATTCCTTTCGAGCAGTCACCATTTTTTTCGATTCTGGAGCCCAGATATTCAAAATGTGTGACCTGATCTATTTCCTCACCACCCACTGTAAATTTATGCTGACAATGTGTTTTATCGGTGGTCAATATCTTTGTTTTGTTTATGTTTATGAACAGATTTTGTTCTTTATTATGTCCATTAACGACTGAAAGTAGCTGCTCTAGCGCTTTAGCACTTCTTGATAGTATCACTGTGTCATCTGCGTATCGCAACTCTGGAATCTCGTACCCCCCAATCGTAAATGGGTCGAAACTTTCATTGTTCTCATCTTCTCGAACATTTCTCATTATACATTCCGCAAGTATGTTGTACAGATAAGGTGAGAGGATACACCCCCGTGGGACTCCCTTTTGTACTACAAACTAATATGATGTTTGCCCAGATACTCGGACAGTGGCTTGTTGATCTTGGTATATTGTTTCAATGAGATGGACTATATGCAAAGGAAACCCCATTTCCTTCATGATTCTCCACAGATTTTAATGTTTAACCGTGGCGAAGGCCTTAGTGTAATCAATGAAACACGTGTACGGGTCTACATTAAACTCTCTACATTTTTCATAGATATTCCTTAAATTGAATATGTGGTCCCGGATCCCTCTGTCTTTCCTAAAACCTGCCTGGACTACGTGAATTTCAGATTCAAACCTTTTCTCTATCCTTCTTAATAAGATCCACAAGAGTATCTTGCTAGCGTAGCTGATCAGCGCGATAGTTCGGTAGTTCGTGCACAGCTTCAGGTTGCCTTTTTTTGGGAAGGGGAATATAAATTGATATCTTTCATGCTTCTGGCCACTCTGCACTGTGCCATATCTGTTTACACAGCTTGTGATAGCCTCGAGCACATGCCTCTCCTCCTGCTTGTATTAGCTCTGCTGGGATATCATTGCATTCTGGGGACTTTCCCTTTTTCAGGCTTTTAATTGCAGAGCGTACTTCTTCCAATGTTGGTTTAGGTTCTTACTCATCCTTTGGTAGGATTGAAACTTTGTGCTATCTCCATACATGGTTCTGCAGTACTCTCTCCATCTATTCAGTATGTCTTTGGTTTCTGTTAATGTGTTATCCTCTTTGTCATTTATGACATGTGGAACCGGACGGAATTCCCTTGTCAGTGTTCTTATTGCTTTGAATGCTTCTCTTTCTCTGCCTTGTTGTTGTAGGTTTTCTATATCCTTACACGTTTCTACTATGTATCTTCTTTTATCTTTTCTTATTTCTCTTCTAACTTTTCTTGCGCAGTTTTTATATGCTGTGTTGGTCCCCTTACTTCCCATTTGTTTTAATTGTCGCTTTTCTGCAATGGGTTTCTGTGATTCCTCTGTTATATAGCTCTGTGTCTTGTGCAATATCTTTGGAATCATTTCTTTTGCTGTTGAGATCAAATTATCCCTTACGTACAATGTCAACTCTTCAGATGTCATCTCTTCATGTACAGCAAGTAACGCCTCAAATTTGTTTTCTACTTTGATGTTGTATTCAGTAGTTATTGCTGATACATCGAAGCGTATTAGCTGGCAACCTTTGTTATTTCTACGTAGTCTTGTTTGGAAAACTGCAAACAGTAATTCATGGTCCGTATCGCAGTCTGCTCCTGGCAGCGTTTTTATCGCCAGCACATTTGATCTCCATCTTTGTTGCACTAGGATGTAATCTTTTTGGTTTCTGCTGTTGCCATCAGGGGAGGTCCACTTGTACAGTCTTCGTGGATGTTGTTTGAAGAAGGTGTTGGCAATGGAGAGGTTGTTTTCCGTACAGAATTCAACCAGTTTTTCTCCTCGCTCATTTCTGTGTCCTTCTTCTTCTTCTTCTTCTTCTTCTTCGTACACAGTCAGACAGTAACCATTATTTTTTCGAAAAAAGCGGCGGTCATCCTGAGGCTGTCGCCACTGCCATAGAGCTTGTCTTGCAGTTCCACTGGTGATGGCCACATCTGCTCTCTCTGATCCTCGTATGTCAAGCAGTTCTGCAGCAGATGTTCAGCGGTCATTTTACCAGTACCGCACGGGCATTCGTCGGTACCACCTATCTTCAATTTGTTGAATAGGTGGTACCTCAGTCTATTGTGGCCAGTGCGAAGTCTGAAGACAACGACCTGCTCTCTTCGGTTCAACTGGTAATAGGCATCGTTTTTGGTGTAACCAGAATGTTCGGTTTCCCATTTGGTCATGTATCTGGCTTTGATAAGCCGTTTTGACTCTTCGTACGTCATACTAGTATCTGTTTGTGGTAGTCTTGCACCTTCTTTTGCCAGTCTGTCTGCCTCCTCGTTGCCTTGGATGTTGCAGTGTGATGGGACCCACTGTACCACTACCCTTTTTGGTGCTGACTGCGGGCACAGTTTGCAGAGTGCTGCTCTTAAGTTATTAAGCTCAGTGTTTTTCTGGCTTTTTAGCGCTGTGACTACGGCGAGAGCATCTGTAAGCAGGACTATATGGCTTTCATTTTCACTGTGTGTCACCATTTCTTCCACTGCCGCCCTCAGTGCCTCTGCCTCCGCTCTGAAATTGCTTGTGTACTTACCAGTAGCGAATGACAGTGTTATTTTTCTGCCATTTGGTAGGTTCAGGAATGTTCCTGACCCTCCGTTCTGTGTAGTGTTTGTTACAGAACCGTCGGTGTATGCATGGGTCCAGTCCATGCTTGGGTAGCTTTTCGATATGAAACCTAGGGTAGTATCTCTCCTTTCTTTTTCAGTCTGGCAGTTTTTGTTTTCAATACCTGGTATATTTTCTACCACCTCTGGAAATATATCCTGCCTCCAGGTAGGTTTTCGTACAGTAGTGATGGGTTTTGGTGTTGTTAGTGCGTTTATGGGATCTTCGTGCATCTTTGCTTTGGCTATTTCTGCAAAGTTTTTCCGCTTTAGTTTCCCATTTCCCAAATTGTTTAGTCTCTGGTGCATTGGATGGTCGGTCAGTTTTCGGAGTTTCTCTGACTGCAGCTGGGCTCTGCAGTCTCTTCTATCGGTCATGGATTGCAGTTTTGTAATCTTTTCAAGTTCTACAATTGGCGTTGACTTCATGCCTCCTGTTATAATTTCTGTGTCCCAAACCCAAAGGTCATCGAACACTTCTCTCCTCTTCGGCTCTTTCCTCTCCGACTTTCGCATTAAAATCGCCAATGATGACCACGATGTCTCTTGTTTTCAACTTTTTCCATCGCTTCTTGCAATGTGTTATAGAAATCATCCATTTCACAATCGTCTGCTGCTGATGTTGGTACATACACTTGAATTATTGTTACATTTCTAGTCTTTTTCTTTAGTCTAATTACAATTATGCGGTTGTTGACTTGATTGTAACCGAGTAGTGAAGGTGCTGCCTTATTTGACAGAACAAAGCCGACCCGGCTTTTTCTTTTTCGGCTTTGTCCGTCCCAGAGTATATAAATGTTTCTCCTGAGGAGCTGGTACAGTGCCCTTGACCGGCCCATCTATGCTCAGAGACTCTAAGAATCTCTATCTTGGTTCTTTTCATTTCTATTCCGATCATGAACAACTTGCCTTGGTATAGGCTCCTGACGTTCCAGGTGCCTATTCTTAGTTTTGTTTTTAGTCCCATTTCAAAGTTGTCCACTGTAATGCAGTCAGGCCTTAGGCCGTCATCTCTATTACTTGTACTGACTCTGAAATCGGCCTCTTCCCCAGTTGGCGTCGATGATCTGCTTGGCCTGAGGGCCTCACCATCATATCTTTGAGTTTCGTTTTTCTCAACTGTCATAAGTTTCTTAGCATTTTACATCCAGTAGTTTGCCATTGCTTTCTGGACGTTGTTCTGGCCACTTACCAACTATGGTTTCTGGTGCGCCCTTAGTCCGATACCAGGCGTTTCCAGCTCCCGCTTTCAGAATTGTTGTCGCACAGGTCGATCTTCCGCCTCGTCCACCAGCAGCTGTGTGTACTTGTCAGGGGCGGACTCCCCTTCTTGTCATTTCACTCACGTAGTTTAGCCGGCCAGCAAAAGCCGTTGCCCGGGAGGTGGCGCTACCGTACACAGGCAGACTCCAGGAGTCATACGTGAGCTAGACAGAAGCGGGGAAACCAAATAGGATTCTGGCTATCAAGGATGTGGCTGCCTCTCACCGTGAGGTGCTATTCCTTACACATTTCTGCCCTACCCCCTATATATATATATATATATATGGCGTTTTCAAAAAAGGTAAAATGGTCTTGAGACAAGGTTTCCGCCTCGAGTGCCGGAGATCACGTGTTCGAATCACGGTGCCGACCGTTTTTTTTTCACGTGGAAATTCTGGTAAAAATTCCCCTGATCTTTGGGTAGTGAGATCGGAGACCCGTGTCAGTATCGAGCACGTTAAAAATACTTTGGCAGATAGAAAGAAATCGAAAAGAGTAGGATTAAACGACCGCTGCCCGGGCTAAAATTCTAGTTAAAAATCTTACCTTTTACTTGTATCTTGTCCGAGGGCTAGTAAGTCGCAGGAAGTTGTAAAAATACCTACTACTTATATCTATGGTAAAAGTACGTATGGTATGGGCATGTTTCAAGATCGTCTGGGCTGACCTAAACGATCCTGCAAGGCACTGTGCTGAGAAGCGTAAAAGGGTGAGGCAGATACAGAAATGGGGAGACAACACCAGAGAGTCGACTGGAAAGTCAATATCTAAAAGTTATATCCTGGCACCAAACCGAGTGAATTGGCGCGAACTGGTGTAACAATCTGCAGTATAAGTGCCCCAATGACCTTTCAGGTTTCGGGAATGATGAGGATGCTGATGAATCCCATTCGAAATACATCACATTAGTACAATCAATTAATATGGAAATATTTTGAAGTTTATTGAATTAATATGTATGTATGTGTGTGTGAGCGTGCCTGCGTGTGTGTGTGTATGTGTGTGTGTGAATGTATGTATGTATGTGTATATATATATATTTGAGTGTGTGTGTGTGGGGAAGGGAGGGTAGACGGTGTAAGTGTGTGTGTTCTATAACAATTAAAAAACTACATTTTATCAAGAGCACTTTTCCTTTTTAATAAATTGCCCACATTAGTATATTAGAGCGTCTTGTTAAAAACTAAGGGAAAACTGTTTACGCTGTCTTTTCAAATCGGGCATATGGTCAGATACGAATTAAGTGTGTCAGAAAGTTTCACAATGGTCAGTTGGGTTGTCAATATAACAGGTTTGAGAAACACGGATGTAGAATAAGGTTCTGATATTTGTGACGTCTTGCGGCAGTTTCATAGGTTCTTCTCTCCAACTAAGACATTAAAAGGTGTTTTGCTTAGGTTTTGTTGCGTTCCCTCCATTTTAGACTTTAATTTGTAAAAACATACATTTCCACTTTAAATTTTTAAATTTTCCACGCTTAATGTTAAATATAATTTTGGCACAATATTTTTTTAAAAATGAGATCTGCCAGCCTAGACGAAGAGGTGGCAAGCAGAATTGCAAAGGCCAGCACAGCCTTTGGTAGAATGCGCTCGATGGTCTGGGCACGTCGTGGCATCAGCGTCAAGACCAAACTCAAAGTCTACTGTGCAACCATTATTCTAACCCTACTATACGCTTGCGTAAGCTGGACTGTATACTCTGGACATGCAAGGAGGTTAAACCACTTCCACACAGGTTGCCTGAGGCGAATATTCCACATCCGATGGCAAGATCGTGTCACTAACATCGAGGTTCCCTCGAGGGCTAACATGCCTTGCCTCCATTCACTGCTAGAAAAAGCCCGACTAGGATGGGTCGGACACCTCGTCCGTATGTCAGACGAGCGGCTCCCAAAGATGCTTCTCTACGGCGAGCTGAGAGAGGGATGGCACGAGAGAGGGCGCCCAAAGAAACGATTTAAAGACGGTCTGAAGGACTCACTGAAAAGTTGCCAGATAGACATCG
The DNA here is from genome assembly GCA_036924085.1 of Ariolimax columbianus. Lineage (NCBI taxonomy): Eukaryota > Metazoa > Mollusca > Gastropoda > Stylommatophora > Arionidae > Ariolimax > Ariolimax columbianus. The sequence goes on from JAVGWX010000013.1 coordinate 20,717,852, forward strand.
ACACCTGGGAATGTCTTGCGTAAAACAGATCTGACTGGAGAAGCGCAGTCAAATCGGTTGTAGCTACCGGCGAAGACGACCATGTTGCGAAAGACCAGAGCAGACGCGAGACCCGGAAATCCCGAACAGCGGGAACACCATCACCTTCTACAAACCTCGTGTGCCCGATATGTAGCAGAAGTTTTCGTGCCCGCATTGGCCTGTTCAGCCACATGCGCAACCACACCCAACAGGGAAATCTGTGACACGGATGATGTCGGCGGTCCTCATCGACAACGATGAACATCTATTATTATTATGCCACAGAAACAAGTGTGCACAATTTATGAGTTTAATTTTGCAAGTGATTGACAACAATTGTTGTTTTACAAGTGATGATAAACAGTTAACGTTCTTCTTACATATTTGCAAGTAGATTTTACCTGTCGCTTAAAAAAGGTCTAATCATTTCTTCAAACTTGAACAACTTTCAAGTTTTCAAGTGTAAAGGTTTTTATTCTGTATGACAAGAGTTTTATCTCAACAGTTCGTCACAAGTAATTTTCCAGAACAATAAAGTCGGGCAAAAAGAATGTATTCAAAAGTAATTTATTGTTCTGAACTACTGATGCAGGCAGCTAATACAGGGCGAACTGAGACAGCGTATGCTAAAGTGAAGGAGCTCCGCCATTAATTAATCGGTTAATAATAATAATGTTCGCTTAGGCGTCAAAGGCCCGTTGCGTCGAACAACCACTGAGGCTGTGTTCATGCGTAGCTTGTCGACCGAAATCTCTACACAATTCCCAGGTGGAGACGACTACACCGCTGCCTCGGGATGAGGGTGCGAGAAGTATGTGTTAGACCAATGTTTGTGTCAGGCTTTCACTGTCTGTCCGTGTCTGACTCCCTTTTTTTCGTTTTCCACACCCCCCCCCCCACCCCCACCCCCAGAGAATTCTGGAATATGTCCACCACTGTTGGGTAAATAAAAATGTGTAACATTGGAAAATAGAGTTGGCATTTGGTATATTAACTAGGTCATTTTTTATAACGTTTTTTCGAGAGAGAGAGAGGGCGGGGAAAAGAGCTGTGGGGAAAAGGGAGAGGAAAAGGGGTGGGGGGGGGGGGGGTTCGCTGTAAGTTGTTGGAATTATGTCTACATATTTTTAGTAATTAAATTGTTCTTGACAGTGTCTAGGATAGTTGGGCTAATTAATGGATAATGTTGCGGAGTTCACCTGAGCACATGCAAACCATTTAGCCTTTATTTTGACGATATCCTAACTTGTTATATTTCCAAATTAATTTGCAAATAGTTTGAATGAACTGAATCCTATACTGAATAGAATGCCTTCAACCATATATTGATATCCGACTGCGCCCAGTCCCAAATGGGGAATAAAGAAAAAGTACACTTAGCCTACCGGTCATGTTTTACAAGGTAACGATTGAGGGCTGGGCATGGGACTGGCTACTCCATCCTGTAGAAACTTTAGGCTGCAAATATTTAATAAAATATTGACGTCAATTAAAAAAAAATGAACGTTGAACGACCCAAAACAGAACTAGAGCATATATTAAGAGGCCTAATAGAAGAGCTGAAACTGATCAATTAGCATGCATTCGTTGAGGACATGCTCCTCGAGTTAACACGTTTTGGTTGACGTCTTCTTGTGGAAAGTGCTTAGTATACGATTTAAAATGGTTGATGTTGTTAGATCATGTGGTTAATAATGCTGCCGGTTACTAGCAACAGAGGAACAATGGTGGTTGTTCAAGAATGATCGATAGTTGTAAGCAGGGAATGAAAGTGAGAAACGCCTCAAGATTGGCAAGAAGATATTGAACATTTCAAATACTGACCCGATTATTATACATAAGGAAAAGCATTTTTTTTTTTTTTTTTTTGCGTTCGGCTTAATTCTCTTCCCCAAGGAGCTGTACATTGCACTACATTTTAATTTCGTCTTCAGCATGCATTTTATGTAAGGGTCTGCTTCCTCCTGCTTTTCTAAAGGTTTGTTCCCCGAGGTAACAGCCGATGTTGTGATGTAAAGCGAATCCAGCACCTCCGATTTGTGAGCCGTATCACTTAACGACTATCCAACGCCGTCCCCAAGTATTTGTATCATTTGGTCTAAATGGATAAATGAACTGATGTTTTAATTTCGTTCTGGGTACTTACTTTCCATGTTCGGCAACCTCACAAAGTATTGGACCAGAAATCAGCCGACATGGATGCTCTTTCATTCCATTAGATCTATCAAAGATCATGATTCTTGCATTCTTTAGCAGTTGTACACATTTTCGGGGGTTTTGGGTGACTGCGCATTCGTAGGCATCGTCGTCATTGTTCAAGTTCGATCCGCACCTGAAGTCTCCCTGCACCTGAACACTCCCTGCACCTGAACACTCCCTACACCTGAACACTCCCTGCACCTGAACACTCCCTGCCCCTCGAACTACCTGCATATTAACACTTCCTGCACCTGAACACTCCCTGCACCTGAACACTCCCTGCACCTGAACACTCCCTGCACCTGAACACTCCCTGCCCCACGAACTATCTGCACCTGAACACGCCCTGTACCTGACACGTCCTGCACCTGACACTCCCTGTACTTGAACACTCTCTGCACCTGAACACTCCATGCACCTGAACACTCTCTGCACCTGAACACTCCCTGCACCTGAAAACTCCCTGCACCTGAACACTCCCTGCACCTGAACACTCCCTCCACCTGAAAACTCCCTGCACATGAACACTCCCTCCACCTGAACACTCCCTGCACCTGAACACTCCCTGCACCATGAACTACCTGCATCTTAACACTCCCTGCACCTGAACACTCCCTGCACCTGAACACTCCCTGCACCTGAACACTCCCTGCACCATGAACTACCTGCATCTTAACACTCCCTGCACCTGAACACTCCCTGCACCTGAACACTCCCTGCACCTGAACACTCCCTGCACCATGAACTACCTGCATCTTAACACTCCCTGCACCTGAACACTCCCTGCACCTGAACACTCCCTGCCCCATGAACTCCCTGCACCTGAACACTCCCTGCACCTGAACACTCCCTGCCCCATGAACTCCCTGCACCTGAACACTCCCTGCACCTGAACACTCCCTACACCTGAACACTCCCTGCACCTGAACACTCCCTACACCTGAACACTCCCTGCACCTGAACACTCCCTGCCCCTCGAACTACCTGCATATTAACACTTCCTGCACCTGAACACTCCCTGCACCTGAACACTCCCTGCACCTGAACACTCCCTGCCCCACGAACTATCTGCACCTGAACACGCCCTGTACCTGACACGTCCTGCACCTGACACTCCCTGTACCTGAACACTCTCTGCACCTGAACACTCCATGCACCTGAACACTCCCTGCACCTGAACACTCCCTCCACCTGAAAACTCCCTGCACATGAACACTCCCTCCACCTGAACACTCCCTGCACCTGAACACTCCCTGCACCATGAACTACCTGCATCTTAACACTCCCTGCACCTGAACACTCCCTGCACCTGAACACTCCCTGCACCTGAACACTCCCTGCACCATGAACTACCTGCATCTTAACACTCCCTGCACCTGAACACTCCCTGCACCTGAACACTCCCTGCACCTGAACACTCCCTGCACCATGAACTACCTGCATCTTAACACTCCCTGCACCTGAACACTCCCTGCACCTGAACACTCCCTGCCCCATGAACTCCCTGCACCATGAACTACCTGCATCTTAACACTCCCTGCACCTGAACACTCCCTGCACCTGAACACTCCCTGCACCTGAACATCCTTTTCTTAATATGTTTAGGTCATTCCACACAAGGTATGGCGTGCTATGCCCTGTCGCAAGTTATTCTTTGATCTCCATCCATTCCTCACCATATCTTTGACGACATTTCTCGGTGTGGTTTTGCTCAGGTTTCTAGTCTGCTAAGTGAACAGTTTGTAGGAAACTTTTTGCTTGACTGCAGTCGCTCCCCTTCTGGATTATATCTAAAAAAGGGTGGTGTCTCCGATTCGCATGACTGTTTTTTTTCTGTCGATTTCTTACACAACACATCTGATTTCTGGTGGTGCTTTCATAGGCGTCTCCAGGGCGTAAGCCTGGGTGCTAAATATGGAGAATCTAGGCTGCCAAAACTGTCGGATCCCCCTCTCGGCCTCGCTGGTGCAATCCAAAAGAATGCAAAGCCTGACAATTTGGCACCAGCTCAGCTGCAGAAGCTGCCTGAATGAGTTTACAATTTTGAAACCAACTGCCTTAGGTGCTTCCACTCCGGATTTTCTGTCTGTGTTTACTTCCATAGCCCTCTCTCTTCCGAGGTTTTCACAAGGCAGTGGAATCGTTGCCCGCATATGCTAGTTACTCGAGACATCCAGAGATACTCTCATCGTCCCAAGACTAGTCAGCACTCTCTGGGGCTTGTGGGTTTAAAATCAGAGTTTCCTCTTTTCCTAGGTGAACTGCGTGGGCAGTCTCACGAGTTCCCTCTACCTGGGTTTAGAGTCAGAGTTTAGCTTCTCTTAGCTTGGCTGCCAAGCAAGGCTAATGAGACCAATCTGTCCGCTCAGCTGTACTGCCGGGTTAAACTCCACATCAAGCTCTGTAAGAAACAGCAGCACCTGCATGAGGATGCTATGCTAGCTATTGTATACAAATTTCCCTTTGCTCTTGGCTTAAGACACCCTGTTGAAATGCGACATGCTCCACTTACTGCCATTTGGACATGTCTCGTGAATGCTGACTCGTTCCATAACGACGCGATGTAGTATGCTGCAGAGATGCGCAGAGCGAGGACCAATATGCGCAATCCAGTGTAGTTTCTCATTCTGTGCGTCTTATATAGATAATGTTGACTTGCAAAGATGTATCCAGCGGTCATTTTGGGGGGGAATTCGAGAACATAGCTAACAATTTCAGAATGGCACAATTCAAAGCAAAAGCAACAATACACCATAATAGTTTGTCCATCACAAGTGATGAAGACCACTCTCTTTGTTCAGCCGTGTGGACAGTCGTATCTCTTGCTGTGTCCGCTGAAATGGGTGACTTGCGCGGTGATTTGGATTAAAGTGAGGAAGAAACTGCGCTTTTTGTCAACCTCACTCACAGAGCCTAAGCTACCTTTTGCCAGTGGCAAGACATTCATCGAGACGACTGGAGATAGCATAGGATGCAGATTTTGTCTCAAGGTTACCACCGAAGCCTTTCCGTAAACATGTAACCCGCAGGGTAGAAAGGTGGGAAGGCATCTAACGTGGTTTGTCGTGCCTTTTCGATAACCACAAGAGGTCGTATGGACAACACTCAGCGTGTGAGTGAGTCTGGCATCTCTCCCCAGCTGTATTCATCTCATCATAGTAGCATCTAAAATTCCCACACGCCAAATTCGTGAAGGTGAACCGGCAGAACTAGCCGTGAAACACGACACATGTATAACTGGTTGAAGCGTAGTTCCATTCACTGATTCAGTCGGCGTCCAGACCAGGATAAACGGATGGAAGAAATCACAAAAAAAGAACGAAATAACAAGTCCCGACGGAAAACAACACCACGTTTCCGTGAACACAAGTGTAAGTCGTCGACTGGTGTGAATTCCAGGCAAATCCGTGGTCTGGCGGCATCCATAATGATCCAAAACAGTAGAGAAATGTAGACTCGCAGCCAGTTATGGCGCCATCTTTGCCATAACACTAAGACAAACAGTGTAGAAATACATAGTGAAAAAAACCAATGAGGTCATGTATAATACAGAGCTTAAAAATCATAGACTATTAAGCCTTTATACGCTCGTATATATGTATATTAATATATACCTATACATGTTGATTATTGACGTTAATTCACTATATGGACGGTGAGCTGATGACAGTAGATAATTGTGATGTTGATTATATTGACAAATGGTGATACAGAATATTGATTTTAAAATGAATTCTATTGGTATATTCCAGCTCTCATGCGGAAAAAGCGTAGAATATTCCACAACGTAATTGGTCTGTATGGAGAAGGTGTGGAAAGGTTTGAGAACATTGTTTGGGGAGAAATGGAAAGACTGTTCTCAGAAGTAGAGAAGTTCGAAGGCCAGGATATTGATTTGTCATTTTCTCTTTCCAGATCATTGAAAATCATTATCTATGTTTTGGTAAGGATGACGCTTGGTTTGTTTAAATATTAAAAATGTGTACAAATAAAGGTGGGTCCCACAGCAGACACTACCAGAGGGGATGCAGTGTTAAGCTGCTGTATTAGGTTCCCGCTGTGATTGACGTGGAGTGAACAGAGGAGCAGATATCTGATAGTTTGGATTTCAATGTCTTGACCAAGGACACACTGGTTCAAATTTATGTAAAACACTGTCAGTGGCAACTGGAAAACACTCAAGCAATTTCAGAGCGGAGGCAGAGGCACTGAGGACTGCAGTAGAAGCAATGCTGACAGGCGAAAGAAATGAAAGTCAGATAGTCCTGTTTACAGATGCCCTGGCCGTAGTCACAGCACTAAAAAGCCAGAAAAATACCGAACTTAATGATTTAAGAGCAGTACTCTGCCAACTATGCCAGCAGACGTCACCAAAAAGAGTAGTGGTACAGTGGGTTCCATCCCATTGTAACATCCAAGGCAACGAAGAGGCAGACAGACTGGCAAAAGAAGGTGCAAGACTACCACAACCAGACTCTAGTGTGACCTACGAAGAGTCCAAAAGGCTTATTAGAGCCAGATACATGGCCAAATGGGAAACCGAACATACTGGCTACACACAAAATGATGCTTATTACCAATTGAACAGAAGAGAGCAGGTCGTGGTCTTCAGACTCCGCACCGGCCACAACAGACTGAGGTACCACCTATTCAATAAACTGAAGATAGGAGGCACTGACGAATGCAGTTGTGGTACCGGAAAAATGACCGATGAACATCTGCTGCAAAACTGCCCGAAATACGAGGACCAGAGAAAGCACATGTGGCCATCACCAGTGGCAACACAAGATAAGCTCTATGGCAGTGTCGACAGCCTCAGTATGGCGGCTGCTTTTTTCGAAAAAATACAGGTTGACGTCTGACAGCGTACGAAGAAGAAGAAGAAATTTATGTAAGGCTTATGTTTTTCTTTTTGTTGGAGGCGAAATAAAAGCCTTGCTTGCACACTGTGAATAAATTACAGGGACACGCATCATTTATTTCTCGGTCTGTTTCCTGCCATTCTGCCTTACTACCTTCACTAATAATAACTTAAATACCTATTTACAAATCGGTAGACTGAAGCGTGTTAAAATTGAGGATTCCGCCCGGTACCAATGCATTAAGGTGCAGGCTATCTAACTACTCTGCTACTCAACATGGTCCAGGTATTTGTAAGCAAATCAAATCAGTGTAAACAAGTGCATCCTATAAGTACATAAAATATGTTTCTTAGAGAAAACGATCATCAATGACAAAAAATTTTGTTTGCACATTATAAGTCATATCATACCTCAAAAGTCATGTCATACCTCATAAGTCATGTCATACCTCATACGTCATGTCATACCTCACAAGTCATTAGCAACCCGTTCCTCATCAAGGTAGTTAATCTCAATCCTCTCTCCAGTCGTGTAGTCTTGTCATAAAGTGACCAGTGGACGATTGGATTGTTCATGCCCTTGATTTCGCGCCCGTACGGTCATGCTGGCGCTGTAGAGGTCTTGGCTGTTGGTTCTGGGGTTGGCATTGGCCATCTCTTTCCTGATCAGTGGGTCAAGCTTTGGCACATATAACGAACACCAGAAAAGAAAGTGAAGCAATATGCAAACCAGATTCGAACACTGACTTCCAGGTGACAAAGAAATCCTGCCACATGAGAGAGAGAGAGAGAGAGAGAGAGAGAGAGAGAGAGAGAGAGAGAGAGAGAGAGAGAGAGATAGAGTAAGGTAGAGAGAGGGGCTAGTGTTCTACCAGCCAGATACCGCCAAATAAATGTCCAATCTGGTCAAGCTTTATGGCATTCAACACTTGCAGCTTTGAAATATAGGACATGGTCGATCCAGATATACCTATATACAATGTTCTCACTTACATCTGAATTTTCTTAGCAGCAAGCGTAGAAAACACATGTCTAAAATGCTTTAGTGGCAGGTAGAGAAACAAGGAGCAGTGGATGTTTCAAATCAATGAACGCGGATAGAAAGGGATAATGTGACGACAGTGAGTTGCTAACAAAGCACTTAATACACGCAACATATGTGAGTTATGGCAGATCATATATAAATTCTGCCCATCATCATGTAGCATATCCTTTATAAAACGTCGCTACCCTCACAGTCTGTTTGAAAGAAACTCCAAAACTTCAGCCTCCGCCAGTCATACACCAGCATTCCTGGAGATCTTGGTGCCATGGTCTATCCCTGTCTCTTCTGCCTGGCGCCAAACCTTCCATCACCGTTCTTTTAAAATCCTGCTTCGCTGGCATATTTTTATTTTGGTGAAACAGCTCCATGAGGGCTTGGCAGTGATGAGACTTCTAAATCGTTTGAGATATATTTGAGGGAAAAAAACCCAGTAAATAAACGGCGTGAAACATAGATAAATTCTTGTCCCGCGTTGTTCAGTACGATAATTGAAGCTATCCTGAGGACTTTGTCAAAGACAATAAGTATGTTATACCAGCAAAGTTTCGTATTAATGACAGTCTATTTGATCATTTAATACTGAATGTAAACCGCAAAGCTATCACGATAGGATGTCAACTCTTTTTGCGGATGGATGTGCTCTGAACAATGACTCGGAACAGAATATGCAGGAAGGCATAGACTGTATCTTTAACCTTTGACCACTAGCATAAAGAACACTGAGGTCATGTACCAATCAACACAAAGTTGTTGTTGTTTGTGTTTAATGCCCACAATGAGTAAGTTTACTCCTGTGTGCGCACTGAAAAGGACGTTAAGTGGCGGGTTGTAGTAGCTTTCCTCACATCCCGAGCGTGCTGATGAAGGTGGGCCGAGATCCTTCAGGCGGTTGTGCTATGCTTGGCTTAATCTGCTTACTGGTTAATTCGCTTACTACTACGGGGATCACGTCAATCTACTTCTCGTCAGTCAGACTGCCTTAAAAATAGCCTGTTTCCATGTAACGTTACATGGAACAAAGGTAGCGGTCTTAGTCCCTGTATTGTGCCTGACCCAGACGTGACGCCCTGAACTACTCTCCCAGTTTCCCATCAGCAGTAAATAAATCGTATAAACGGTGGAAACATTTATTTTTCACGGACGCACGCTGCCGAGATAAAAGATTGTTGTCGATAACTAGTTAATAAAAAAGCTAAGGTCATCGCAGCTTCTGATCGAAGGTTTTCGACAATATGGGAACGTCGATGAATCAGCATAATAACTAAGCTGAAGGCCTGCAGTGCGGCCATGCTCGTCACCCTGCTGTACGCGTATGAAAGTTGCACTGTCTACACTTGAGCCGTCAGGTGCTGGAATCACGTTCACATTACTTGTCTGAGATGAGGCTGTATAGGGAGCTGTATGAAGGAAGAAGATCGCATGGATGTCCAGAATGACGGCCCAAGGATTGCATAAAGGACTCTCTTGGGTGCTGTCATACAGACATTACCATATGTGAAGACATGGCTGAAAATCGTTCAATCTGGAAATGTATAAATATAAATGTAAAACTCAGCGTAGCCCCAATTGACAAATCCCTGATGGAGATTGTTGGTGAGAAATGAATGTAAGTGGTTGTGATTTGATTGGTCAAAGTACACTTTTGTTTCGATGTTATATTGATAAATCTTAAATGGTTATATAGAATGGTGAGTATTACAAATTATTTTAACCTAGCTGTCATTGGTTCATTTTCTGCTGTCAAACTGTAGAATGTTCCACAACGTAATTGTACGAGGAAAGAGAAGAAGAGTTTGAGAACATTGTTTGAGAAGAAATGGAGAGGGTGTTCTCAGAAGTAAAGTTTGAAGAGCATTTACATCCTGTTGAGCTTCAAATCATTCGTGGTGTTATTTGTCCTTACTGCTTTCCCTATTCGTTCATTTCTTGATGTTCCCATATTATTGTCGGAAATTAAACATTGACTCTGTAACAATAACTGCATACTTTCATTATTTTTTTCTGAAACTGACTCCGCAGACGATGGGAGAACGCCCTCCTGAGACAACTACACCGGATGTACTTGAAGAATATGACATTGCGTTTAACAAGCTATGGGCTCCAGACATTGACTTTGTCATCAGCAACTTCCCAATCTTAACCAAATTTCCAGGCAGATACAAGAACGCTGTCAGTAGGTTAATGAAAGCAAAGAAAGAAGCTGAGGAACTTATATATTTCAATGCTAAGGTGGATGTGTTTTCTTGCTAAATAATAAATTGTGTTAGTAGTGCTAGTCGTAGTAGTAGTAGTTGTTGTTGTTGTTGTTGTTGTTGTTGTTGTTACTAAAATAACACGGTATATGTTGTTGCAGCAACCGTAGTAGTGCTAATAGTAATCCTAAGCCCAGAAGTAATATCAGTATCAGTACTATAAGTAATATAAGTAGTAGTAGTAGTAGTAGTAGTAGTAGTAGTAGTAGTAGTAGTAGTAGTAGTAATAATAGTAATATCATTACTAATGTTTGCAGCAATAGAATTAGCAGTAGCAATAGTAATAGTAGTAGTAGAAGTCTATTTGCTTGTGTCTTTCAGCATCATGTTATGAAGAGGTTCATTGCTTTCCAAGGAATACTATCTGATGTTAGACGAGACACATAGCCGAACCATTTTGTATGCTGTCTCTCGATGAAGTCTGGCGTTGCTCCCACTTATATCCTCATATTTTATTTTCTGCTTCGATCCATTCTTGTTACTCTAATTACTGGTTACAGGCATTTCATATCTGTTATTTCAATGCTTCTTTCATCTTTGTACGTTAACGTCCATTTCTGTCACTGGTAACACAATGTGGGTAGGAATATTGTTTGTGTAGCATTCTTTTTTGCATCAATACTCATGTGTTACATGACAACTCCCGCTACCAAGCTCTGAAAAGGGTTTTGCAAGTAGCAAATTTCGTTCTAGAATTCTAGAGTAGACTTTTCCAGGGACACTAAAGAGGGAAATTACTTAACGTCTTTATACTGGTTTAGAAGACCCTGCAGAGTCTGTATACAACCAGTTACATTTACATCACCTTTCTCTAAAAGCTATGCGCATCCAGTTTATTCTTAAATGCATTAACTGTCCCTGCCTCCACTACCTCCCCTGGCAATGCATTCCAAGCAGACACCACTCTCTGACTAAAAAAATATTTTTTAATATCTAACCTGGACCTCTCTTTAGTCAGCTTGTAGCTATGCCCTCGTGTTATTGTAGGTGGCTGTATTTTAAAAAACTTGTTATAGTCTAATTTATCCATTCCTCTGATCATCTTATAAACCTGTATTAAGACATCACGAATTCTTCTCTCTTCGAGACACTGTAGGCCGGTTTTTCTGAGTCGTTCCTCATAACTGTAATTCTGGAATCCCACTATCATCTTTGTCGCTCTTTTTTGTATTCTTTCTAGCATGTTTATATCCCCTCTATGATAAGGACTCCACACCTGTACACAGTACTCCAATCTAGGTCTAACTAAAGCTTTATACAGTTTGACGATCACTTCCTTGCTCCTATGTTTAATATTTCTTTTTATCATACCTAACATTGCATTTGCCTTTTTCACTGCTACCTGAACTTGCTCACTCACCTTTCCTGTATGATCTATTATAACCCCTAGGTCCCTTTCCTTATCTATCTTTCTAATATTATTTTCTCCCATTCTGTAATTATGTTCCATATTGGATCTACCCATGTGAATGACTGTACATTTATCTACATTAAACTCCATTTGCCAGCTTACAGACCATTCTCGAATTTTATCTAAATCCGACATCAATATATCCACTTCCGCTTTAGATGAGACACTACTGCATAGTTTTGTGTCATCAGCAAATAATTCAATGGATTTCACTTTGCCGATTGTCCCCCTTTTAACATATTTGAATTGTAACTGGAAAATGAATCATAGCACCAAATTTATTGCAGCTGGGCGACCCCAAATGTACTCAGCCCCTTTCATTGCACCCAAGCGCCCCAAATGTACTCAGCCCCTTTCATTGCACCCATGCGCTCCCAAATGTATTCAGCCCCTTTCATTGCACCCATGCGCCCCCAAATGTATTCAGCCCCTTTCATTGCACCCATGCGCCCCCAAATGTACTCAGCCCCTTTCATTGCACCCATGCGCCCCCAAATGTACTCAGCCCCTTTCATTGCACCCATGCGCTCCCAAATGTACTCAGCCCCTTTCATTGCACCCATGCACCCCCAAATGTACTCAGCCCCTTTCATTGCACCCATGCGCCCCCAAATGTACTCAGCCCCTTTCATTGCACCCATGCGCTCCCAAATGTACTCAGCCCCTTTCATTGCACCTGTGCGCCCCCATATGTTATCAGTCCCTTTCATTGCCGGCAGTGTCGACCGTAGATAATTAACTATATAGATCCCGTGTCGGCTTCACAATATGCCCCTGACATTGTCTGGTACCCATTTACAGCTGGGTCAACTCGAAGATGCAGCTAGGCCATGAAAAAACCTACACACTCCTTGGTCAACCGAACTAAATACAACGTGATTCTCACCTGGTACATCGGGAATGTAAATCCAAGCTTACAACCTCTAGACTATTGAATCGGAGAAATATTTGTTTTATGATGGCAATCTACAAATCTCTTAGTATAGTCTTGTCACACTCGGCCGTCTTGGGAATCTAAGTGAATAGTAGCTTCTCAACAGATCCGATATACTTGACTATTTCTGGTGCTATACCATCATTGTCCGTTGCTTTACAGACCTGAACTTTCTCAAATGATGCCTTTAGTTTATCAATTTATATATTATTAGTCTCCTTCCAGGCTTCCTCTACTGAGATTGGCCTGATGTCTACTGGGGGTTTGAATTCTCTCCATCAAAAGGATATCTCAGAAATTTCCATCTATCAATTACTTCTTCTGGGGCCGTCAACAAATAACCTTATTATCGTTTACCTATTTCAGATGACTTTTTTTGTCTTTCTTCATGCTCTTTAGGGTACTGTAGAATAGCTTCTGTTTTTCTCAAGCATTATTTTCCATATATTAGGCCGTTCTTCCTCTTCCCCAGAACTAAGGTAGAACATTGGGACATCACGTGACACTTTATTTTGAATTTGTTGTTTCTGCTTATTTCTGTCAATCTCCACGTTATTTCTCTCTTCCCCCTCTCTCTCTCTCTCTCTCTCTCTCTCTCTCTCTCTCTCTCGCTCTCGATGTTTCTAGTCTATTTCAGAAAATTACATGTCCAACGCTTCTTAGGTCTTCCTCTCATCTTGTTCCTGATGATGTTCCCTTGCGTATTGTGTTGGACAGCCCATGCTATCTGGGCATGCGACCATATTATCGGGATTAGCTTGTCTTTTTTTTTTGCAGCTTCCAATATGTTTTTGTGTGAGCCGATATTCTACATGATTGCATTTTTTGTGTTTTCATTTTAGTTACGATCCTTATGTTTATTTCTAGAAAGTTCATGTGCCAGGACAGCCTAAAGGTATAGCTGACCACCTGTTTGACCTACAAAAACAGCCAAGCAACCAATGGATGGATGATGATCCTGAGCACGTCATTGCATTTTTAACATCATTATTTTTTGCAGGTAGGTAATACACCTATTTTTTGCAGGTAGATAAAATACCTATTTTCTGCAGGTAGGTAATATACCTATATCTTTCTAGTTAAATAATTATGAACATACTAGTTTTAGTTGCTGACTTTGTTTGGGAAACAACAATTTGTTTAATACACAATTCGGAAGTATTTAAACAGTCTTTGCCCTGGATAACTATGAAAATAGTTAATTATTTCAACACTACGTATCCGTCATATACACATTGCACCCCCATTCTGTCCTCTAACACACCATCACATCGCCCCTTTACCCCACGCATCTCTCTGCCAATTATTTCCCGTCTCGGCTCAAACTGCCGATCTCTTTGCACCATCTCGCAAATATCTTCCCCCATTTCATCCAGGTCAACACACCAATATCCCCCCCCCCTCTCTCATCTGTCCATCTCTTTGCTCGTTCCAACCTGCAACCTCTTTACCCAATAGCCTGCCGTTCCCTATCCTTAAAACTTATAACACATACAGCTAACAATTTTCATACAAAGAAATTTATCATTTAGAATGTTGCTGTTGTCATAACTGTTATGGTATCAGAAAAAACCTAAAACAAAGAAACAAAGCTCCTACGAACTCCATTCGCTGCTCCCACTACCCACGTCACCTTGCCAGCAGGCGGGTATCGATACAATCATATGCTCATAATTCATACAAAGAATGACGTAGCGACAGCGACGTAAAAAAAGTTGCACTGATGTGCGAGTCAGATTTAGAATGTTCAGTAAAAATTGCAGCTTGATATGTCTTTCCGTTCGCGAATTATGGCGTCTTCAGATATATGTATTATGTTGCAGAAGATTATATCGACAAATAAATGGCATCTTGACTACTTTATAAACAAAAATAAACAAATTATTACAAACAAGTTTCAGTTTGACTTGAACGTCCCTCGTGTGTGTGTGTGTATTTATATATATATTTCAACACACGATTAGACAAGTGTATTTGTGTGAAATTGTGATCATATTTGGTTTAATTTGTTGTTTTGCATGCTTGCTTTTGCTTATAAACATAATGTAATAGAGAAGTCTATGATAGAAAAGGTAGAACGAATACAACCGTTTTCACCAGATTTGAATTAGCTAACGCACATAAAGTAGTTTATGAAAGCATATTTTGCTGATGCAAAACTCCACAACCACTAATTGTCCTAAAACTGTCCACTATCATTTGTACTTCTTCATCCAATGACATCTACTAATTTTGGAATTGATTTATGATTTCAGAGACTAAAGTTTGCAAATAAAGAAACTAAAGTCTCTTGGCATTAGAAAATAACATGTTAATTTAATCAATCCTATATAATAATGACCTTAAGTGTACGCTATCTATGCATAGTCTCTGACCATGACCTTTTTTAGATAGTAGATTATATGCTCTGGCCCACATCTATTATTAGCTAGTATGAAGGACAATTATAAAGAAATTTGCCTGACAAAAAACGCTAAGTAAAAGGACACCACAATTATTATTAGAATATCTAATTCTTTTCTTTTGTTAGAATTGTATCTATAAAATTATTTAAATATGTACAAGTACGAAATTGTCTGTTGTTGCCTGGCTAACATACTAGTTGCTAATTCGATTACGTAAAAACACTTTAGTAAAGATGACCACTCCATTGTGTCATGGCTAATTGCAGGCAAACGTGTGATTTAACACAGCAGCAAATATGAAACACACAAAAATAGGGGACAGTTCTGTAGAACATTATGAAAAAAAATAAAGCATATCCACATGTCAATCTTCTTCGGGCAAAAGAAACAAAGCTGTGCTGGAAATTGATACGGAAAAAGAAAATGTAAATATAATGGGCAGGTATTATCAGCTGATAATTAGTTCCAATCTTCAAACTATCAAATGCAAAGAAAATTGCATATAATGCTCTATCAGACATTGACAAACAACTGTGAATTAAATGTGAGGACCAAGTAATGAAAAAGAAAGATGGTTGTTGGCAGAAAGATGGTTTGCGATTCATTCAGCCGATAACATTCATCAATCTCTTTGGGTCATTCAATTCTGAATTTGTTAAGTACAACATATGTGTATGTATTTTAAAAGCAAAAATGCCATGAATTAATACATGATTAATATTCTGTGATGCGTGTAACATAACATTTAATTAAAAAGATACACTAACACAAAAACACAAACATTAATCATAATTTTCTTTCAACACACATCTCTTACTGGAAATATATATATTAAAGACATTAATGAACATTTATAAGGGACAAAAAATAATGTTATCACATTCCTATGGCAATTGCAGATACACGTTCGGCTCTTAATGTACCCCCAGTTAACGAAGATACTGTAGAATGTGTTGTGTGTATAAATGATAACCATGAGCCTCGTGAAAATAACAAAGAAAATTTGTTTGGATAAATCCATGTAGTCTACATAATATATATGCAGAACTTATCAATGTGGGATCAAGATGCTGAGCAGCGCATGAGCTGCAGTGGTCACCGACCCATAGCTAACTGCTAGCGTCAGGGCCAGCGAACCAGAGCTGCAAAGACCCTTCTACACCTCCACGCGGTGATCCTGGATTACAGGCTTCAGCAGGGCAGACTGGCTAAGGAGAAGGGATCGAAGAGGGAATGCTAACCCGGTACTAAAAAAATGCTTGCTGAAGTCAGATGTATTGGACCGAAAGGTGCAAATATCGCAGTCAAGCTGTAAACTACGACACAACGTATTCCGTTCTCTGGACTACATTTTGCTACTTAAGCCCTATCAGGGTTTGGTAGCGGGAGATTAAGAATAAACGAAGCCAAGCCAAGCCATATCAATGTAACAAAAATAGGGACACTTACAAGATTTCAATTTGATAGGGAAATTAATTTTTCAGATAGTGTAAATTCCAGAGGCACATTTTTCTGAACGCAATATAGACTGCGCACATCTATTTATATATGGCATTGATGATACTGAATAGTATTTGACAGATAAAATAACCTTTGGTTAGGTAAGTCAATGAATATCAATGGTCAAATTTAATGTTTTTGCCTCGTTTCCATAGCCTGTATATCAATACCCAATGCTGGATTAATACAGTGTCAATGTATTCCATTTGTTTCAGCTCACATGACATCTAGAGCTTCACTCCTGGGCATCTTCCTTTGTCTGATCAATTATCCAAAAGTGGCCAAACAAGTTCAAGAGGAAGTGGATAGAGTTATAGGAAATAGACGCCCCAAACTGGAGTACAGAAGGGACATGCCGTACACAAAAGCTACCATATTGGAGGCTCTACGCCTCATTTCCCAATCGCCGCTCAGTGGTCTCCGCACTGCCTCAGCTGACATACATATTGATGGCATGACTATACCAAAGGACACCCTGGTTAGAACAAGTTTGTATAATAAACCTCTTTGTGTTCTAATGAGCATGTTTGCTTTTCCTTCTTAGACAATTTTCATTTATTTCCATCTGTTATTCCATAGGTGCTGAGCAAGCCGGGTCTTGGCACCCAATGCCATTCTTGTACAAATACAGGTCTTCTTCACTTGTTCCACTGTGCCGGTAGGCGATTGTCAGTGGCACTTGTACACATTTTTTCCTCATACAAGTACTTTGCACTTAATGAGCGGGTGTCTGTTAAATCAGGGTGAGTGAGTGCAGTGTCTACACAATAACGAGTGCTGAGGGTTGATTCGGTTTAAGTGGCTATTGAGCCCGGTATGTTCTGTTCGGAACAGAAAGATGCGACTTTGTTCTTTTCTGAGTAATTTATTTATACTATTATTACTTTTTTACTGTGACATTTTGCTAAATTCCTTGCGACCCGATGTCCTTGTCGCCCACCTGTTCAGCCAAATGTCCCTGGAAATGATAGTACTGTTTGTTCAGACATAGGAAGATGCTAAGGACTAATATAACTGTGTAGTTGCTCCAGGGTCCTTCTTTATGTTTTTGATGGCTTCTGTTTCTGGCAGTCTGTCAGCTATCTCTTTTCCGGGAATCTGACTATATCCACGTATCGATTGCAAAGTAACGTTAATCGCGTGAGCTTTGATTATATTGTTGATTGCCCGTCCCCACCAAGTTTAATATCATTTTTGTTGTTTGGGGTGTGCTTCAGGGCCTCCAATACTGACTTGGAGCCACTAACGATCATCATGTCTAGCGACATCCATTCTGTTAGGTCAAACTGTTCGTGCAAAATGTCTACGTCTGTTTTGATGTTCTTTGCCTCTGCTTCATCATTTGAACGGGTTCCATCGCATCACAACACTTATATAAGGATCATTCTGCTTATTTTTTGAATAAATGCCATAATCTGCAAAAAAGGTAGATTTTATAGTTGATCCATCTGTATTATAGTTCAGAACTGCCGATGCTGTGTAGCTACAGACTATCTCAAAGGCATATGTCTGCAGGATGGTAGATGTCGTTTTGTTGTCGGTTTACATTTTTATTAAGTGTGTTGTAATGACTGCAAGTTAACATTTTCCCAAGTGGGTGCTCCATACGTCTTGTTGTCTTTTCTCTCTTCTCTGGTAGATGACGAATATGATTTTCCTCCTCTGTTATATTCAGTGGGGACAGTTGCTTCAGTCTTCTCTCTGGTTTTCAAGAGTATGTACCCTATTTGGGTGGCCATTCTTTTGTATTTTGTATCTCTCTATCACTTCAGGCAGTGCCCCTTTTCTCCTAATATCCAAATTGCTCAATGTTGGTCTCAATCTTGCACGCACGCAGCTGGGGGTATTGATGTCATGCCGTTATATATATGCGAATACATTTCCGGCCGAGCGCCATGACTGGCCTCTGACACGTTAGCTTTGGATATTCTGTGATATTTCATCTTCTTCCAAAACTCGAATGAATTCAAGAAGTGTTTAAGCGAGGGAGCACCACACGAGGACCGTGCTACAATTAGTAAATGTGAAATAATATAATAAGTGTAGGGGTCAGTGTGAGACCCAAACAAACGTACGGAAAGAAAAGGAGCAGGAGAGGTGGTAAAAGAAAAAGTAGGAAGCCAAGAACAGAGAAAGCTTTTTTAGATTTGCCCTACCCTGCTCAAGCCCAGCCAACTAAGCAGGAAACTCGCCATCAGGCTACCACGTCCTCAAATGTGCTGAGACGTGTGGACCGTACAGAACACGCGAGGCACTTGAGCAGCCGTGGTCATCCACTGCACCTGAGTTCATATCCAGTCGTCCTGACTTGTCTTGACACTGGTTAAAGTTGGATACGGGCGTGAGAGTGAGGTCGACGAACTACGCAACCCTTTCTCACTTAAATCAAATTCATCGCGCAAGTCATTCTCTTTTCATATATCCAGTACTAACACAGTCGAGTGCTGTGACGACAGGCCAGCTGCGAAGCGGAGAGCGTAAGTCCGCTGACAAGCTAAACTGCAATCAAAAAGCTGTGTCAGTTGCGGAACTCCTGGCTGAGCAATAAAGCGTATGAGATTCATGTATTTGCTGATAATCATGATCACCGTCTCGCGAAGCGAACTTTCCATGCTTTCACTGCCTGCAAGCATGCAGATCCTAAATCGGACTCGTCAGCCATCTTCGCACCCATCCACAACCCGGATTGACAGAATACTCGACTGGAAGGATTGGCTAAAGGACAAAAGAAAAGGTTCTCATCACTCGTGATGGACGAACAAGAGAGAGAGAGATAGATTTGTCTCAGAATTTGATTCTGCATCCAGTCAATAAATGACAAGTTATTTGTATTTAAAGTGGTCTGCATGGGATGGCAATAGTCCAGCACTGACCGTACACATCCAAGACATAGTTGATGAAGAATTTAGTTTTTATCAGTTCTCCAATTTGTGCTAGGAAGTCTTTTGATTAGTTTTAATCGCTCTTGCTTTATTCATAAGATTGCAGATGTGTCTGTCTAGTTTCTAATAGGTCACATTTCTCATAGAAGAACTGGAATATTCTCTTTTACTTTCCCCATTCATGTTGATATTCACGAATGTTTTTTGCTTCTTTCTGACAAGATGGTGTATACGGTTTTATATACGGTTTTATATATGGTTTTGTTTCCACAGTTCACAGTATAGTGAAACTTTGTGTGGCGCTTTCATTTGTAAAATGAAATATTTCTCTGTGGTCCAGATGGTGAGATCGTCAACAAACAGTGCATTTGAAACATTAAGATGTTTAGTTAAATCATTTAGATGAGGAGAATGGTGCAGCTTAGAGGAGAGCATTCCTTCAACGTTCTTTTACTTGCAGCTAAACATGCAAAGTTGGTGTCTATGGTTATAGCAGTCATAAAAGGGTGTATCCATTTGATAATCGTTCCTTCTATTCCCATTTTCCTGATTCTCATCTGTCCCTTGGGTAGGCCTGCCTTGGGTAGGCCTCCCTTGGGTAGGCCTGCCTTGGGTAGGCCTGCCTTGGGTAGGCCTGCCTTGGGTAGGCCTGATGTAGATCAATGAACACGGATAGTGTACTACTCCCTACTTGGAATTCATCCATCACATGCTGTTTAAATCTAAAAAGAAAGTAATCCATCCACGCGATGTCCATGCCTGAATCTTGCCTAGTTTCTAACACGAAGGTTCTCCCTTTCCAATCACCAATATAACCTGCTCATTCCTTCAACCAAATATATAATATTAATTTCTTCCACTCCCTCTGTCATGTTATCGTGACAATTTTGGTTAGTCAGGCTGGTCCAGAGCATGTCAACTCACAAGTACTATTTATGAGATTTCTATTGTTGAGAATTATAATAACAATTAATAGAGATTATTTGGTTTTTAATGAAGCTTTGTTTATTTAGATGTTACTTGAATTGTTGGGGTCTTTTTCATTGATTATTTGTTTGATAAAATTTTTTTTTTAACTGAAGCATTCTTTTGTGCTTTTTTTGTTTCTCGCGCACTTAATACAAATCTTGTTATAGAAATTGTTACTCCTTATTTTTGTACTTACTCTACCGAGGTAAAGGATTAAAAAAAAATTATATTGTTTATCTTAATAAATTATTTGTAACCAAACTTTGCTAATAAATGCAATCAATCCTGTCTTCATGCCAGATTTTCTTCAACAACTGGTTCTTTTTCCACGATGAGAAGTTTTGGGAAGAGCCCTGGACATTCAAACCTGAACGCTTTCTGGACAGTAAAGGAAACCTATTACCCATTGACCACCCTAAACGAAAAAAGTAAGATTTATCGTTAACGTGCATTTGTTTACTTGGCTTTAAAAAGGTAAGGATTATCGTTAATGTCCATTTGGTTACTGGATCTGTTTCTGTATTCATCCTTAGTCATCATAATCTTGTACACAACCATCTTGCTGTGGTTGATCATCGATTAAACCGTGGTAAAACAGTCCAGGATGGCATTGCACGTTCCATTTGACTGTTCCATAGAATTCAGCCCAGGTTTTCACTACTCAAGGCCCTTCCTGCTTGGACTTCCTCCTGTCCCCCTCCACCGGAGGCTACACCATTCCTTTCCCAATCCCGTTTTCTCAGCACATCAAGAGTCACGCTGACTCGAAGGTGGACACAATCCAGATGCCACAGGGGCGGAACGCGAGGAAACCGGGAGTCAAGCACGGACAGACTAGAAAAGTCAACCCAAACATTGGTTCAACACACACTCCTCGCGGTACTCATCCATAGTCTGCGGAGAACTGAGCTCCACCTGGGGAGTCTGTACGGATTTCGGTCAACACACTACGCATGAACAACCCTCAGTAGTTTAAGTATGTCTATCGTCGCAACGGGCCTGTAACGCCTAAGCAAACATTATTATTATCATCATCGTCATTGAAATTAATGTGTGTCTCTTCTGTAGAGCAGTATCTGATCTAATATTAGGAGCAACACAGTTGTGAGCAATACTTGCTGTAGAGAATTTGCTTCCAAAGATATAGAAAACATGAGTAAAAAAACTGACCGAATAGTGATTGGTAGCAGCTTATTCCACACACACACACAAAAACAACCAAAGGGAAGGAGGGGGAGGGGGGGGGGGGAGATAAGTCTATTAACATAATAGAAACACACATTTATAAAAAGATGCCTGCTCAAAGTACAACAAGGTCACTAACGTCAGCCTGCAGAAACGATGTAACCAGATCTTAGTGGAATGTAACAAAAAGAGTAGACTGGCGCTGGATAGGGTATACTTTGCAGGAAAAGCCAGACGACATTGAAGGACATCCAGTGTTCTGGAACCCAAGGCGTAAGAGGAATCGGGGCTGATAAAAACGTACTTGGGGAAGAGATCAGGAGTCAAACATTGGATGGGGACGGCGTGGTCTAGTGGTTAAGTGGCACGGCTCTCAGCCCGAAGGTGCTGAGTTCGATCCCTATCACAGCACCGATCGTTACCCCAGGGAAGCAAACTCTTAGAAAATGCAGGAGGAAGCAGACCCTTACATAAAATGTATGCTGAAGTCGGATGCACTGGGCCGACAGGCGCAAACTAAAAACCACAGTGCAACGCACACCGCCTTAGGGATTAGAGAAATAAGGCTAACGCAGAAGAAAATAAAACATGGCATAAGCAAGACTGCTATTGCCTATTTGATGAAGAGGGCAGGGTTAGACTGCCTTGGGAGTTGTTGGTAAGCTGAACGGTTGCTATTGACAGTTCATTGATCAATTTATTGATTGATTGAGGAGGTCTTCATCCTTCGGGGTTTGTGTACAAGTAATGTCTACTGTTCTGGTTGTAACGGAGTTTTGGGCAACGAAAGCGCTGGTCTCCTGTCTTCAAAAGCACAAATATCAGTGACAACACATGTGAATAATGACAACATAATGAAATCAATAAATAACCTCACTTGCCTACTATAAGTTAATCTGCAATCCCCCGATTGCAGGAACGTGAAATCAAATGTTGCTAAAACAAGAATCTGTGATGCTAAGCCAGCGAGTTAAAGGAAACACCAGGATTCAAATCTGTTTCCATTCGCTGAAAGAGATTGAGCACCTGTGGGTGTGCCTGCAGTTTAGTTGTATAAATTATGTAAATATAATATTTTCACATCCCAGTTGCCACAGACGTTCCTGTGTTTACATGTTTTACTTTTACCCTCTCCAGTTTAATTCCCTTTGGTATCGGAGCCCGATCATGCCCAGGAGAGGGATTTGCACGGTCTCGTGTGTTCCTATTTGTGGCAAGCTTCCTTCAGAGATATGACATTCTTCCTCCTGCTAACGAGAAACTGGTGCCTGCTGACTTCAAGTCAAACCACGAAGATGTAAAGGGCTTCGTCCGGCAAATTCAACCGTACAAGTGTCGCCTTATTCTCAGACATCAGAATAAATAATATTTCTTAAGTTCCACTGGAGATGAAGAAAAATAACACTTTTCGTTTGAGAACTTTTTTCTTTAAGCAGATTTCTGAATTATTTGCAATTTAAATAATGTATTTTTGTTTTTACAAACACATGGACTGCTACCACTTTGAGCGTTACTATTTAATATACTCTATATATTACCATTTTTTTTTCTAGCCCCTGCATGAGCATTTGTCACCACCATGTTGCTATCCTTACAGAAAGTCTGTATCAAAGTATTTATACACTTGCAAATATGGCTTCTGTGACACTTAATGAAACTGCCAGCCCCATACACATCCACTTAATCACATTGTATAGACAAGGATGGGGTGGGTTGGGGGAGTTAGGTGGGCCTAAACATGCCCTTATCATATGGGGGCATATGATCCACAGCCCCAGGATCCACAGACCTAGGATTCACATACCCAGGATCCACAGACCTACGATCCACAGACCTACGATCCACAGACCTAGGATGCACAGCCATAGGATCCACAGACCTAGGATCCACAGACCTACGATGCACAGCCATAGGATCTACAGACCCAGAACCCACAGCCATATGATTCACAGTTCCAACACCCACAGCTATAGGATCCACAGACCTAGGATCCACAGACCTAGGATCCACAGACCTAGGATCCACAGACCTACGATCCACAGACCTAGGATGCACAGCTATAGGATCCACAGACCTAGGATCCACAGACCTACGATCCACAGACCTAGGATGCACAGCCATAGGATCCACAGACCTAGGATCCACAGACCTAGGATCCACAGACCTAGGATGCACAGCCATAGGATCGACAGACCCAGGATCCACAGAACTACGATCCACAGCCCTATCACCCACAGCCCCAGCACCCACAGCCGTACGATCCACAGACCTAGGATCCACGACCTCAGCACACCCAGCTATAGGTTCCACAGACCTAGGATCCACAGCCCTAGGATGCAAAGCCTTAAGATCCACAGCCATAGCACCTACATCCATAGGATCCATAGACCTAGGATCCACAGTCCCAGTACTTACAGCCATAGGATCCACATACCTAGGAACCCCTTCCCTATGATACACAGACCTAGGATCCACATTCCCAAAATTCTCAGCCCTCAGAATCCACTGCCCAAGAATAAATGGCCTCAGAACACACATCCACATAACCAGAAGCCTCAAAACCCACAGCCCCAGGACTCCCAGAACAAAAATCCTCGGCCCAAGAATCCACAGCCTCACAATCCACAGCTCCAGCACCCCCAGCCATAAGATCCACAGCCCCAGTACTCACATTCATATGGTCCACAGTCCCAGTACTCCCATTCATATGGTCCACAGTCCCAGTACTCACATTCATATGGTCCACAGTCTCTGTACTCACATTCATATGGTCCACAGTCCCTGTACTCACATTAATAGGGTCCACAGTCCCAGTACTCACATTCATATGGTCCACAGTCCCAGTACTCACATTCAAATGGTCCACAGTCCCAGTACTCACATTCAGATGGTCCACAGTCCCAGTACTCACATTCATATGGTCCACAGTCCCAGTACTCACATTCATATGGTCCACAGTCCCAGTACTCACATTCATATGATCCACAGCCCCAGCAACCACAGCTATAGGATCCACATTCCCAGAATCAAACAGCCCCAGAACCTACAGCCGCAGTACTCACATGCATATGGTCTACAGCCCCAGCATCCACAATCATAGGATCCACAGCCCCAGCACCCACAGCTGTAGGGTCCACATTCCCAGAATCCAACAGCCCCAGAACCCACAGCTATAGGGTCAACAGTCCCGACACCCATAGTTATGGTCCACAGCCCTAGCACTCAAATCCATATGATCCACAGCTCTAGCCCACACACCCATGGTATCCACAGAACCAGAATCGACAGCCCCAGCATCCAAAGTCATAGGATCTACAGACCCAGAATTCACAGTCACAGGACCCACAACCTCAGAAGCCACAGCCCCATAATCCTCAGCCTCTGGATCCACAACAACAGAATCCACAGCCCCAGCATCCACACCACAGGACCCACAACTTCAGAATCAACAGCTCCATGATCCACAGCCCCAAAATTAACACCCCAGGATCCACAACCTCACAAATCAACAGCTCTATGATCCACAGCTCCAGAATCCACAGCTTCTGGATTCACAACCCCAGAATATACAGCCGCAGGACCCACATCCACAGTATACACAGCCCCCGTAGCTTCATCCCCAGACCCACATCTCCAGGATCCACAGCCCCAGAATTTACATTCCCAGGATACACAGCCCCAGGATACACAGCGTCAGAATCCACAGCCTCAGGATCCACAGCCCCAGGATCCACAGCCGCGGAACCTACAAATTCCCCGGACTCACATTCCCAGAACCCACTTCCCCAGGATTCACAGCCTGAGGACCCCCAGCCCCAGGACCTACATATCCCGGACCCCCAGCCCCAGGACCTACATCTCCCGGACCCCCAGCCCCAGAACCTACAGCCCCAGGACCCCCAGCCCCAAGACCTACAGCTCCAGGACCCATAGCCCCAGGACCCACAGCACCAGGACCTAAAGCTCCCGGACCCATAGCTTCAGGACCCACAGCCCCAGGACCCCCAGCCCCAGAACCCACAGCGCCAGGACCCCCAGCCTCAATACCTACATCTCCCAGACCCACATCCCCAGGATCCACAGTTTGATTTATGCATTATCAACTTAATATTTAAATAATGTCTACTTATGAATATTGTCCCGTGGTTTCTCTACAAAGTCAATGTCCATCAACTAAAGACTGTAAAACAGCCGGGACGTTCCGAGATAGCGTCTCAAGTATATTCACTGGCTGTCTAAATGAAAGATAAATGGGTTGATGGAATAAGGCTAAAGGTTAGGCAAAACTAACAATTTGAGAAACAAACACGATAACATGAACTTTTCTTCGTGTTCTCAGCTACTCGTAACTATGTTCTTCATTCGTGTCGATGTTTCTCTTGTGGCAGGTTACAGTCTTTTCTCTTATTTTCCGAAACACACTAAAGAAGGTTGACCTTGGTCCCCTGGCTGTAGTACAATGAGAGGTTTCTAAGTAGACTCCTCACCATGGGGATCACAGTTTCAGTCCTCCACCTCATTGGCCATGCTCTGGTACGCCAATCATTTTCCAGGCGCATAATGTTGTTGTGAAGTGGAGATCTTGGTCAGTATATTTCGCTTGACCCGGATGTTAATATTGACACGAACTTGTCTTATAAACGCTGCGAAACTACTTTGTTTCTAATTTATGTTCTTGTTGAACATTAAGAGATGTAAACTGACTCTGTAATGCACTGTAGATCTGTATTAACGTTTTGGCAACTGCCAAAAGAAGGAAACTCGCTTGGTACGGGCACATATCGAGATCAAACGGTCTTGTAAATACGATCCTGCACGGAGCCCCATAATTGGCGTCGCATATGAGTGGTCCTTGATTCATTCCCCAGTTGAGGGGGAAATGTTTTTTTCAGATCGCAACGGCACCCGTGTCGACCAAGCCTTAAATGGGCACAGGTTCAGTCCAGAAACTAAAGGTGGCCGGCGTGATGCTGACCACTAAGTGCCGTGGGTTACAAAATAATATGGGCCTAACACCATATTTCCTATGCGCCGCATGGCGTGATTGAATCTTGACATATTTTTTTTTACGGAAAGGTAAGGATTTTGCCGACGAAAAACCCATCGTCCCAAAAAGAGGAGGGAGGACACAATAAAAGAATGGACCAATCTCCGACCAGAGGAGGCACTGGCATTGGCCGCTGACAGAGTGGGATGTCGTGGGGATATCTTCATGTGTGTCTCAACGAACTCACCGGTTACGATGACTTGACTTGAGTACCACATTGTGCCTGCTATTATTATAGATCACAAAGAATATGCTATGCCCTTTACTTCGTATATCAAATCACTAAAAACGTGTTATCAACTTTAAAAAAAAAATAACAAATTGCTAAAATTATACCATACACTTTGCTTTGCTTTATATATATTTAATCTCTCAAAGAGAAACTACTGATGTTTCCAATGCATGAGCTACTTTGCAATTGGTAAAGATGTAATTTTTTTCTCGAAATGTTGCGACCACCTTGCGATTAATAAGGTCAGTATCTTTAGATGATACAAGACGAACTATCTGGTCATTTGATACAGTAATGGGAATAAAGATGGCCTTGCTAGTTCAAAGTTCATACGTTTCCTACTGCTACTTCAGTGTCTGTCTATGTGAAGATTTAGAAAAAGGAAACAAATAATTTGCCATCTTGATTTTATCTAGAGATAAGCAGACATTGAAATCATAAGTAAACATAGATCAAACAGATTAATTGATGGCTAAATGTTGGTCCCGGATCTTTATCAGCGTGCAAATCACCATCTACCCGGATCACAGTGAATGGTCAAATTTGAAATTATTTATTGATATATGTATATATAAATTATAACAAAATATATTGTTCTTGTTGCGTATCCAGCAGTAAAGGATGGTATATTATACCCATTTGTTCTTATCTTCATTGATAATTCCCAAATCATATTATATTTATTCAATAAAGCAGTATATACCTTCAATTAATTTGTTATTATCCTGCAA
Organism: Ariolimax columbianus; assembly: GCA_036924085.1. Classification (NCBI taxonomy): domain Eukaryota; kingdom Metazoa; phylum Mollusca; class Gastropoda; order Stylommatophora; family Arionidae; genus Ariolimax; species Ariolimax columbianus. Next base: position 20,745,526 of record JAVGWX010000013.1, read on the forward strand.
GTTATAGACTCTGCCCTTTCTTTCTTTTACGACACTGATAGTATACTCTAGTCCACAGCACGAGAAAGTTTGAATAACACGTAGCTAGACAATACCGGCAAATGAGACTAGCATCCTCATCATGTAAAACAAATTCCTACAGAAACTATCACTGCAAAGTATGCTAATGGTTTGGGGTAGGATTCTTGAAGGAGGCCAATTGTGGTGGTGGCCCTATACTGAGCTGCAGCGAAAAACGTACAGGAAGAGGAAGACAAACATCCTTAGATATAGACCAGTTATGGGCTGAATTTACACCATGAAGAGCAGAGTGGTTTGAGAGTACAACCAGTTTCACCGAAGAATAGCATTGTAATGTGAGATTAACACCTTTGTGAGCATTTAGAAATAAATGTAGCATTTGATTTTCTTTCTAGAAACGGAAGTAACGAGAGGAACTGTTTATACAATTCAAAGCTAGCGAGAAATGGGAACCCTCAGCACCCATACCTTTCACCGTATGCCGGAAGAGACAGAACCTATAGGTCTGCCCGGAGTGAACTAACATCAATTCGTAAAAGAATCAGAGATATTTTTCTTTACCTTTCTATCCTCCAGTTTTCCCTGTTTCTCCTTCTGAATCCACAATGCTTAAACGCCATCTACTGGAGAGATCGACGTCGGAGTACCATCCCTGAGACTCTCGCGAAAACTAATCTACCCAGCCTTTTCTCAGCTGTCTCCGCTACGCTACAAACGTTACATCTCTGCCACATTCACAAGATCCACAGACCACGATTTTCTTCCAAGTTTTATCACGAAAGCGCACACAAAATGTAGATAATCCATAAATCCTAGCTAACTTTCCTCACTACACAATTTATCAATGTTCCATTGTTATACCTTACACCACGTGCAGGTTTTAACCACGAACATCCATAAACATTTAAAAGATCATCCGATCAAATTTTAGACCCAGGTGGCAATTGCAAGGGCGCATCCCACTGACAGTACACAAACAGCAGTGGCCTGTGGCGACTTTTCTCAAAGGGAGTTCAAGGACACCTTTCATTATGGGATTAAAGAGGAATACTCTCCATATAATGTACAATATGTAGCTTACCAATGACACGTTTACCGATCACAGTTCACGTAGTTTAGCTCACTTCAACTGATGTACAATATTTAGAAATGTGATAAAGAAACAAATATAATCTATATATTTTCTTGAATATTTGGATACTTGAATCCTGGTATTCTAGGTTGCCTGATGCCAGGTAGGCAAAAGGTATTTGAATCTGTGTCTGTCCTTCGCTTTGGTATACCTTGATGGTTCAAGGGCGTGGTGCAGATCAATTTTCCATCTCGTTGGCGGCGACCAGGTGGTCAGTTGTAGCTGTAGGGTCACCAGAAAGTTACCATCCTCGCCCTTCTAATATCAAGATTTTTCCAGAAAGTTTGTAATTGTTATTGTGGCAAGGTGTGAGTGAGTCTTTTCGTGACACTTCTTGGCTTTGTGAAAATTACTGATATTACTATATTATTCCGAATTCGATGAACTGTTTCGAACAGCACACAAGGTAAACAATAGTCTGCTTTTCGATTTGCATGCAGTTAACCATTTTGAAGGAGTACTCAGTGGTCAGGTGTTCGTCACTAGTGAAGGAAGTCGCAGGTTCAAATCACGGCGGTGACCGGGATTTTCTCACGTGAGTCATCCGGTAAGAAATTTCCTATAATCTCTGAATAGTGAGATCAGACACCCGTATACAGTAGCGCTCACGTTAAAAATCCCTTGGCAGTTGGAAACCAAAAAGAGTTGGCTTAACGGCTGCTGCTTGGGCAAAATTTAAGTTAAAAATCTATTAAAATTATTCTATGGATTCTCACCCAACAGAGAATATGTCACAAGAAGGATACTGTGTGGCTATATCATCACATCAGGTCTTCGTTTTATGGTTAGCAGAGCAGCATAGATGGCGCTTGGCATGCCTTGGCTCTAATTTACGCTTCCACTACCACCAGTCCCAAAATTAAGCGATTGTATATTCCAAGGGTTGCCAACCTAACGGTTGGTAACATACTTGAATGGACCTGGCACGTCACCAGCGGATTTTCGACTGAAAACGAAGGTCAGACCGCTCCACGAAGTCTAACGACACAAGTAGACTGAAAATAGAACCTTTTTGAAAAAAGTATAATACCCATTTTTGAAAAAGTGTGTATAATCTTTCATTTTTCTTTCAACAGAAGTGTCTGAAGTTGGTTTACCTTTCGTTATTACTTGTTGCTTTTCTTCAAAACTGAGGGCTCCAAATGAAACTGACTAATCCGTCGAGAACACAGTACTGCGATAAGTGATCGCTTTGCAACATGCAGACCTACTTACACTAATCCTGCTGATTGTCTTTGGCCCGCTTTGTGTTGGGAGGGAACAGCTTACAAATTTGAGTCCCCTTCCATATTTCACCCTCTAAAACACTGTCACATTAATTATAACAAAAAGCCAAGCGTTAGCATGTATCTTATTGCACAGAGGGGCTAGGTTGGCTTTATATAGTCCTCTACCCAGGGAGAGCCGAAAAGACTCACGGCTTCCGATGCCAGAGTGCTGTTATTGAGGAGCGGGAGAGAGGGGGTGCAAATAGTGGTTATATCGTTGGGTTATGTGATGCAAATAGATCTGCGCATACCCTTATGTCTTCTATTTATCGATTACGAAAAAGCATTTGACAGTATCGAGACCAACGCTGTGGTAAATGCTCACAGAAAGCAGGACGCTTCACCCAGCCTTGGCGGAAACGCTCCCATAGTTATGCAAAAAAATCACGTGGCTGTGTTACCTGCCCTCATGTCATCCTTTCTCGCTCCATTACCTTCCCTAAGGCTGAATTCTTCATCAAAGAGGGGTTCACATGCAAATCTCGTAACCTCATCTATTCCATCATCTGCCGCCAGTGTGATATGACTTACATTGGGGAAACTGGTATGGAACTACGGGAGCGTTTACGCCAACACCTCAACGACATCCGCAACCGCACTGGTTCCCCAATTGCCAGCCACTTCAATGGTCCTGAGCACCGGGGTGTGGCTGACGTCAGTGTCACTGGTCTAGTTTCGTGCTTCTTTGACGATCATCATCGATTCGCCCTTGAGAACAGACTTATCTCGAGTATGGGCTGTCTCCAACCACATGGTATTAATATCTTCCATACTTTTTCTTAAACCCTCACACTGGCCCCCATCTATTTGTCTTCCTTCCCCCCCCCCCCGCCTCCCCCATTCTTCCATCAGTTCTCTTCCCCCGTCTCTTATATCAATATCACGCCCTCCCGGCTTATATTGCCTTCTCATTGTTCTCCTATCTGGACCACTATTTGGCCACGCTTGGCTTATCAGGCATATTCCGCCACTTTTTGTTTGACCGCTCCTTTTTTCAGTTTCTATCGAGCGCTTGGCACAACCTGTCGCTTAGACAGTAATCGTCTCCTATCTTCTTCTTCTTCGTTCGTTCTCAATCTCCCACTACCAAATCCTGAAAGGGCTAAAGTAGCAGAATTTAGTCAAGAGAACAGAATGCGCTGTGTCGTAGTTTACAGCTTGGCTGCGATATTTGCACCTTTCGGTCCAACACATTCGACTTCAGTAAGCATTTTTTGAGTACCGGGTTAGCATTCCCTCTTCGATCCCTTCTCCTTAGCCAGTCTGCCCTGCTGCAGCCTGTTATCCAGGATCACCACGTGGAGGTGTAGAAGGGTCTTGGCAGCTATGGTTCACTGGCCCTGACGCTAGCAGTTAGCTATGGGTCGCTGACCACTGCAGCATCTTGATCCCCGTCTCCTATCTGAAACAGATGAGTTGACAATTTTTTCCTATATGTTGATTTGTTAGTTCAGTGTTGTTGTCCCTGATGAAGGCCTATTGGTCGTAACGTAGGTTTTGTTTGTGTTCTCGTCTCGGTGCGGTATCTGACCATACCCATTTTAAAATTTTGATTAAGCTCAACCTTAATCAACTTTTACTAATTTTTTTTCCCCATGTTTTTTCCCCTGAATAAAGACAGACACTGACAGCCAAAGAGCACATAAGAAAAGTCATAAGTGGTAGACTCAATAAATGAAAATAAAAGGCGATAGTAATATTGATTGTTGTGTCTCCCCCACACGTCTTCAACCTCCCGCACCCCCCCCCCCACCCAGTCACACTTCGTCCTATAATATTGGACTTGCTGTCCTCTTACTGAGTGCTGTCATGTGGGAATGAGCCTTAAGAAAAGAAAGCAGCACAAGAAAAAGTAGTAGGCACACAAATAGTCATTCCTGCTAAACATTTGTCACCAAACAACCAGCTATAGAGAGGGAGGGGGTTTTGTGTCAGTGTATGCGGGTGTGTGTATGTGTGGTATGTGTCTTGTGTCACTGATATACGAGAAAACCATAAACACAAACAGATTCCGCGCTGTATTGCCTCCCACTACGCGCTAGCACTAGGTCAGACAATACCGAGCATACAATCCAACATGTCCTGATCATGACATTGCACATTCTTCATCTATTATTTACCGGAACATCCAGCCATAGTTCCTCGGTGTCGATTACTTAGGAACAATCGTAGTCACTGTGATGAGGCAGATTTCAGATTACACGGCAATTCAAGTACACACATGGGGAACGTTAGTTAGGACAGCCTACAGCAGTGCTTCTCAACCCGTGTTCCATGGAATTATTGACAGTGGCGTGTCCTGGGCCCTGATACAAGGTGCGCTACATTCTTTGAATTTGTTACTCCATAAAGTCAATGTTTAGGGGAGGAAGACTAACGTCTGGTCAGGTGAAATATACTGATCAGACATGTTAGTCAGGGTCAGGCAAAACATACTGGCCAAGGCCCTCATCTCGGCTTCCTAGGAGCCCTCCCTGGAAATGAGCTGTTTTCATGGCAGCCAGGCTAACGAGTTGAGGGATCGACGTGATCTCCGTGGTATTGAGTGACACTCAAATGAAGCCAAGCATAGCACAACCACATGGAAGACCCCGATCCCCCTTTATCAGCACGCTCGGAATGTGAGGAAAGGTACTACAACCCGTCACTTAACGTCCTTTTCAGGGCGCACAAAAGTGCAACCTACATATTGTGGGTATTTGCAAACAACAAACAACAACAAACAACAAAGCCAATGTTTCTAGAACGACTTTTACGAAGATTATGTTCATTGAAAATTTACTGGTCAGAATATCTTCTAATATACATTTGTGTTCTTCCATAATTCCATCACATAGAAGTTTAACGTTAAGATGTAAACAATACATTTCACAACACTATATATACTGATAGATAATCTCTACAATAACCAATAAACTAGCATACACACTTCTGTAACTTCAAAACTTCATTAAAAGGCACAACTCTCAAGTTGATAGTAGCCGAGTGCGGGACTTTGGCGCACACATGTTCAAGGTTAACACCAAGCCGTGACCTCCTTCACGCTAAACCTCTCTCCCCCATATCAAGCATTGTGTGCTGCTTGCTAGTAACGCAAACAAACGCCCGGTATTCTCGTGTCAGCGGCTACATTTATTGCGTCTAGTGCTGAGACATATTAGGACACGCAAGACAATTTTACGAAAAATTGCTAAATACTTTATCTTTAAATTAATAAAAATCATATTTTCTTCTTCTTCTTCTTCTTCTTCTTCTTCTTCTTTTTTTTCTTCTTCTTCTTCTTCTTCTTCTTCTTCTTTTTCTTCTTCTTTTTTTTCTTCTTCTTCTTCTTTTTTTCTTCTTCTTCTTCTTTTTCTTCTTCTTCTTCTTTTTTCTCTTCTTCTTCTTCTTCTTCTTCTTCTTCTTCTTCTTCTTCTTCTTCTTTTTTCTTCTTCTTCTTCTTTTTCTTCTTCTTCTTCTTCTTTTTTTTCTTCTTCTTCTTCTTCTTCTTTTTTTTCCCCTTCTTTTTCTTCTTCTTTTTCTTCTTCTTCTTCTTCTTTTTTTTCCCCTTCTTTTTCTTCTTCTTCTTCTTTTTCTTCTTCTTCTTCTTCTTCTTCTTCTTTTTCTTCTTCTTCTTCTTTTTCTTCTTCTTCTTCTTCTTCTTTTTTTTCTTTTTCTTCTTCTTCTTTTTTTCCCCTTCTTTTTCTTCTTCTTCTTCTTTTTCTTCTTCTTCTTCTTCTTCTTTTTTTTCTTCTTCTTCTTCTTTTTTCTTCTTCTTCTTCTTCTTCTTTTTTTTCTTCTTCTTCTTCTTCTTTTTTTTCCCCTTCTTTTTCTTCTTCTTCTTCTTCTTTTTTCCCCTTCTTTTTCTTCTTCTTCTATTTCTTTTTCTTCTTCTTCTTTTTTTCTTCTTCTTCTTCTTTTTTTCTTCTTCTTCTTCTTCTTCTTTTTTTTCTTCTTTCTCTTCTTCTATTTCTTTTTCTTCTTCTTCTTCTTCTTCTTTTTTTCTTCTTCTTCTTCTTTTACTTCTTCTTCTTCATTTTCTTCTTCTTCTTCATTTTTTTCTTCTTCTTTTTTTTCTTCTTCTTCTTTTTTTTCTTCTTCTTCTTTTTCTTCTTCTTCTTCTTCTTCTTCTTTTTTCTTCTACTTCTTCTTCTTTTTCTTTTTCTTCTTCTTCTTCTTCTTCTCTTCTTCTGCTTCTAACTGATATGGCATAACACCAGACATGGGTAGATGGTTTGTAAAGATTTGTAAAGAGAAGAGAAACAAAGATGACGCCTGACAGACTGAGGGTCTACTTTTCTCAACTGTAACATATTGACTAAGACATCTGCCTCACATCAAGGTCATCTGCAACATATTGACCAAGTCTTCTATCTCACGTCAAGGTCAACTGTAACATATTGATGAAGTCCTTACCTTACACCAGAGGGGTACTTAGAACATACTGACCAAGACCCCCAGCTCAGGTCCCTACCATGCACCTGGAAACAAACAGCTATATCACTGATGTGTCTACTGCATGACCCAGCATTGAACTACAGCTAAGATGACTCAAGTACGATTTTCCCCAGTACCCTTTGGAAAATATGAATAACCACCACAACTCGCTACCAGCGAAACTTTGTCAATAAGTGTGAAAAACTAAGCCCCAGTATTTTCTAACAAAAACAACCAAGCTGTAAATGGTTACCTGACTAGCAGCTAGTGAATGCAAGAAGCTGAAGAAAGAGCTAAATTGAGCACCCCACCTCAGAATAGACTGAGGCTTACCACACGTAGCTAGAAACAATTAATACTCGCCACCCCCACCTCAGAATAGACTGAGGCTTACCACACGTAGCTAGAAAGAATTAATACACGCCACCACCACCCCTCACCCCACACCCCCACCTCAGAATAGACTGAGGCTTACCACACGTAGCTAGGAAACAATTAATACTCGCCACCCCCACCTCAGAATAGGCTGAGGCGTACCACACGTATATTGCGACAATTTATACTCCCCCCGCCCCCCCCCCTGTTTTTTGACTACCTTCAACTTTGTACAGGTGCACGCGTGGATGTCAGGTAGTGTCTTAATCAATGTGTTTGACCTGACCCTAACGATAGCTTTGTCCACATATTTTGTATGTAAAGCCGGTATTGGAGATGTTCTACTTATTACTATGGACCGTCACTAAGTAAATATCAATTTTATGAGTAACCTTTTTGGAAGTGAGAACCATACATTTGTTGTCTTTTATTGTTGTGTTATAGTCCCCGTGTCTGGCAAAACACATTGTTGATCTGTCCACTAGCTTGTGGATGCCCTCTAGAAAAAGTTTTTTGGTGTGATTATCAAGCAATTTTGCACCATCTCCATTACCTCGATGTCAGCTGCCCTGTAATCCATCTGCTATACACTTTCCTTTAACCGAGGTCATCATGCATTATTTTGTGCGCAACGCCGTCACTGATGTTAAAATCTGTAGCTATTTCGTCAATAGTGACTCCCCTGTTGCACGGACTAGCTGGTCGATCTGCTGTTTCACTGTCAGGTGCTACGCGTGCTGGTCTCCCCCGCCGCGGCTCATCAATATCATTGTGTCTGCCGTTTTAAATATTTTTACCCAATAATTCAATAATTCACATCCTCTGACTCAAATAACTGTGTCCATACTGAATTGTTATTCTTCAGATTTCAGAAGGTTCACACACTCTGACAACAACAAAAATAAAACCAATAACGTCTCACTGTTTTTCTACAGTGCAAGTCGACATTGGGGCGGCCATGTTGTACGTTATATTCCTCCCGCGCTTACTGCTCGATCGTTACATTCCCTACATATAATATTGTTAAAGAGCCATTTAGTGTCATGAAATAAGATTTTCCATTGTACATACGCTTTCCTGAACTTTATAATTAAACTGCTGTTACGTTATGACTGGCCCTCGTATTATTTATTAGCTTCTCTGAGCGAACAGTTCTTGTGAGGTCTAGGACAGTCGTTCTAGGCGTCATGTGGGTTTCCTTCCAACTCACGTCAGTAACCAGGCGTGTTTCTGGGCCCTTCCAACTCACGGCAGTAACCAGACGTGTTTCTGGGCCCTTCCAACTCACGGCAGTAACCAGACGTGTTTCTGGGCCCTTCCAACTCACCACAGTAACCGGAGGTGTTTCTGGGTCCTTCCAACTCACGGCAGTAACCAGAGGTGTTTCTGGGCCCTTCCAACTCACGGCAGTAACCCGACGTGTTTCTGTACCCTTCCAACTCACGGCAGTAACCAGACGTGTTTCTGGGCCCTTACAACTCACGGCAGTAACCAGACGTGTATCTGGGCCCTTCCAGCCAACGGAGTGGGGTCTCAAGTAGATCGGCTGACTTAAGCATGACAAATATTTTGGCTCTTATTCTTCTTACCCCTCAGTACTCTAGCTGGAGTGTAGCCCCCGCCCCCACCTCCACCACGTTTGACCTACTGCACTTTATGGGCCTTTGCAGTTGTGATTTCTGTAGCAATTTGCTATACACGATAAAGTCGCTAGTGCCATGCACAACTCTATGAAGTCGCCTTTTATGACGCGTACAGAGGTGCAGTGTGTCTATTATTTCTTCCCAAGTAAGGGGTCCACATCCACAAGAAAGAGGCCTAGGATCCACATGTAGATTCGAACAGATCAGTAACAAACGCTGTGGATCTTAGGGCTCTCCTTGTCCTTCCTTTTCTTCTTCATCTTCTTCTTTTCCTTCTTCTTTTTCTTCTTCTTTTTCTTCTTCTTCTTTTTTCCCTTCTTCTTCTTCTTCTTCTTCTTCTTCTTCTTCTTCTTCTTCTTCTTCTTCTTCTTCTTCTTCTTCTTCTTATCTTTATTCTTTTTTCCTTTTATTCTTCTTTTTATTTTTCTCCTTTTTATTTCTCTTGTTGTTGTTATTGTTGTTCTACTTCTTATTATTCTCATTTTGCTCCTCTTCTTCATCCTGTTCTTATCTTTTTCCTCTTCTTCCTCTTCTTTTTCTTCTTCTTCTTTCTTTTTCTTCTTATTTTCCTTTTTTAATTCTTCTTCGTCTTCCTCTTCTTCTTCTTCTTCTTGTACTTGTCACTCCAGATGAGTATAGATCAAACAGACTGTGTTCTGAGTAAATTCACCATTGTGGGAATCACAGTATCCAACCCTGCATCATTGATCAGGCTACTGTAGCTCAGTCTTTTCCGAGATACAAGAAGTGGAAGTGAGGTGGGAGCAGGGAGATGTTTTGGTCAGTGTGTATCCTCTGACTCTGACGTTAACTTACGCCACCTGGCCATGACTGTAACCTTTGCCTTCTATTGAAGGCATGATATAACAATAAAGCAAATTCGGAACATTCATCATCATCATCATCATCATCATCGTCATCATCATCATCGTCATCATCATCATCATCATCGTCATCATCACCATCGTCATAATCATCATCATCAACAACATCATCATCATCTTCGTCATCATCATCATCATCATCACCATCGTCATAATCATCATCATCAACAACATCATCATCATCTTCGTCATCATCATCATCATCGTCATCATCACCATCGTCATAATCATCATCATCAACAACATCATCATCACCATCGTGATCATCATCATCATCGTCATCATCACCATCGTCATCATCATCATCATCGTCATCATCGTCATCATGACCATCGTCATCATCATCATCGTCATCATCATCATCATCATCATCATCATCATCATCTTCGTCACCATCATCATCGTCATCATCATCATCATCATCTTCGTCATCATCATCTTCGTCATCATCATCATCATCTTCATCATCATCGTCATCATCATCATCTTCGTCATCATCATCATCAGTCCTGTAACCTGAAAGGTCATTGGGGCACCAATGCTGCAGTTTGTTGGACCAGTTCCCGCCACTCCACTCGGTTTTGTGCCAGGATATTTGTTCTAGCTATGGACCTTCACGTCCACTCTCTGATGTTGTCTTCCCATCTTTTTTCTGCCTCCCTTTCTTACGCCTCCCAGGCACAGCACCTTGTAGGACCGTCTTGGTAAACCCAGAGATCTTGAAACATGCCCATACCACGTGAGGTTGCGTGCTTTTACTATATTCAATGTCTTTATATTGGCCGAACTCTCTCTAAACGATGTCCCGAACTGCCTTATTCATGAAGTGGTCTAGATACGAAATGCCTAGCATTCGACGCAGACATCTCATCTCCATTGCACATATTTTTCACTCTAGAACAGCTGTCAGAGTCCTTGTTTCGCACACGTACAATTACACGGAGTTGACATGTGCATACATTAAACTGAACTTGGATTTCAAGTTGATGGTTGTGTCCCTTCATAGCGCCTTAGTTTGGTCAGAGCAGCCATGGTTCATCACTGTTCTTGCCTGAATCTCAGTTTTTGGAACCTGTCGCATCCATCAGTACTTTGAGGTATTTAAACTGTTTAACAACACTAGTACAACAACAACAACGTTTATTAAACAAGAACAAAGTACTTTGAATCCGTTTTAAAGGCAAATGCACAGGCTACATTCCCATGTATTTATTTCTGTGTTATACACTACGCTCACTAACATTTGTAACCACAAATTGGCAACAGCTATGTTAATAGGCACGGAAAAACAAAACGAAAAAAACCAAGAACTACGCCCTAATTTTGTTTTAGAACACACACAATGTACAATATAATTAGGCAGCCTGTTTCACACGGACAATTACACTGTACTGGCTCTGCGAGTGATATATCCTTTAGGCTGCACCAATCCACCCTCATCTCACGGATCCCCGTGGTAAGGAGCGACACGCAGATAAAGCCAAGCATAGCACGACCGTCTGCAGGACCAACGTCCATTCTCAGCATGCTAGGGATGTGAGGAAAGCTATTACAACCCGCTATTAACTCCGTTCTCAGTACGCACAAACAAGTAGACCTACTGGCTGTGGACATTTAAGCAAGAACACTAGCAACAACTTTAACCTCATTGGTTAAATGCATTCTTTTCTCGTTATTTACTATTTGTCGGTTATCAATTATCCCAATGGGGTCTAGTGGTTAAGTGGCACGGCTCACGATCCGAAGGTGCTGGGTTCGATCCCCATCACAGCACTAGCCGTAATCCCGGGGAAGCAAACCCTTAGAAAATGCAGGAGAAAGCAGACCCTTACATAAAATGCGTGCTGAAGTCGGATGCACTGGGCCGACAGGCGCAAAATAAAAACCACAGTGCAACGCACACCGCCTTGGGGAATAGATAAATAAGGCAAACGCAGAAAAAAAAAATTAAATAAATTATCCCAATAGGGATAAGATGCTGAGCAGCGCATGCGATGCAGTGGTCAGAGACCCATAGCTGACTGCTAGCGTCAGGGCCAGCGAACCATAGCTGCAAAGACCCTTCTACACCTCCACGCGGTGATCCTGGATAACAGGCTGCAGCAGGGCAGACTGGTTAAGGAGAAGGGATCGAAGAGGGAATGCTAACCCGGTACTCAAAAAATGATTCTGAAGTCGGATGTGTTGGTCCGAAAGGTGTAAATATCGTAGTCAAGCTGTAAACTACGACACAACGCATTCCGTTCTCTGGACTACATTCTGCTATTTAAGCCCTTTCAGGGTTTGGTAGTGGGAGATTGAGAACGAACGAAGAAGAAGAAGAAGAATTATCCCAATGGATGACTAAAAGATGCAGACCAGCGGGCATTGAGCATCAGCTCCCTAGTGACGATCTTTCAGGTGGCCGGGTCACTAGATATATTATATTCCTCAAACGGGCTGGCGAAACTGAGTGAATAATGATGGGATAGCCGTCTCAGATGTATATGCTTCGTCCATGGCAGGATGTAGCGATCTTGGGACAACGATACATTGTACTGCCTACCTTCAGCGTTACTTGAAAGATGCGTATATACATCCCCTTCGTAATGATAATCAGCAGTTGACCAGTTCTGATTGACATATCGGTATTATTGGCTTTATCAAACCATCTAAGCAGTTCAATCCTGAGCAGACGTGATGATAAAACTTTGTATCTTCCTAACCCTGGCCTTGGTAGATAACCATGTTTCATGTGCCATGCATCAACGGGTATTTTACATTAGATTTAAGCATTTTCAATTTTGTTTTAGAACCAAATCACGAGGACTCGCCATAAAGAGTTTAGTGAAATAAAAACTCCTGTATTTTTAAATTCTTAGGCCAATATAATCTTCTGTACGCCAGCTTGTCAATTTTGCTCCTTAACATTAGCTGGGTACGAAATACGATTGGTTAATTTTTGCACTTTAACACTGAATTTAGTTTGCCTAACAGCCTTGTTCGTGGCATTCTTTTCAGCAAAGCGCATCTGTCACACGAGATCCCATTGTTCTAATCCGGATTGCCTGTTAATTCACTCTATGTTCTGTTATCTGGTGAATATGTTTTCTGTTGTCTGCTGTATGTTTTCTATTGTCTTGTGCACATGTTTTCTGTTGTCTGGTGTAAATGTTTTCTGTTGTCTGGTGTATATGTTTTCTGTTGTCTGCTGTATGTTTTCTATTGTCTGGTGTATATGTTTTCTGTTGTCTGGTATATATGTTTTCTGTTGTCTGGTATATATGGTTTCCGATGCATGGTTTTATTTGTTGTACGTGTGCCTATACTATATTTCTCTTTGCGATTATTATTGGTCACCACATTAAAAACTAACAATAATAGCAACGTTAAGATGGATTTTAATGTGAGAATAGCAACAGACTTATAAACACTTCAATTAACGAGTAAAATATTTTCACAATAAACTTTTTATGTTGCAAACATTCAACTTAAAATGTTCTCACATTAAACATTTTATGTCATAAACATTTAACTTAAAATATTCTCACCATAAACATTTTATGTCATAAACATGCGACTTAAAATGTTCTCACTCACAATAAACTATTTATGTCGTAGACATAAAAAAAGATCGATAAAGCTGATAGTGTGATTCAAGAATTACTATTATGAGGAAAGACTCAGAAAAACCGGTCTACAGTGTCTAAAAAAGAGAAGAATTCCAGTTGACAATACAGGTTTATAAGATAATCAAAGGAACGGATAAATTAGACTATAACAAGTTTTTTAAAATACAACCACCTACAAGAACAAATTAGCTACAAATTAACTAAAGAAAGGTCCAGATTAGATATTAGTAAATATGTTTTTAGTTAGTGCGGGGGGAATGCGTAGAAGGTATAATCATAGAAAGTAGTGAAGGCAGGGACAATTAATGCATTTAAAAATAGATTGGATTCACAAAGCTTTTAGAGGAAGGTAATGTAAATGAAACTAGTTGTATATAGACTCTTCAGAGTCTTCTAAACCAGTTTAAAAACGTTAAGTTAAGTTAAGTTGGACGATTGAACATGGTCTCCCCCTAAACTTGTTATGTCAGTAGCTCTGGTACTATTCTCTTGCACGCATTTTATACACACGTTGATGTATCTCAATCATTGTTGCTTTTTAATTGTTCTGCAGTTTCTCTGGAGAAGAGACTCAGGGTCAGGTTAAACATTCTAACACCCCCCCCCCCCACCTCACACACACACAACGTCAAGTCTACAGCGTTCTTCTGGAAATAGGTTGTGCCACATAGGTCGGACACATGCGGTGTGGATCGACTATAGTGGTGAGCCTACTAAAATTCTCAAATTGCACAACAGCCATGAAGATCCAGAACAACCTTCTGTAGTGGGCAGCGAGGTATAAGAAGAGCCACTGTAACCCGCTACCAAAGACACGTGGCTAAGATTCAATAACTCGGCACGATTAGCATGGAACAAATGCAGCCCCCTAGTGTATTCTGGTCAAGGTCAAGGTAATTAGGTGGTAGTGTGGATAGACTTTCTAACATGAGGTCTCCGTTTTATTAGGTATGGTTGTCTGTGGCATTATTCGCCAGTTGTTTTCTCTAAAATTGGAATATGCCGGTACCCATTTACAGCTGGTGCCATGCTTATTAGAGCTATAAAGTTCAATAAAAATCTATATAATATAGATGTGACCCCGATTTGCAATATTATTTGATAAGTTGTTTTGTTAATGACAAAACCTTAATTAATTATAAACAAAACACATGATAACATGATATTAAGGTTCAAACAAATGCAGTAAAACGGAAATGACATTCAAAACAAGCACATAACAGTAACTCCTTGAGTAGATCACTAGGTCTCATTATGGGAAGGAAAGATTAGGGACACTACAGCAACATGCGTGTCATAAAAAGCGACTAAAGAAAGTTGTGCTTGGAGCTAGAAACCAAATTGTGTAAAACAATTGCTAGAGAAACCAGAAATGCTAAATCATGAAAAGTACAATAATGCAGGGTTTCTGAAGAAGTTCAATTTGGTGGTGGCCTAATACTCCGATAGAAGTGGAAAAGAGACAAAACAAAACATAATGGTGAACTAGTTAAATATACAAATTGCACCAAAGCGTATTATATTGGTTTGGCACGTCACACATTTGGTTTCTGTTCACACACACATTGCAGCATACATTCTTGAACAAATCTTATTTCTGTATCACTGAATATCTCCGCGTGAATTCCCTGGCTGGCGCCTTTCTAAGAACGAAATAATGTGCCCACTGCACAAATCAATACATGTCGTTAAAGGTGTGTAAGCAAGGTGTAGCTTGGGCCGACCAATTCATCGACTTAAACAAATCGTCTGCCAGAGCACACTTAAAGTTTTGACTCTCGTTGCATCAACCGGAGGTTGAAAGGACTTTTGATGAATGAATGCTGATAGCTTTTTTTTAAAGGAGATATTACGTTCATCAAAATCGATGACATTATTAGGTTATATCTCACACAGAATAACAGACGATCGTGCACGTCTATATAGGTCAAACTAGGTCAAAACTATCTTTGAGCTATATATGACAAGCAGGTACTGTCTTCATTTCTTTGTGTGTGACGAAAGCACAAACATTATTCTCCAAATCTTTCTCGATTTGTCTAAATCTTTTGAATGTTTCAGGATTGTGCTAATGAATATTTGTTACAAATGAATATCAACAAATTAATGTTTTTAATGAATATCAGCATCATAATTAGTTGTCAGACCATAACTTCATCTGACATATTG
The DNA here is from genome assembly GCA_036924085.1 of Ariolimax columbianus. Classification (NCBI taxonomy): domain Eukaryota; kingdom Metazoa; phylum Mollusca; class Gastropoda; order Stylommatophora; family Arionidae; genus Ariolimax; species Ariolimax columbianus. The sequence continues at coordinate 20,761,045 of JAVGWX010000013.1, forward strand.
TGCCACTTTGACAGCATTATGCAAAAAGTTATTGATCTATAGTTTATATCAGCCACTGAGGTAAACATACCATCTTTACAAAACCCATCGTAGCAGAACATTCGGGTTTCAAACTAATCAATATTTCTTAACCATGTCTCAACACACTTTCTTTATACTCATATACTCAAATCGATTGTTCTGTTCTTTCTCACGAAGAGAACTCCGGTAAGAGAAATAATATCTTTATTTAACAAAGCGAGCAGTGTAGTCTTCAAGATACTGAACGTTTTTGGATTTAACTTGGATGTTAGCACCGTTCTCTACCATGATTGGCAGCTGAAATATTAGCAGATCCAGTTGAGCCGAGTCAGATGCGTTTATTAGCACGTGCACTCTTCTTTGACCGAGGGTCTTAAACAACTCGATATTTGTCTCCCCCTTCTGACGAATGGACAGAACCGTTTCTGCTTCTTTCTTCCAGAGAGCGAGAAAATCATCGAAAGCTTTTCCATGATACTCGATGCTAACCTCTAGCCAGTATACACCTTCCCTCTGCAAACAACTGAAAGGCTCACACAGTTCCTTGGCCACGTTCATGTTCTGCGCAAAATTCTCATAACATATTACAGGTTGGCTATCCACATCAATCGGTCCAAGTTGCCATAGACTTGCCATGATGCGCTCAAACTCACCGATGTCGGATACTTGGATATATACCAAAACCTTCGCGTCTCCAGAAACTTTGAATTTGTGTAAGATCTTCGTGGCATTTGGGTGGTCCACAAGTATGTCTGAGATCTTGGAAATTAGTGGTGGCACATCCAATCCTTCCCTTTGTGGTGTAATTGTAATTGTAAGAAAAAACACGCTGGGACTACTTACGGCCTTGGACATTTTTGGTTAAAATATGACACTATAATTATAATAACAGTATGAAAATGTGTCCTATATACTAGCTTTTACTGCAACTGTGCAACTGCGAGTAAGGCTGCGAGAGTGATAGCAGAATCAACTGCGACGCATTTATATATAACCTGTTTGACGTTCACTGCTGGCCATGAAACTGTATCCGGCTGTCTTATCGCGCTCAAAGTGCACTGGTTGCATAACTGACTGGTGATGTGTTGTGTACAAGGATTTATTTCATTCGAAAACAGTGACTCTGCATTTTTTAAATTGACCTTATATCCGCCTCTTCCCAGCAAATGCGAAATATCATCTATCAAAATATGTGTATCCAATGGTGTACATACCTTACTATTGCTACAGCGGTTTAAAGGTCCGGCATCCGTGCCATTATTTGTACCCTTTCTCCCTAAAAAATCTGGCAAAGATGGCGCCATAACTGGCGAGTCTACATTTCTCTACTGTTTTGGATCATTATGGATGCCGCCAGACCACGGATTTGCCTGGAATTCATACTAGTCGACGACTTACACTTGTGTTCACGGATACGTGGAGTTGTTTTCCGTCTGGACTTGTTATTTCGTTTTTTTTGTGGTGATTCCTTCCATCCGTTTATCCTGATCTGGACGCCGGCTGAATGGCGCTACGCTTAAACTAGTTATACCTGTGTCGTATCTCACGGGTTAGTTCTGCCGGTTCACCTTCACGAATTTGGCGTGTGGGTATTTTAGATGCTACTATGATGAACTGAATACAGCTGGGGAGAGATGCCAGACTCACTCACACGCTGAGTGTTGTCCATACGACCTCTTGTGGTTATCGAAAAGGCACGACAAACTGCGTTAGATACCTTCCCACCTTTCTACCCAGCGGGTTACATGTTTACGGAAAGGCTTCGGTGGTAACCCTGAGGCAAAATCTGCATCCTATGCTATCTCCAGTCGTCTCGATGAATGTCTTGCCACTGGCAAAAGGTAGCTTAGGCTCTGTGAGTGAGGTTGACAAAAGGCGCAGTTTCTTCCTCACTTTAATCCAAATCTCCGCGCAAGTCACCCATTTCAGCGGACACAGCAAGAAATACGACTGTCCACACGGCTGAACAAAGAGAGCGGTCTTCATCACTTGTGATGGACAAACTATCTCCCTAAGATTATCATTATTTGTACAGAAGAAAACTGGGCTTAAGGCGCCAGTGACTCGGCTTTCGAACTCCAGCTATTAGTTGAAAAAAGTCCCTCCTGGTTCATTGTAATCCACACGAGAATTCAGATAGTTATACATGACTGTCCGAGATAATGTATGCTTCCCGCCTTAGAGGCTTTTTGTCACTGTATGATTACACCTAGGGAGCGACTCCGGTCTATGACAGTCAACATCTTACCTAGAGAACGACTCCCGGCTATGACAGCCCACATCTTACCTAGAGAACGACTCCCTGCTATGACAGCCCACATCTTACATAGAGCGACTCCCGGCTATGACAGCCCACATCTTACATAGAGAGTGACTGCCGGCTATGACAGCCCACATCTTACATAGAAAGCGACTCCCGGCTATGACAGCAAACATCTTACATAGAGATCGACTCCCGGCTACGACAGCCCACATCTTACATAGAGCGACTCCCGGTTATGACAGCCCACATCTTACATAGAGCGACTCCCGGCTATGACAGCCCACATCTTACATAGAGAGCGACTCCCGGCTATGACAGCCCACATCTTACATAGAGAGCGACTCCCGGCTATGACAGCCCACATCTTACCTAGATAGCGACTCCCGGCTATGACAGCCCACATCTTACCTAGAGAGCGACTCCCGGCTATGACAGCCCACATCTTACCTAAAGAGCGACTCCCGGCTATGACAGCCCGCATGGTACCTATCAGTATGGTTACGCCTCTCGTTTTTCAAACTCACTTTCACGTGCAACTACCCATCCGTTTCCTGTTTTCAAATGTCATTTCCGGCATCTGGCACTGCATACACATTAAATCCACTTTTCCTATTTGTGTATGAGTTTTCTGGCTGTTTTTTTCTTTTCTGTGTGCTTGATTTGTGAAAATGCATTTGGTGAGATGATTTATAATTCAGATAGCGGACTGGAAAAAGTTTCAGTATTCAACCTGTCTGGTGTTTTTCCACCGGCTCTTCCTTCTCTCTATCTACGCTGCTGTTCCTTTCGTTCAATCCATATGTACGGCGTTTCACTCAATTGACTCCCTAGCTTTCTCTATATCTGACAACGAGATCTACATTACATAATGTGATGAATCAAACTTCATGTTTCGTATATACTTAACTACTAAAATTATACCGCGCGATCAATACAAAATCCGTACGCTGGACACGTCTATGCACATACAAGTAGAAATAATATAACTATATAAATCGGTACCTGAGACACGAAAGTAGATGTTACACAGTTTACAATTCTAAAAAACAAGAACGGTCAACAATCTGACCAGGATACGGTGATTAAGCTTCGATTATCAATCTTGATATGTCAGTTGTTCTTTCAAATGTGTGTTTGATGTTCATTAGAAGTTATTGCTTAGACCAATGCATTGCCTTGTTTTTTGTTCGTAAGCTAAGCTAATGAATTTGTTTGCGGGATCAAGATGCTGAGAAGCGCATAATCTGCAGTAGGCAGCGACCCATAGCTGACTGCTAGCGGCAGGGCCAGCGAACCAAAGCTGCCTTGACCCTTCTTCACCTCCACGAGGTGATCCTGGATAACAGGCTGCAGCAGAGCAGACTAGTTAAGGAGAAGGGATCGAAGAGGGAATGCTAACCCGGTACTCAAAAAATGGTTGCTGAAGTCGGATGTGTTGGACCGAAAGGTGCAAATATCGCAGTCAATCTGTAAACTACGACACAACGCATTCCGTTCTCTGGACTACATTCTGATACTTAAGCCCTTTCAGTGTTTGGTAGCGGGAGATTGAGAACGAACGAAGGCACGCCAATTTGTTTGCCACAATTTAGTATGTTGAACATAGCAGTAACTAAAAACTTTCTTGTTCATATCCAGTCCACCCATCTCCTACAACCTTTAATATATAGATCTACCCAAAATGCAGTAATGTCGACTCTAAGTAACATACACAATATAGCATAACATTCCTCATTTACTTGTTGCCAGATATTCTGTACAGCCAATGAAGTCGTTCAGAAACAGCAATAATTTCGTTTTTAGATAACGGTTAATTCTTTATTCATATTGAATTCATTCTGAGAATCAACTACACTCCTATATCTTTCTTTGCATCATGTGAATTTATGTGTATCTTGTTGCATTTCCCTTCTATGTATTGCTGAACTTGAACAGTATTATTTATGAAGTCAGCTAACAAAGAACATTTTAAACAACAACAATACACTTTAATAAATATTGCTATTACATCAAGTTTATCAAGCATTCAACTTAAACATCAACGCATTACTTTACTTAACATAATCCTAATGGTTATCATGTAAACTAACAGACGATCATCACTGTTTTAATAATTCATATTTTGGGTCACTTTAGAGTTCAGTCTTGCTGATGGTGTATTTTCTACCGGTCTTTGCCAATTGTTCTACAGTATTGGACTCCTCATGCCTCAAGCCCCTGATGTACTTGTGTTTATTTATCATGGTCTTTGTCACAATCTATTCTGAGTAAAATCTCTGGTTATTTAGAACGAAGTTTGCGACAGACAACTCCTCAGAATGTCAGAATGTTATATGATTTGTTACATGCCTTTGTTGTCCCGCGAAGAATAACAACGACCTTCACATTTGGGGGACATGGCAAGGCGACTAAATGAACTGATACCTTTTCACAGTCCCGTATGTGTGTGTATCCGTTCTTGTGGTCCTGTTAGCGTATGATGTACGTGTCCACCAGTTGTCGTTTTAAAACCCGAATGTGCTTGATTAACTGCACCTGATTCTCCGTACTGCTAAACAATAATGACAGCTCTCTTTTCCATACCCTTAAACTATTACCTCGCCCCCATGCCCTCGTTTCACATCTCAAGTTATTCATAGTCACACGCTGCTACTTTTGTGCATTACAAATCATAGGGACAGGACCAAAGATCACGAAGACCTGCAGTTGCAGAAGAATCTAGATAATCTGCTCAATTATTTCTCTACCGTGTGCGCTGGAGATTTCATTGACCAATACAGAATAATGTTATGTCACTCAAAATTAGCTGATCGAATCACATGATGTTTCTCATGACGGCACCATCGGTGGATTATGTGTGGTCAACACAAAATGACCTCATTAAATTACAAGGGCTTGTCCGAGTCGCTGCGAAACTATGTGGTGTCCAGGATGATAATAAAAGCCATCAATTGAATAGAAACATTCCCCAGCCCTCCACTGACTCACATCTCTTGTTAAGTTGACCAAATGTTGACGCTGGAAACACGAGAGGACACTGTTCTGAGGTTGGAATAGCATGAACGCGTTGAAATAGGGTGGGGCGGGGTGGAGTAATAGACAGATGGGTTGAAAAGGGGGCGAGGGGGATGCTGAATGGAAAAAGATGGATGGGATTTGCAGGAATAAAGGATAGGTGATTATGAAAAAGAAGGAGACAGGTTGGTTGGAGAGATAGTAGATGTACATGGTGATGGGCCGGGTAAGCGATGAAGAGATGAAGTTAGTTAAGAAGGGCAGGGGAAGGGTGGGTTGAAGTGGGGAACGTCAGGGCGGAGAAAGAGTGCATTGCGGGTATCAAGCAGGGGAAGGGTGGGTTGAAGTGGGGAACGTCAGGGCGGAGAAAGAGTGCATTGCGGGTATCAATCAGGGGAAGGGTGGGTTGAAGTGTTTTTAAAAATCAAAGAATTTTAGCATTAGTCACGCCTGGTTATGGGCTAACTGTTTTTATAGCCATTTTATTCCAAGGAGTTTTACATAGCCAAGGACCCTGTTCTGAGGTCCACAACAGTCAGATGTAACTTTTCACATTTTACGTCAGTGTAAACCTAACATTTTTAAAGCAATTTATGTAAGTATTTTCCTTCACCTCTGTGCTGTTGCTGTAGACATAAAACGCACTATTTGGCTTAAAGGCGGATTCACCCGTTCCCGCACATTATTCATACGTAACAAGACGACTTAATTCAGAGCTTATAATTCATTGCCACTGATCAACGGTATCGTTTGCTTAGTAACGTCTCTGCACCTGTGACACATGCACTGGGTATTTACATGGCAGTTGTCTGTGAGAGTAGCTGTGTCACCTTTTAAAAAGGTTCACGAAATAAACGGAACAAAATGTAATTCAACTCAACTCTAAAGAGTCCATACAACAAAACTTCACCCGAAATATGTACACTGGCGGAAACCAAAAGAGATTTAAGTACAAATTGTGTCAAAGTTCCACCTCCCCTTTACAAACTTGAGTGTTTATGATGAAAATGTACACATTTTATCGCTAATGGCGAGGCTTTGTAAGTTATTCCCATATGTGCCCCATGCATGGCCATTATTGGTGAACTGTCTTGTTTCACATCTTAATACGAGTTTTTGGAAATGTTTGAAATGCCATACATTTAGTTTTAATATTAAATTATTTAGATATTACTTTGTTTTATGGATGTCCATTAAATTATAATGCAAAAAAAAAAAACAACAACTAAAAAACAATCCAGATATATTTACAACAGATGTCCATTACACGCCTTTTAAAATAACAAAATACAGTTTATATAATGTGTACACTCAGTAAAGTCATGTGAAAAACATATACATACATACATATATACATAATAAATATACCTGCACACATACTTGTACATACATATAAGAATACAGACTTGAGATCCCCACCACGCTTAGCGGAAAATGTGGATGGGGATGGCAGTAAATGACATGATATAGTTCTCTAGCATTGGACGTGTGTTTGCAAAAAAACGGTAGGATAAGGGAGAGTCTTCAGTGATATCCATAACCGACAAAGTATCATTTGACAACTAGCACAGTGATACCAGCTGTGCAGTATTCTTGAGCCACATCTTATATCGTGTGTCCACTTACGTGGTTAGATGCGAATTGACGTGCATTCGTTTGCCATCTCTGTATTCTTTGTTATTTTCATTTACGTTGCTGTTAGTTAACGTCGCCATGTTCCTGATTTTTCTCTTGATCTGAAGCATTGATGTCTGGTGTAAGAGGCTTGGCAGCGAACAGATATTGAATAATTCTCCTTATATGTCCAAACAACTACATTTGGTATATGCCTCTATATGCCTGCTATGCCTCTATATGCCTCTATATGCCTGCTATGCCTCTATATGCCTCTATATGCCTCTATATGCCTCTATATGCCTCTATATGCCTCTATATGCCTCTATATGCCTGCTATGCCTCTATATGCCTCTATATGCCTGCTATGCTTCTATATGCCTCTATATGCTTCTATATGCCTCTATATGCCTCTATATGCCTCTATATGCCTCTATATGCCTCTATATGCCTCTATATGCCTCTATGTGCCTCTATATGCCTCTATATGCCTCTATATGCCTCTATGTGCCTCTATATGCCTGCTATGCATTGTGTTGTACTCACTTTCTGTCATAATTCTTTATTTCTCGCTGTTCTGTCAAGTGACCATGACCGTCATTCGTAATTTCTTTTTAATTGACTCGAGTGTAAGAGCACACAGTGCTATATGAGATGTCAAGGCGAGTCGCTGATGTTACCTTCCGAGATGAGGTGTCAAAGACGCTTCGCTAATGCTACCTTCCGAGATGAGGTGTCAAAGACGCTTCGCTAATGCTACCTTCCGAGATGAGGTGTCACAGATGAGTCCTTGATGCTGCCTTCCGAGATGAGGTGTCAGAAACGAGTCACTGATGCTACCTTCCGAGATGAGATATCAAGGCAAGTCGCTGATGCTACCTTCCGAGATGAGGTGTCAAAGACGCTTCGCTAAGCTAAAACACCAAATGGGTTCATCCAAAAGTGATGTCCTACAATAGTGTATAAACTATAGAGGCATCACGCTTTCATGAGTTTTTGACAATAAATTTACCCGGATTATACTCGAGATGCTAATGGGTGCAATAAGAGTGATGAAAGATGAAAAAACAATATTCCATCCGTTCGATTCTGTACAAATAAGATTACTTGACTGAGATTAATAATTGTGCAGCAACAAATAATTGAGCAGATAATTTAGCAGAGAATAATAACTGAGCAGAGAATAATAACTGAAAAGAGAATAATAACTGAGCAGAGAATAATAACTGAAAAGAGAATAATAACTGAGCAGAGAATAATAACTGAAAAGAGAATAATAACTGAGCAGAGAATAATAACTGAGCAGAGAATAATAACTGAAAAGAGAATAATAACTGAGCAGAGAATAATAACTGAGCAAAGAATAATAACTGAGCAGAGAATAATAACTGAGCAGAGAATAATAACTGAGCAGAGAATAATAATTGAGTAGAGAATAATAACTGAAAAGAGAATAATAACTGAGCAGAGAATAATAACTGAGCAGATAATAATAACTGAGCAGAGAATAATAACTGAGCAGAGAATAATAACTGAGCAGAGAATAATTATTGAGTAGAGAATAATAACTGAAAAGAGAATAATAACTGAGCAGAGAATAATAACTGAGCAGAGAATAATAATTGAGCAGAGAATAATAACTGAGCAGAGAATAATAACTGAAAAGAGAATAATAACTGAGCAGAGAATAATAACTGAGCAAAGAATAATAACTGAGCAGAGAATAATAACTGAGCAGAGAATAATAACTGAGCAGAGAATAATTATTGAGTAGAGAATAATAACTGAAAAGAGAATAATAACTGAGCAGAGAATAATAACTGAGCAGATAATAATAACTGAGCAGAGAATAATAACTGAGCAAAGAATAATAATTAAGCAGAGAATAATAATTGAGCAGAGAATAATAATTGAGTAGAATGTGGAACAGTTTCGTTTTCTTTCACCAGATATTTGACAGTCTCAACAGGCTCTGGTTATGGATGCTGTTCCGTCATTATGGTGCACCACAGAAGTTCATATCCATTATAATGAAAACATATGTGTGTATGCGTTGTATGGTTCTAAGGGTCGGCTCTCTGATCACTTTGAGATAGGATAACGACTAGGAGTTCCGCAAGGCTACAGCCTTACCTTCGTTTCTCGTCACTCCATCTGTTGATTGAGTTATGAAAAAGACGACATACTCTAGCCTAGATGGCATTCCTTAAGGATTGGATGGGCACCTCGATTATCCAGATTGGGCTGCTTATTTGGCCCTGGTGTCCAACGACGACTATAGTAGGCTTCAGCATAAAATTCTTTTACGAAACTAGAAATCAAGACAACTGAGATTGCGCATATTGGAGAGAAAACTAGCTGTGTACGAATAAATGTGTCTTTGTGCATTGACTTCAGGGTAGTTAATCCTTATGGTATTGGAGATACAGCACATTGAATGAGCTGACAGCAGCCAGCGACACAGTTATCTGCTTGCCCCAGGGTCAGCGAAATAAAACCCACCATGACCCTGTTCCGTCTCCAAGCGATGGTCCTTGAAACATGCAGTACTAGTGTGGTCTGGTTAAGGGAATAGGGATCCCAGTGGGAAAGCAAACCAGGTGATAAAGACATCCAGCAGAAATCGAGAGAAAAGGCTCACATATCGCAGTTTCGCTTTAAACTGATACTCAATGCCACGCCGTTCTTTATGGACGAACGCCGAAGAAGAACTTCATTCTTACACGATGTGTATTATTACATATTATCTACAGTCAGGTCAGGTCATCCCGTAACCGGTGAGGTCGTTGGGGCACACATGACGACATCCCCACAACTCTACGCCATCCCTCTCTGTCAGATGCCGCTGTCTGTGTCTCTTCTGGTCGGAGACTGGTCCCTTCTTTTATGTTGTCCTCCCATCTCTTTTTGGGCCGGCCTCTTCGTCATCTGCAATGCACCTTCTCGTGGAGGATTGTGTTTGCAAGACCATTTGATCTCGATATGTGACCGTACCAAGTGAGTTTCCTTCTTTTGACAGTTGCCAAGAGATCTTTGAAAGGCCCTATTGCCGTTGTAATTCTATTTCGGATTTCCTCGTTTGTAACTCGATCTTTGTACGTGACGTTTAAAAGTTTTCAGAAACATCTCATCTCCAAGGCCTGTATCCTGCGTTGAAGGTCAGCTGTAACTGTCCATGTCTCACACGCATAGAGAAATATTGACAGGACCAGTGTACGCATTAATCTGATTTTCGTGCGCAGTGCTAACCGTTTATCTTGCCATATTTTGTTAAGCCGTGCAAGCGCCGCTATTGTCTGTGCTATTCTGGCCAATACTTCACATTTTGATCCTTCATCACTGACAATCGACCCAAGATATTTAAAACGGTCAACTACTTCGAGTTCTTGACCGTTAGCTTTTATCTTGCTGTTGAAGTCCGTAGCGTTGTTTGTCATTAGTTTTGTCTTTCCAGCGTTTATCTCCATACCATAGTCAAGAGCTGTTTCATCGAGCCTTCTCTGACCCATTCCTCGAGTTCTGCTTCTGCACCCGCCAATCCGTCGATATCATCTGCAAAACGAAGGTTGGTAATCGTTCGGCCCCCTATCTTGACAGTACCAACGTGAACTCCAAGCAAGTGCCTCACTCATAATTCCTTCCAGGAATATATTGAAAAGAGTTGGAGAGAGTGTACACCCCTGTCTCACACCAACTGATGTGCAAACCAGTCTCCTCGTCTCCCATTCACAAGAACTGCACTAGACGCCTTGTTATACAGGTGTTCAAGGACCGTTATAATATTTCCGTTGATATTATACATCCTCATGGTTGCCCAAAGCGCTTTATGCCATACCCTATCAAACGCCTTCTTAAAATCCACAAACACATGATACAGTGTTTGCTGCTGTTCTAGATAGTTCTCGCTTAGCAGCCGTAAATTAAATATCTGTTCTGTAGTGCTTCTTCCCTGTCTGAACCCTGCTTGGTCCTCGGCAATAATGTTCTCTGCTTGGGGTTTCAATCGGTCGAGGATTAATTTAAGCATGACCTTGCTAGGGTGGCTAATGAGGCTTATTGTTCTGTAATTTTGGCACAGATTTAGGTTTCCAGACTTATGTAGGGGTATAACTATTAATTTCGTCCATTAGTCCGGCCAGTTTCCTGTCGCCCATATTTTGTTACAGATGTGTGTCAGGCCTTCCACCACTACCCCTCCACCTGCTTGTAAGAGCTCTGCTGGTATATTGTCCACGCCGGCCGCCTTCCCTCTTCTCAATGTCTTTACCGCTGCAATTACCTCTTCCTTCGTTATCAGTTGGTTATCCTCTATATTTGTTGGAGTTGGGGGGAATGTTTTCTCAGGTTTGTTTCGCCCTTCATAGTTGTATAGCTCGGAACAGTACTGTGTTCATCTTGCCAGTACATCATTTCCCTCAATGAGACACTTGTCGTTTTTATCATGAATCATAAGGTTCCTGCTTTGTCTTGGTGTTACCAGTTCTTTGACCACCTTGTATGCTCCTTTAGCATCATTTCTATTTAGTCTCTCTTCGATGTTTGCGCATTACTCACATATCCACGCTTCTTTCGCCTCTCTCATCTTTTGTTGTATGGCTTTCTTGACCTCCTGCGGTGTGTGATTGTGTTTTTTCAGTGACCTTCTTTTATCACAAAGGTCTAGAATGTCTTTGGTCACCCATGGCTTCTTTTTTGTTTGGTGGCATCCCAGGATCTCTGTTGCAGTATCTATGAGAGCTGCGTTTAGAGACTATGTAACTGTATCTGTATCCAGTTCCTCTCTGAGAGCCAACAGTGGCGCAAATCTCCCTCCTACCCTTGCTTGGAAACACTTCGGTGATTTTTGGGTCCATTAGTTTGTCCAGGTCAAACTTTAGCCTGGTCACATCCTTCTTTGCGACTCCCTTCAATCGCAGACGCATGGTCATCATAACCAGATCGTGGTCACTTCCTATATCAGCTCCGGTGAAACTTCTTGTTTTGTTGGTGTTGATGCTCGATCGGAACCTCCTCTGGACCAGTATATAGTCGATCTGGCTATGCACTTCATTGCTTGGGTCATGCCATGTCCAGCGTCTCTACGGCTTGTTTAGCCCAAACTTATTTGCCACCAACAGCTGGTTGCATCTTGCAAATTCTAGGAGTCTGAGGCCCCGGTCATTGGTATCTTTATTTCCGTATGGGCCACATGTTCCCCTCCAGTCGTGGACTGCATCTTCTCCAATTTTTGCATTCCAATCACCCTGGACTACCAATATGTCTTTTTTTGGCGTTTCATGTATCAGACTTTGAAGTTGATCATAGAATGCCTCTATTTCACAATCTTCGTAGTCTGCAGTGGGTGCGTAGCACTGTATTATGGTAATATTAAACAATGCTGCCTTTAGCCGTAACGTGATAAAACGGCTAGATATTGGGCGGCAACCCAATATGCATCTGGCTGTGTCTTTATGCACCAGTATCCCTACTCCGTGTAGATGTTTGTCTTCCCTGCCACTGAAGTAGAACTTGTGGCCCTCCTCCGTGGTAAACTCTCCAAAGCTTTTCCATCGAGCCTCACATATACCAAGGATGTTCCACCGGTAGTTCTTCATCTCGTGTGTTAGCTCATTGATTTTGCCACATGGGTTCAGTGTCCTAACATTCCACGTACCTATTGTGAGCTTGTCTTTCATCAGTTTGAAGGTTCCACCAGTAGCACACTTATCGCCTCCGACCTGGTGTGGGACGGCAGGCGCGATCATTGTTAACCCAGGCTGCGACCGAGCCGGTATGTTTGATTTTGGTTGTGTCTTCATGTATGAATCTTGGGCGGTTTTCTCTTGGCGGAGCCCATCTCCTCTCCAAGCCGGTGCGGGCCGACATCTGTATCTTCTTCTTCTTCTGCGCACACAGTCAGACAGTAACCATTATTTTCTCGAAAAAAGCGGCGGTCATCCTGAGACTCTCGCCACTACCATACAGCTTGTCTTGCAGTTCCACTGGCAATGGCCACATCTGCTCTCTCTGATCCTCGTATGTCGGGCAGTTCTGCAGCAGATGTTCAGTGGTAATTTTACCAGTACCGCACGGGCATTCGTCGGTACACCCTATCTTCAGTTTGTTGAATAGGTGGTACCTCAGTCTGTTGTGGCCAGTGCGAAGTCTGAAGACAACGACCTGCTCTCTTCGGTTCAACTGGTAATAGGCATCGTTTTTGGTGTAACCAGTATGTTCGGTTTCCCATTTGGACATGTATCTGGCTTTGATAAGCCGTTTTGACTCTTCGTACGTCATACTGGTATCTGTTTGTGGTAGCCTTGCACCTTCTTTTGCCAGTCTGTCTGCCTCCTCGTTGCCTAGGATGTTGCAGTGTGACGGAACCCACTGTACCACCACCCTTTTTGGTGCGGACTGCTGGCACAGTTTGCAGAGTGCTGCTCTTAAGTCATTAAGCTCAGTGTTCTTCTGGCTTTTTAGCGCTGTGACTACTTCGAGAGCATCTGTCAGCAAGACTATATGGCTCTCATTTTCACTGTGTGTTACCATTTCTTCCACTGCCGCCCTCAGTGCCTCTGCCTCTGCTCTGAAATTGCTTGTGTACTTACCAGTAGCGAATGACAGTGTTATATTTCTGCCATTTGGTAGGTTCAGGAATGCTCCTGCCCCTCCGTTCTGTGTAGTGTTTGTTACAGAACCGTCGGTGTATGCATGGGTCCAGTCCATGCTTGGGTAGCTTTTCGTTATGAAGCTTAGGGTAGTGTCTCTCCTTTCTTTTTCACTCTGGCAGTTTTTGTTTGCAATACCTGGTATATTTTCTACCACCTCTGGAAATATATCCTGCCTCCAAGTAGGTTTTCGTACAGTAGTGATGGGTTTTGGTGTTGTTAGTGCGTTTATGGGATCTTCGTGCATCTTTGCTTTGGCTATTTCTGCAAAGTTTCTCCGCTTTAGTTTCCCATTTCCCAAATTGTTTAGTCTCTGGTACATTGGATGGTCCGTCAGTCTTCGGAGTTTCTCTGACTGCAGCTGGGCTCTGCAGTCTCTTCTATCGGTCATGGATTGCAGTTTTGTAATCTTTTCAAGTTCTACAATTGGCGTTGACTTCATGCCACCTGTTATAATTCTCATGGCTTGGTTTTGAAGTTTGTTAACTTTATCGAAGTTCGCCTTCGCTGCTGTTGTCCATGCCGCAATGCCATACTCGAGAACTGGTCTCACTCTTCCAGTGTACAGTTTCTTTAGTATGCCTTCGTCTGCTCCCCAGCTTGTGCCAGCAAGTTTCCTCATGATCGCCATTCTTTCTCTGGCTTTCATTCGGTTTCTCTCAATCTGACTTTTCCATGTCATGCGCCGATCAAATGTGACTCCCAGATAGGTTGGGTTGTCGTTTGGCTGCAGGATTTTGCCATTTAGGCTTAATTTGGTACTTTGGGGTTTTAATGAGAGCGAGAATATTGTGCACGTGGTTTTCTCCTCGTTTATTTTGACCAGCCATGAGTTCGCCCACTCTTCCAGCGATGTTAGGGCCGTTTGCATCCGATTTCTTGCTATGGTGAGATTCTTTTCAGAGGTCCACATAGCCAGATCGTCTGCAAACATTGAGCTATGGACTCTTCTTGGTATATTCTCTGTAATATCGTTTATATATACCAGAAAGAGTGTGGGTGACAGTACTCCCCCTTGGGGTACTCCCTGCTCGAGTGTCACCTTTTTGCTCATCTGCCCTTGTACTTGGACTCTGGCCGTTCTTTGTTTGAGGTAGTGGTTGATCCACTTGTACATCTTCCCACAGACATCACTTCTTCTTAGCTTGACTCTAAGTCCATCCTTCCAGACTTTGTCAAATGCCTTTTCCAGATCCACCCAAACAGCTACTGTGTGTTTCTGTGCCTGGTAGGCATCTTCTATCTCCTGGGCTATGAGGATGACCTGGTCCTCAGTGGATCTGTGCTGTCTAAAGCCGGCTTGCTGTGGAATTAGTATTCGTTTTTCTTCCAGATGCCACATCAGTCTGGTGTTTATCATCCGTTCCATCAGCTTGCCGACACAGCTCAGTAGGCTTATGGGCCTGTATCCATTCGGATCTGTTTTGTCCTTTCCTGTTTTTGGTACTGGTACCAGTATTGCATCTTTCCATGCCTGGGGTACAATACCCCTTTTCCAGCTTGCCGACACAGTTATTATTCTCTGCTCAGTTATTATTCTCTTTTCAGTTATTATTCTCTACTCAATAATTATTCTCTGCTCAGTTATTATTCTCTGCTCAGTTATTATTCTCTGCTCAGTTATTATTATCTGCTCAGTTATTATTCTCTGCTCAGTTATTATTCTCTTTTCAGTTATTATTCTCTACTCAATTATTATTCTCTGCTCAGTTATTATTCTCTGCTCAGTTATTATTCTCTGCTCAGTTATTATTCTTTGCTCAGTTATTATTTTCTGCTCAGTTATTATTCTCTTTTCAGTTATTATTCTCTGCTCAGTTATTATTCTCTGCTCAGTTATTATTCTCTTTTCAGTTATTATTCTCTGCTCAGTTATTATTCTCTGCTAAATTATCTGCTCAATTATTTGTTGCTGCACAATTATTAATCTCAGTCAAGTAATCTTATTTGTACAGAATCGAACGGATGGAATATTGTTTTTTCATCTTTCATCACTCTTATTGCACCCATTAGCATCTCGAGTATAATCCGGGTAAATTTCTTGTCAAAAACTCATGAAAGCGTGATGCCTCTATAGTTTATACACTATTGTAGGACATCACTTTTGGATGAACCCATTGAGTATTTTAGCTTAGCGAAGCGTCTTTGACACCTCATCTCGGAAGGTAGCATCAGTGACTCGTTTCTGACACCTCATCTCGGAAGGCAGCATCAAGGACTCATCTGTGACACCTCATCTCGGAAGGTAGCATTAGCGAAGCGTCTTTGACACCTCATCTCGGAAGGTAGCATTAGCGAAGCGTCTTTGACACCTCATCTCGGAAGGTAGCATTAGCGAAGCGTCTTTGACACCTCATCTCGGAAGGTAACATCAGCGACTCGCCTTGACATCTCATATAGCACTGTGTGCTCTTACACTCGAGTCAATTAAAAAGAAATTACGAATGACGGTCATGGTCACGTGACAGAACAGCGAGAAATAAAGAATTATGACAGAAAGTGAGTACAACACAATGCATAGCAGGCATATAGAGGCACATAGAGGCATATAGAGGTATATAGAGGCATATAGAGGCATATAGAGGCATATACCAAATGTAGTTGTTTGGACATATAAGGAGAATTATTCAATATCTGTTCGCTGCCAAGCCACTATGACACTTATAACATGTCTTTATGGAAAGGCAAACAATGATGTTTAGCGTTGCCATGGTGGAAGACTCTAAACTAAAGTCAAGAGGGTCCAGGGCAGTTAGAAGTCTGGACCTTTCTTTAGTTAATTTGTAGCTATGCCCTCTTGTTCTTGTAGGTGGTTGTATTTTGAAAACACTTGTTAGTCTAATTTATCCTTTCCTTTGATTATCTTATAAACCTGTATTAAGTCACATCGAATCCATCTCTTTTCTAGATACTGTAGACCGTTTTTCTGTCTTTCCACATTTATATGTTACAAATTCCATTGTCAGCTAAGAAGATTAATGTAGGTGTGTTGATAGAGGCTTGTGTACAAAGACAATGTTTTGCACACATCAGAACAAAGCAATAATCGACAGAAAGCGGCAAAAAAAGATGCAGAACTGTTTAACGTCATGCTATGGCGAATGGTCAGTCGCGTAGTTGATATATATCATTCTAGGACATGAGATACGCGTTTGTCTACGAACTCCAGTTGTCATATCATGTAATGATATTTGCAACTGACTGCTTAATTTCTCCATTCTGCTCTGTTCTGAATGTTTTCATTTTTCTTCATTGGTGTTTCTTGTTTGTAACTCTTTGATTATTTCATCGAAATATATTTATCCTTGTGTGTTTGAAATTTCATTTAAATGATATTTTCCAACTATAGTGGTAAAGTTTTCACATCCATAGTTGAATCTACTTTGTCATCCTCTTATCATCTCCATTGATATTTTCATTCGTCGGGTTATTGTGTACTTTTAGTACTAATACTATTTTATTGCTGCTTTTATTATTACTACTTGTTATTATTACAATAATTATTACTATTGTTGTAACTGTTATTACAATTATAACTATTATTATTATTATTACCATACATATTATTATTACTATTATTATTACTATAATTATTATTTATATTAGTAGTGCTATTATTATAATTATCATCATCATTATTATTGTTATTGGTAATACTATTATTATTACCGTTATTATTATTATAATCATCATCTTGTTGTTTTTTTGGTTTGAACACGGTTGTAGTCTAGTATGCTATTTTCATATTTCCACACACAGGGAGGTCGTATATTTCGAACCTCTGTCTTGAATTTTCATCAATACATGTAGTTCACGCCACTAACATACACTCTGGAGTCTTTCCGGAAACAGAAAGGGGAGCAAAGAATAGTACCGCTATATCTGCCTGGCATGTCACAAAGGCAACTTTAGAGGGTAGGGTATAGGGCTAGCTATTCTATCATTTAGAAAGCTTGAGAAACGAAAATGGCAATATATGGACATGTCAAACGTTAATGACTTGTGGATTTGTTGAAGGGAGCTGACGATGTTTTCATTGATTGACTGACTGACTGGATAATTGATTGATTGATCGATTCTTTCATTCATTGGTATAGAAAAACTTACAAATTCTCCCTCTAATCATACATGTAATAATAACCCTAACAGGAGACCGAGTCACTTGCAAATTGGAGTACAAAGGACCAGACCGTTGCTTGGTCAACTTTCTCAAGAATGGCCGGCCTGTGTATCGACAGTGGGTCAACCTACCTCCTGGGCAACTGTATCCTACTATAGGTGTGTCCAGAACAGAAGCCAAACTGAAAGTCGAGTGGCCGAAACTAGGAGAAGCGGATATAACATTTAGTAAGGTGCACACAAAGTCTATTTATCATTATATATTATCAAGTTCATGAGTGGGTGCCTCTTTTGTCAGTATTTTCATATTTGAGATGAATGCATATTTTAGCATATTGCGATACAAATGCATGTGTTAATGTATGTGGCAAATACATTTTACTGTCACATCATGCGCGTCCACATTGAAATACATGCATTTGATCTCGATATGTGACCGTACCAAGTGAGTTTCCTTCTTTTGACAGTTGCCAAGAGATCTTTGAAAGGCCCTATTGCCGTTGTAATTCTATTTCGGATTTCCTCGTTTGTAACTCGATCTTTGTACGTGACGTTTAAAAGTTTTCAGAAACATCTCATCTCCAAGGCCTGTATCCTGCGTTGAAGGTCAGCTGTAACTGTCCATGTCTCACACGCATAGAGAAATATTTACAGGACCAGTGTACGCATTAATCTGATTTTCGTGCGCAGTGCTAACCGTTTATCTTGCCATATTTTGTTAAGCCGTGCAAGCGCCGCTATTGTCTGTGCTATTCTGGCCAATACTTCACATTTTGATCCTTCATCACTGACAATCGACCCAAGATATTTAAAACGGTCAACTACTTCGAGTTCTTGACCGTTAGCTTTTATCTTGCTGTTGAAGTCCGTAGCGTTGTTTGTCATTAGTTTTGTCTTTCCAGCGTTTATCTCCATACCATAGTCAAGAGCTGTTTCATCGAGCCTTCTCTGACCCATTCCTCGAGTTCTGCTTCTGCACCCGCCAATCCGTCGATATCATCTGCAAAACGAAGGTTGGTAATCGTTCGGCCCCCTATCTTGACAGTACCAACGTGAACTCCAAGCAAGTGCCTCACTCATAATTCCTTCCAGGAATATATTGAAAAGAGTTGGAGAGAGTGTACACCCCTGTCTCACACCAACTGATGTGCAAACCAGTCTCCTCGTCTCCCATTCACAAGAACTGCACTAGACGCCTTGTTATACAGGTGTTCAAGGACCGTTATAATATTTCCGTTGATATTATACATCCTCATGGTTGCCCAAAGCGCTTTATGCCATACCCTATCAAACGCCTTCTTAAAATCCACAAACACATGATACAGTGTTTGCTGCTGTTCTAGATAGTTCTCGCTTAGCAGCCGTAAATTAAATATCTGTTCTGTAGTGCTTCTTCCCTGTCTGAACCCTGCTTGGTCCTCGGCAATAATGTTCTCTGCTTGGGGTTTCAATCGGTCGAGGATTAATTTAAGCATGACCTTGCTAGGGTGGCTAATGAGGCTTATTGTTCTGTAATTTTGGCACAGATTTAGGTTTCCAGACTTATGTAGGGGTATAACTATTAATTTCGTCCATTAGTCCGGCCAGTTTCCTGTCGCCCATATTTTGTTACAGATGTGTGTCAGGCCTTCCACCACTACCCCTCCACCTGCTTGTAAGAGCTCTGCTGGTATATTGTCCACGCCGGCCGCCTTCCCTCTTCTCAATGTCTTTACCGCTGCAATTACCTCTTCCTTCGTTATCAGTTGGTTATCCTCTATATTTGTTGGAGTTGGGGGGAATGTTTTCTCAGGTTTGTTTCGCCCTTCATAGTTGTATAGCTCGGAACAGTACTGTGTTCATCTTGCCAGTACATCATTTCCCTCAATGAGACACTTGTCGTTTTTATCATGAATCATAAGGTTCCTGCTTTGTCTTGGTGTTACCAGTTCTTTGACCACCTTGTATGCTCCTTTAGCATCATTTCTATTTAGTCTCTCTTCGATGTTTGCGCATTACTCACATATCCACGCTTCTTTCGCCTCTCTCATCTTTTGTTGTATGGCTTTCTTGACCTCCTGCGGTGTGTGATTGTGTTTTTTCAGTGACCTTCTTTTATCACAAAGGTCTAGAATGTCTTTGGTCACCCATGGCTTCTTTTTTGTTTGGTGGCATCCCAGGATCTCTGTTGCAGTATCTATGAGAGCTGCGTTTAGAGACTATGTAACTGTATCTGTATCCAGTTCCTCTCTGAGAGCCAACAGTGGCGCAAATCTCCCTCCTACCCTTGCTTGGAAACACTTCGGTGATTTTTGGGTCCATTAGTTTGTCCAGGTCAAACTTTAGCCTGGTCACATCCTTCTTTGCGACTCCCTTCAATCGCAGACGCATGGTCATCATAACCAGATCGTGGTCACTTCCTATATCAGCTCCGGTGAAACTTCTTGTTTTGTTGGTGTTGATGCTCGATCGGAACCTCCTCTGGACCAGTATATAGTCGATCTGGCTATGCACTTCATTGCTTGGGTCATGCCATGTCCAGCGTCTCTACGGCTTGTTTAGCCCAAACTTATTTGCCACCAACAGCTGGTTGCATCTTGCAAATTCTAGGAGTCTGAGGCCCCGGTCATTGGTATCTTTATTTCCGTATGGGCCACATGTTCCCCTCCAGTCGTGGACTGCATCTTCTCCAATTTTTGCATTCCAATCATCCTGGACTACCAATATGTCTTTTTTTGGCGTTTCATGTATCAGACTTTGAAGTTGATCATAGAATGCCTCTATTTCACAATCTTCGTAGTCTGCAGTGGGTGCGTAGCACTGTATTATGGTAATATTAAACAATGCTGCCTTTAGCCGTAACGTGATAAAACGGCTAGATATTGGGCGGCAACCCAATATGCATCTGGCTGTGTCTTTATGCACCAGTATCCCTACTCCGTGTAGATGTTTGTCTTCCCTGCCACTGAAGTAGAACTTGTGGCCCTCCTCCGTGGTAAACTCTCCAAAGCTTTTCCATCGAGCCTCACATATACCAAGGATGTTCCACCGGTAGTTCTTCATCTCGTGTGTTAGCTCATTGATTTTGCCACATGGGTTCAGTGTCCTAACATTCCACGTACCTATTGTGAGCTTGTCTTTCATCAGTTTGAAGGTTCCACCAGTAGCACACTTATCGCCTCCGACCTGGTGTGGGACGGCAGGCGCGATCATTGTTAACCCGGGCTGCGACCGAGCCGGTATGTTTGATTTTGGTTGTGTCTTCATGTATGAATCTTGGGCGGTTTTCTCTTGGCGGAGCCCATCTCCTCTCCAAGCCGGTGCGGGCCGACATCTGTATCTTCTTCTTCTTCTGCGCACACAGTCAGACAGTAACCATTATTTTCTCGAAAAAAGCGGCGGTCATCCTGAGACTCTCGCCACTACCATACAGCTTGTCTTGCAGTTCCACTGGCAATGGCCACATCTGCTCTCTCTGATCCTCGTATGTCGGGCAGTTCTGCAGCAGATGTTCAGTGGTAATTTTACCAGTACCGCACGGGCATTCGTCGGTACACCCTATCTTCAGTTTGTTGAATAGGTGGTACCTCAGTCTGTTGTGGCCAGTGCGAAGTCTGAAGACAACGACCTGCTCTCTTCGGTTCAACTGGTAATAGGCATCGTTTTTGGTGTAACCAGTATGTTCGGTTTCCCATTTGGACATGTATCTGGCTTTGATAAGCCGTTTTGACTCTTCGTACGTCATACTGGTATCTGTTTGTGGTAGCCTTGCACCTTCTTTTGCCAGTCTGTCTGCCTCCTCGTTGCCTAGGATGTTGCAGTGTGACGGAACCCACTGTACCACCACCCTTTTTGGTGCGGACTGCTGGCACAGTTTGCAGAGTGCTGCTCTTAAGTCATTAAGCTCAGTGTTCTTCTGGCTTTTTAGCGCTGTGACTACTTCGAGAGCATCTGTCAGCAAGACTATATGGCTCTCATTTTCACTGTGTGTTACCATTTCTTCCACTGCCGCCCTCAGTGCCTCTGCCTCTGCTCTGAAATTGCTTGTGTACTTACCAGTAGCGAATGACAGTGTTATATTTCTGCCATTTGGTAGGTTCAGGAATGCTCCTGCCCCTCCGTTCTGTGTAGTGTTTGTTACAGAACCGTCGGTGTATGCATGGGTCCAGTCCATGCTTGGGTAGCTTTTCGTTATGAAGCTTAGGGTAGTGTCTCTCCTTTCTTTTTCACTCTGGCAGTTTTTGTTTGCAATACCTGGTATATTTTCTACCACCTCTGGAAATATATCCTGCCTCCAAGTAGGTTTTCGTACAGTAGTGATGGGTTTTGGTGTTGTTAGTGCGTTTATGGGATCTTCGTGCATCTTTGCTTTGGCTATTTCTGCAAAGTTTCTCCGCTTTAGTTTCCCATTTCCCAAATTGTTTAGTCTCTGGTACATTGGATGGTCCGTCAG
The DNA here is from genome assembly GCA_036924085.1 of Ariolimax columbianus. Lineage (NCBI taxonomy): Eukaryota > Metazoa > Mollusca > Gastropoda > Stylommatophora > Arionidae > Ariolimax > Ariolimax columbianus. The sequence continues at coordinate 20,783,156 of JAVGWX010000013.1, forward strand.
TCTTCGGAGTTTCTCTGACTGCAGCTGGGCTCTGCAGTCTCTTCTATCGGTCATGGATTGCAGTTTTGTAATCTTTTCAAGTTCTACAATTGGCGTTGACTTCATGCCACCTGTTATAATTCTCATGGCTTGGTTTTGAAGTTTGTTAACTTTATCGAAGTTCGCCTTCGCTGCTGTTGTCCATGCCGCAATGCCATACTCGAGAACTGGTCTCACTCTTCCAGTGTACAGTTTCTTTAGTATGCCTTCGTCTGCTCCCCAGCTTGTGCCAGCAAGTTTCCTCATGATCGCCATTCTTTCTCTGGCTTTCATTCGGTTTCTCTCAATCTGACTTTTCCATGTCATGCGCCGATCAAATGTGACTCCCAGATAGGTTGGGTTGTCGTTTGGCTGCAGGATTTTGCCATTTAGGCTTAATTTGGTACTTTGGGGTTTTAATGAGAGCGAGAATATTGTGCACGTGGTTTTCTCCTCGTTTATTTTGACCAGCCATGAGTTCGCCCACTCTTCCAGCGATGTTAGGGCCGTTTGCATCCGATTTCTTGCTATGGTGAGATTCTTTTCAGAGGTCCACATAGCCAGATCGTCTGCAAACATTGAGCTATGGACTCTTCTTGGTATATTCTCTGTAATATCGTTTATATATACCAGAAAGAGTGTGGGTGACAGTACTCCCCCTTGGGGTACTCCCTGCTCGAGTGTCACCTTTTTGCTCATCTGCCCTTGTACTTGGACTCTGGCCGTTCTTTGTTTGAGGTAGTGGTTGATCCACTTGTACATCTTCCCACAGACATCACTTCTTCTTAGCTTGACTCTAAGTCCATCCTTCCAGACTTTGTCAAATGCCTTTTCCAGATCCACCCAAACAGCTACTGTGTGTTTCTGTGCCTGGTAGGCATCTTCTATCTCCTGGGCTATGAGGATGACCTGGTCCTCAGTGGATCTGTGCTGTCTAAAGCCGGCTTGCTGTGGAATTAGTATTCGTTTTTCTTCCAGATGCCACATCAGTCTGGTGTTTATCATCCGTTCCATCAGCTTGCCGACACAGCTCAGTAGGCTTATGGGCCTGTATCCATTCGGATCTGTTTTGTCCTTTCCTGTTTTTGGTACTGGTACCAGTATTGCATCTTTCCATGCCTGGGGTACAATACCCCTTTTCCAGCTTGCCGACACAGTTATTATTCTCTGCTCAGTTATTATTCTCTTTTCAGTTATTATTCTCTACTCAATAATTATTCTCTGCTCAGTTATTATTCTCTGCTCAGTTATTATTCTCTGCTCAGTTATTATTATCTGCTCAGTTATTATTCTCTGCTCAGTTATTATTCTCTTTTCAGTTATTATTCTCTACTCAATTATTATTCTCTGCTCAGTTATTATTCTCTGCTCAGTTATTATTCTCTGCTCAGTTATTATTCTTTGCTCAGTTATTATTTTCTGCTCAGTTATTATTCTCTTTTCAGTTATTATTCTCTGCTCAGTTATTATTCTCTGCTCAGTTATTATTCTCTTTTCAGTTATTATTCTCTGCTCAGTTATTATTCTCTGCTAAATTATCTGCTCAATTATTTGTTGCTGCACAATTATTAATCTCAGTCAAGTAATCTTATTTGTACAGAATCGAACGGATGGAATATTGTTTTTTCATCTTTCATCACTCTTATTGCACCCATTAGCATCTCGAGTATAATCCGGGTAAATTTCTTGTCAAAAACTCATGAAAGCGTGATGCCTCTATAGTTTATACACTATTGTAGGACATCACTTTTGGATGAACCCATTGAGTATTTTAGCTTAGCGAAGCGTCTTTGACACCTCATCTCGGAAGGTAGCATCAGTGACTCGTTTCTGACACCTCATCTCGGAAGGCAGCATCAAGGACTCATCTGTGACACCTCATCTCGGAAGGTAGCATTAGCGAAGCGTCTTTGACACCTCATCTCGGAAGGTAGCATTAGCGAAGCGTCTTTGACACCTCATCTCGGAAGGTAGCATTAGCGAAGCGTCTTTGACACCTCATCTCGGAAGGTAACATCAGCGACTCGCCTTGACATCTCATATAGCACTGTGTGCTCTTACACTCGAGTCAATTAAAAAGAAATTACGAATGACGGTCATGGTCACGTGACAGAACAGCGAGAAATAAAGAATTATGACAGAAAGTGAGTACAACACAATGCATAGCAGGCATATAGAGGCACATAGAGGCATATAGAGGTATATAGAGGCATATAGAGGCATATAGAGGCATATACCAAATGTAGTTGTTTGGACATATAAGGAGAATTATTCAATATCTGTTCGCTGCCAAGCCACTATGACACTTATAACATGTCTTTATGGAAAGGCAAACAATGATGTTTAGCGTTGCCATGGTGGAAGACTCTAAACTAAAGTCAAGAGGGTCCAGGGCAGTTAGAAGTCTGGACCTTTCTTTAGTTAATTTGTAGCTATGCCCTCTTGTTCTTGTAGGTGGTTGTATTTTGAAAACACTTGTTAGTCTAATTTATCCTTTCCTTTGATTATCTTATAAACCTGTATTAAGTCACATCGAATCCATCTCTTTTCTAGATACTGTAGACCGTTTTTCTGTCTTTCCACATTTATATGTTACAAATTCCATTGTCAGCTAAGAAGATTAATGTAGGTGTGTTGATAGAGGCTTGTGTACAAAGACAATGTTTTGCACACATCAGAACAAAGCAATAATCGACAGAAAGCGGCAAAAAAAGATGCAGAACTGTTTAACGTCATGCTATGGCGAATGGTCAGTCGCGTAGTTGATATATATCATTCTAGGACATGAGATACGCGTTTGTCTACGAACTCCAGTTGTCATATCATGTAATGATATTTGCAACTGACTGCTTAATTTCTCCATTCTGCTCTGTTCTGAATGTTTTCATTTTTCTTCATTGGTGTTTCTTGTTTGTAACTCTTTGATTATTTCATCGAAATATATTTATCCTTGTGTGTTTGAAATTTCATTTAAATGATATTTTCCAACTATAGTGGTAAAGTTTTCACATCCATAGTTGAATCTACTTTGTCATCCTCTTATCATCTCCATTGATATTTTCATTCGTCGGGTTATTGTGTACTTTTAGTACTAATACTATTTTATTGCTGCTTTTATTATTACTACTTGTTATTATTACAATAATTATTACTATTGTTGTAACTGTTATTACAATTATAACTATTATTATTATTATTACCATACATATTATTATTACTATTATTATTACTATAATTATTATTTATATTAGTAGTGCTATTATTATAATTATCATCATCATTATTATTGTTATTGGTAATACTATTATTATTACCGTTATTATTATTAGAATCATCATCTTGTTGTTTTTTTGGTTTGAACACGGTTGTAGTCTAGTATGCTATTTTCATATTTCCACACACAGGGAGGTCGTATATTTCGAACCTCTGTCTTGAATTTTCATCAATACATGTAGTTCACGCCACTAACATACACTCTGGAGTCTTTCCGGAAACAGAAAGGGGAGCAAAGAATAGTACCGCTATATCTGCCTGGCATGTCACAAAGGCAACTTTAGAGGGTAGGGTATAGGGCTAGCTATTCTATCATTTAGAAAGCTTGAGAAACGAAAATGGCAATATATGGACATGTCAAACGTTAATGACTTGTGGATTTGTTGAAGGGAGCTGACGATGTTTTCATTGATTGACTGACTGACTGGATAATTGATTGATTGATCGATTCTTTCATTCATTGGTATAGAAAAACTTACAAATTCTCCCTCTAATCATACATGTAATAATAACCCTAACAGGAGACCGAGTCACTTGCAAATTGGAGTACAAAGGACCAGACCGTTGCTTGGTCAACTTTCTCAAGAATGGCCGGCCTGTGTATCGACAGTGGGTCAACCTACCTCCTGGGCAACTGTATCCTACTATAGGTGTGTCCAGAACAGAAGCCAAACTGAAAGTCGAGTGGCCGAAACTAGGAGAAGCGGATATAACATTTAGTAAGGTGCACACAAAGTCTATTTATCATTATATATTATCAAGTTCATGAGTGGGTGCCTCTTTTGTCAGTATTTTCATATTTGAGATGAATGCATATTTTAGCATATTGCGATACAAATGCATGTGTTAATGTATGTGGCAAATACATTTTACTGTCACATCATGCGCGTCCACATTGAAATACATGCATTTGATCTCGATATGTGACCGTACCAAGTGAGTTTCCTTCTTTTGACAGTTGCCAAGAGATCTTTGAAAGGCCCTATTGCCGTTGTAATTCTATTTCGGATTTCCTCGTTTGTAACTCGATCTTTGTACGTGACGTTTAAAAGTTTTCAGAAACATCTCATCTCCAAGGCCTGTATCCTGCGTTGAAGGTCAGCTGTAACTGTCCATGTCTCACACGCATAGAGAAATATTTACAGGACCAGTGTACGCATTAATCTGATTTTCGTGCGCAGTGCTAACCGTTTATCTTGCCATATTTTGTTAAGCCGTGCAAGCGCCGCTATTGTCTGTGCTATTCTGGCCAATACTTCACATTTTGATCCTTCATCACTGACAATCGACCCAAGATATTTAAAACGGTCAACTACTTCGAGTTCTTGACCGTTAGCTTTTATCTTGCTGTTGAAGCCCGTAGCGTTGTTTGTCATTAGTTTTGTCTTTCCAGCGTTTATCTCCATACCATAGTCAAGAGCTGTTTCATCGAGCCTTCTCTGACCCATTCCTCGAGTTCTGCTTCTGCACCCGCCAATCCGTCGATATCATCTGCAAAACGAAGGTTGGTAATCGTTCGGCCCCCTATCTTGACAGTACCAACGTGAACTCCAAGCAAGTGCCTCACTCATAATTCCTTCCAGGAATATATTGAAAAGAGTTGGAGAGAGTGTACACCCCTGTCTCACACCAACTGATGTGCAAACCAGTCTCCTCGTCTCCCATTCACAAGAACTGCACTAGACGCCTTGTTATACAGGTGTTCAAGGACCGTTATAATATTTCCGTTGATATTATACATCCTCATGGTTGCCCAAAGCGCTTTATGCCATACCCTATCAAACGCCTTCTTAAAATCCACAAACACATGATACAGTGTTTGCTGCTGTTCTAGATAGTTCTCGCTTAGCAGCCGTAAATTAAATATCTGTTCTGTAGTGCTTCTTCCCTGTCTGAACCCTGCTTGGTCCTCGGCAATAATGTTCTCTGCTTGGGGTTTCAATCGGTCGAGGATTAATTTAAGCATGACCTTGCTAGGGTGGCTAATGAGGCTTATTGTTCTGTAATTTTGGCACAGATTTAGGTTTCCAGACTTATGTAGGGGTATAACTATTAATTTCGTCCATTAGTCCGGCCAGTTTCCTGTCGCCCATATTTTGTTACAGATGTGTGTCAGGCCTTCCACCACTACCCCTCCACCTGCTTGTAAGAGCTCTGCTGGTATATTGTCCACGCCGGCCGCCTTCCCTCTTCTCAATGTCTTTACCGCTGCAATTACCTCTTCCTTCGTTATCAGTTGGTTATCCTCTATATTTGTTGGAGTTGGGGGGAATGTTTTCTCAGGTTTGTTTCGCCCTTCATAGTTGTATAGCTCGGAACAGTACTGTGTTCATCTTGCCAGTACATCATTTCCCTCAATGAGACACTTGTCGTTTTTATCATGAATCATAAGGTTCCTGCGTTGTCTTGGTGTTACCAGTTCTTTGACCACCTTGTATGCTCCTTTAGCATCATTTCTATTTAGTCTCTCTTCGATGTTTGCGCATTACTCACATATCCACGCTTCTTTCGCCTCTCTCATCTTTTGTTGTATGGCTTTCTTGACCTCCTGCGGTGTGTGATTGTGTTTTTTCAGTGACCTTCTTTTATCACAAAGGTCTAGAATGTCTTTGGTCACCCATGGCTTCTTTTTTGTTTGGTGGCATCCCAGGATCTCTGTTGCAGTATCTATGAGAGCTGCGTTTAGAGACTATGTAACTGTATCTGTATCCAGTTCCTCTCTGAGAGCCAACAGTGGCGCAAATCTCCCTCCTACCCTTGCTTGGAAACACTTCGGTGATTTTTGGGTCCATTAGTTTGTCCAGGTCAAACTTTAGCCTGGTCACATCCTTCTTTGCGACTCCCTTCAATCGCAGACGCATGGTCATCATAACCAGATCGTGGTCACTTCCTATATCAGCTCCGGTGAAACTTCTTGTTTTGTTGGTGTTGATGCTCGATCGGAACCTCCTCTGGACCAGTATATAGTCGATCTGGCTATGCACTTCATTGCTTGGGTCATGCCATGTCCAGCGTCTCTACGGCTTGTTTAGCCCAAACTTATTTGCCACCAACAGCTGGTTGCATCTTGCAAATTCTAGGAGTCTGAGGCCCCGGTCATTGGTATCTTTATTTCCGTATGGGCCACATGTTCCCCTCCAGTCGTGGACTGCATCTTCTCCAATTTTTGCATTCCAATCACCCTGGACTACCAATATGTCTTTTTTTGGCGTTTCATGTATCAGACTTTGAAGTTGATCATAGAATGCCTCTATTTCACAATCTTCGTAGTCTGCAGTGGGTGCGTAGCACTGTATTATGGTAATATTAAACAATGCTGCCTTTAGCCGTAACGTGATAAAACGGCTAGATATTGGGCGGCAACCCAATATGCATCTGGCTGTGTCTTTATGCACCAGTATCCCTACTCCGTGTAGATGTTTGTCTTCCCTGCCACTGAAGTAGAACTTGTGGCCCTCCTCCGTGGTAAACTCTCCAAAGCTTTTCCATCGAGCCTCACATATACCAAGGATGTTCCACCGGTAGTTCTTCATCTCGTGTGTTAGCTCATTGATTTTGCCACATGGGTTCAGTGTCCTAACATTCCACGTACCTATTGTGAGCTTGTCTTTCATCAGTTTGAAGGTTCCACCAGTAGCACACTTATCGCCTCCGACCTGGTGTGGGACGGCAGGCGCGATCATTGTTAACCCGGGCTGCGACCGAGCCGGTATGTTTGATTTTGGTTGTGTCTTCATGTATGAATCTTGGGCGGTTTTCTCTTGGCGGAGCCCATCTCCTCTCCAAGCCGGTGCGGGCCGACATCTGTATCTTCTTCTTCTTCTGCGCACACAGTCAGACAGTAACCATTATTTTCTCGAAAAAAGCGGCGGTCATCCTGAGACTCTCGCCACTACCATACAGCTTGTCTTGCAGTTCCACTGGCAATGGCCACATCTGCTCTCTCTGATCCTCGTATGTCGGGCAGTTCTGCAGCAGATGTTCAGTGGTCATTTTACCAGTACCGCACGGGCATTCGTCGGTACACCCTATCTTCAGTTTGTTGAATAGGTGGTACCTCAGTCTGTTGTGGCCAGTGCGAAGTCTGAAGACAACGACCTGCTCTCTTCGGTTCAACTGGTAATAGGCATCGTTTTTGGTGTAACCAGTATGTTCGGTTTCCCATTTGGACATGTATCTGGCTTTGATAAGCCGTTTTGACTCTTCGTACGTCATACTGGTATCTGTTTGTGGTAGCCTTGCACCTTCTTTTGCCAGTCTGTCTGCCTCCTCGTTGCCTAGGATGTTGCAGTGTGACGGAACCCACTGTACCACCACCCTTTTTGGTGCGGACTGCTGGCACAGTTTGCAGAGTGCTGCTCTTAAGTCATTAAGCTCAGTGTTCTTCTGGCTTTTTAGCGCTGTGACTACTTCGAGAGCATCTGTCAGCAAGACTATATGGCTCTCATTTTCACTGTGTGTTACCATTTCTTCCACTGCCGCCCTCAGTGCCTCTGCCTCTGCTCTGAAATTGCTTGTGTACTTACCAGTAGCGAATGACAGTGTTATATTTCTGCCATTTGGTAGGTTCAGGAATGCTCCTGCCCCTCCGTTCTGTGTAGTGTTTGTTACAGAACCGTCGGTGTATGCATGGGTCCAGTCCATGCTTGGGTAGCTTTTCGTTATGAAGCTTAGGGTAGTGTCTCTCCTTTCTTTTTCACTCTGGCAGTTTTTGTTTGCAATACCTGGTATATTTTCTACCACCTCTGGAAATATATCCTGCCTCCAAGTAGGTTTTCGTACAGTAGTGATGGGTTTTGGTGTTGTTAGTGCGTTTATGGGATCTTCGTGCATCTTTGCTTTGGCTATTTCTGCAAAGTTTCTCCGCTTTAGTTTCCCATTTCCCAAATTGTTTAGTCTCTGGTACATTGGATGGTCCGTCAGTCTTCGGAGTTTCTCTGACTGCAGCTGGGCTCTGCAGTCTCTTCTATCGGTCATGGATTGCAGTTTTGTAATCTTTTCAAGTTCTACAATTGGCGTTGACTTCATGCCACCTGTTATAATTCTCATGGCTTGGTTTTGAAGTTTGTTAACTTTATCGAAGTTCGCCTTCGCTGCTGTTGTCCATGCCGCAATGCCATACTCGAGAACTGGTCTCACTCTTCCAGTGTACAGTTTCTTTAGTATGCCTTCGTCTGCTCCCCAGCTTGTGCCAGCAAGTTTCCTCATGATCGCCATTCTTTCTCTGGCTTTCATTCGGTTTCTCTCAATCTGACTTTTCCATGTCATGCGCCGATCAAATGTGACTCCCAGATAGGTTGGGTTGTCGTTTGGCTGCAGGATTTTGCCATTTAGGCTTAATTTGGTACTTTGGGGTTTTAATGAGAGCGAGAATATTGTGCACGTGGTTTTCTCCTCGTTTATTTTGACCAGCCATGAGTTCGCCCACTCTTCCAGCGATGTTAGGGCCGTTTGCATCCGATTTCTTGCTATGGTGAGATTCTTTTCAGAGGTCCACATAGCCAGATCGTCTGCAAACATTGAGCTATGGACTCTTCTTGGTATATTCTCTGTAATATCGTTTATATATACCAGAAAGAGTGTGGGTGACAGTACTCCCCCTTGGGGTACTCCCTGCTCGAGTGTCACCTTTTTGCTCATCTGCCCTTGTACTTGGACTCTGGCCGTTCTTTGTTTGAGGTAGTGGTTGATCCACTTGTACATCTTCCCACAGACATCACTTCTTCTTAGCTTGACTCTAAGTCCATCCTTCCAGACTTTGTCAAATGCCTTTTCCAGATCCACCCAAACAGCTACTGTGTGTTTCTGTGCCTGGTAGGCATCTTCTATCTCCTGGGCTATGAGGATGACCTGGTCCTCAGTGGATCTGTGCTGTCTAAAGCCGGCTTGCTGTGGAATTAGTATTCGTTTTTCTTCCAGATGCCACATCAGTCTGGTGTTTATCATCCGTTCCATCAGCTTGCCGACACAGCTCAGTAGGCTTATGGGCCTGTATCCATTCGGATCTGTTTTGTCCTTTCCTGTTTTTGGTACTGGTACCAGTATTGCATCTTTCCATGCCTGGGGTACAATACCCCTTTTCCAGCTTGCCGACACAGTTATTATTCTCTGCTCAGTTATTATTCTCTTTTCAGTTATTATTCTCTACTCAATAATTATTCTCTGCTCAGTTATTATTCTCTGCTCAGTTATTATTCTCTGCTCAGTTATTATTATCTGCTCAGTTATTATTCTCTGCTCAGTTATTATTCTCTTTTCAGTTATTATTCTCTACTCAATTATTATTCTCTGCTCAGTTATTATTCTCTGCTCAGTTATTATTCTCTGCTCAGTTATTATTCTTTGCTCAGTTATTATTTTCTGCTCAGTTATTATTCTCTTTTCAGTTATTATTCTCTGCTCAGTTATTATTCTCTGCTCAGTTATTATTCTCTTTTCAGTTATTATTCTCTGCTCAGTTATTATTCTCTGCTAAATTATCTGCTCAATTATTTGTTGCTGCACAATTATTAATCTCAGTCAAGTAATCTTATTTGTACAGAATCGAACGGATGGAATATTGTTTTTTCATCTTTCATCACTCTTATTGCACCCATTAGCATCTCGAGTATAATCCGGGTAAATTTCTTGTCAAAAACTCATGAAAGCGTGATGCCTCTATAGTTTATACACTATTGTAGGACATCACTTTTGGATGAACCCATTGAGTATTTTAGCTTAGCGAAGCGTCTTTGACACCTCATCTCGGAAGGTAGCATCAGTGACTCGTTTCTGACACCTCATCTCGGAAGGCAGCATCAAGGACTCATCTGTGACACCTCATCTCGGAAGGTAGCATTAGCGAAGCGTCTTTGACACCTCATCTCGGAAGGTAGCATTAGCGAAGCGTCTTTGACACCTCATCTCGGAAGGTAGCATTAGCGAAGCGTCTTTGACACCTCATCTCGGAAGGTAACATCAGCGACTCGCCTTGACATCTCATATAGCACTGTGTGCTCTTACACTCGAGTCAATTAAAAAGAAATTACGAATGACGGTCATGGTCACGTGACAGAACAGCGAGAAATAAAGAATTATGACAGAAAGTGAGTACAACACAATGCATAGCAGGCATATAGAGGCACATAGAGGCATATAGAGGTATATAGAGGCATATAGAGGCATATAGAGGCATATACCAAATGTAGTTGTTTGGACATATAAGGAGAATTATTCAATATCTGTTCGCTGCCAAGCCACTATGACACTTATAACATGTCTTTATGGAAAGGCAAACAATGATGTTTAGCGTTGCCATGGTGGAAGACTCTAAACTAAAGTCAAGAGGGTCCAGGGCAGTTAGAAGTCTGGACCTTTCTTTAGTTAATTTGTAGCTATGCCCTCTTGTTCTTGTAGGTGGTTGTATTTTGAAAACACTTGTTAGTCTAATTTATCCTTTCCTTTGATTATCTTATAAACCTGTATTAAGTCACATCGAATCCATCTCTTTTCTAGATACTGTAGACCGTTTTTCTGTCTTTCCACATTTATATGTTACAAATTCCATTGTCAGCTAAGAAGATTAATGTAGGTGTGTTGATAGAGGCTTGTGTACAAAGACAATGTTTTGCACACATCAGAACAAAGCAATAATCGACAGAAAGCGGCAAAAAAAGATGCAGAACTGTTTAACGTCATGCTATGGCGAATGGTCAGTCGCGTAGTTGATATATATCATTCTAGGACATGAGATACGCGTTTGTCTACGAACTCCAGTTGTCATATCATGTAATGATATTTGCAACTGACTGCTTAATTTCTCCATTCTGCTCTGTTCTGAATGTTTTCATTTTTCTTCATTGGTGTTTCTTGTTTGTAACTCTTTGATTATTTCATCGAAATATATTTATCCTTGTGTGTTTGAAATTTCATTTAAATGATATTTTCCAACTATAGTGGTAAAGTTTTCACATCCATAGTTGAATCTACTTTGTCATCCTCTTATCATCTCCATTGATATTTTCATTCGTCGGGTTATTGTGTACTTTTAGTACTAATACTATTTTATTGCTGCTTTTATTATTACTACTTGTTATTATTACAATAATTATTACTATTGTTGTAACTGTTATTACAATTATAACTATTATTATTATTATTACCATACATATTATTATTACTATTATTATTACTATAATTATTATTTATATTAGTAGTGCTATTATTATAATTATCATCATCATTATTATTGTTATTGGTAATACTATTATTATTACCGTTATTATTATTATAATCATCATCTTGTTGTTTTTTTGGTTTGAACACGGTTGTAGTCTAGTATGCTATTTTCATATTTCCACACACAGGGAGGTCGTATATTTCGAACCTCTGTCTTGAATTTTCATCAATACATGTAGTTCACGCCACTAACATACACTCTGGAGTCTTTCCGGAAACAGAAAGGGGAGCAAAGAATAGTACCGCTATATCTGCCTGGCATGTCACAAAGGCAACTTTAGAGGGTAGGGTATAGGGCTAGCTATTCTATCATTTAGAAAGCTTGAGAAACGAAAATGGCAATATATGGACATGTCAAACGTTAATGACTTGTGGATTTGTTGAAGGGAGCTGACGATGTTTTCATTGATTGACTGACTGACTGGATAATTGATTGATTGATCGATTCTTTCATTCATTGGTATAGAAAAACTTACAAATTCTCCCTCTAATCATACATGTAATAATAACCCTAACAGGAGACCGAGTCACTTGCAAATTGGAGTACAAAGGACCAGACCGTTGCTTGGTCAACTTTCTCAAGAATGGCCGGCCTGTGTATCGACAGTGGGTCAACCTACCTCCTGGGCAACTGTATCCTACTATAGGTGTGTCCAGAACAGAAGCCAAACTGAAAGTCGAGTGGCCGAAACTAGGAGAAGCGGATATAACATTTAGTAAGGTGCACACAAAGTCTATTTATCATTATATATTATCAAGTTCATGAGTGGGTGCCTCTTTTGTCAGTATTTTCATATTTGAGATGAATGCATATTTTAGCATATTGCGATACAAATGCATGTGTTAATGTATGTGGCAAATACATTTTACTGTCACATCATGCGCGTCCACATTGAAATACATGCATTTGATCTCGATATGTGACCGTACCAAGTGAGTTTCCTTCTTTTGACAGTTGCCAAGAGATCTTTGAAAGGCCCTATTGCCGTTGTAATTCTATTTCGGATTTCCTCGTTTGTAACTCGATCTTTGTACGTGACGTTTAAAAGTTTTCAGAAACATCTCATCTCCAAGGCCTGTATCCTGCGTTGAAGGTCAGCTGTAACTGTCCATGTCTCACACGCATAGAGAAATATTGACAGGACCAGTGTACGCATTAATCTGATTTTCGTGCGCAGTGCTAACCGTTTATCTTGCCATATTTTGTTAAGCCGTGCAAGCGCCGCTATTGTCTGTGCTATTCTGGCCAATACTTCACATTTTGATCCTTCATCACTGACAATCGACCCAAGATATTTAAAACGGTCAACTACTTCGAGTTCTTGACCGTTAGCTTTTATCTTGCTGTTGAAGCCCGTAGCGTTGTTTGTCATTAGTTTTGTCTTTCCAGCGTTTATCTCCATACCATAGTCAAGAGCTGTTTCATCGAGCCTTCTCTGACCCATTCCTCGAGTTCTGCTTCTGCACCCGCCAATCCGTCGATATCATCTGCAAAACGAAGGTTGGTAATCGTTCGGCCCCCTATCTTGACAGTACCAACGTGAACTCCAAGCAAGTGCCTCACTCATAATTCCTTCCAGGAATATATTGAAAAGAGTTGGAGAGAGTGTACACCCCTGTCTCACACCAACTGATGTGCAAACCAGTCTCCTCGTCTCCCATTCACAAGAACTGCACTAGACGCCTTGTTATACAGGTGTTCAAGGACCGTTATAATATTTCCGTTGATATTATACATCCTCATGGTTGCCCAAAGCGCTTTATGCCATACCCTATCAAACGCCTTCTTAAAATCCACAAACACATGATACAGTGTTTGCTGCTGTTCTAGATAGTTCTCGCTTAGCAGCCGTAAATTAAATATCTGTTCTGTAGTGCTTCTTCCCTGTCTGAACCCTGCTTGGTCCTCGGCAATAATGTTCTCTGCTTGGGGTTTCAATCGGTCGAGGATTAATTTAAGCATGACCTTGCTAGGGTGGCTAATGAGGCTTATTGTTCTGTAATTTTGGCACAGATTTAGGTTTCCAGACTTATGTAGGGGTATAACTATTAATTTCGTCCATTAGTCCGGCCAGTTTCCTGTCGCCCATATTTTGTTACAGA
>JAVGWX010000013.1:20796866-20881866 GCA_036924085.1 Ariolimax columbianus
GCACATAGAGGCATATAGAGGTATATAGAGGCATATAGAGGCATATAGAGGCATATACCAAATGTAGTTGTTGGACATATAAGGAGAATTATTCAATATCTGTTCGCTGCCAAGCCACTATGACACTTATAACATGTCTTTATGGAAAGGCAAACAATGATGTTTAGCGTTGCCATGGTGGAAGACTCTAAACTAAAGTCAAGAGGGTCAGGGCAGTTAGAAGTCTGGACTTTCTTTAGTTAATTTGTAGCTATGCCTCTTGTTCTTGTAGGTGGTTGTATTTTGAAAACACTTGTTAGTCTAATTTATCCTTTCCTTTGATTATCTTATAAACCTGTATTAAGTCACATCGAATCCATCTCTTTTCTAGATACTGTAGACCGTTTTTCTGTCTTTCCACATTTATATGTTACAAATTCCATTGTCAGCTAAGAAGATTAATGTAGGTGTGTTGATAGAGGCTTGTGTACAAAGACAATGTTTTGCACACATCAGAACAAAGCAATAATCGACAGAAAGCGGCAAAAAAAGATGCAGAACTGTTTAACGTCATGCTATGGCGAATGGTCAGTCGCGTAGTTGATATATATCATTCTAGGACATGAGATACGCGTTTGTCTACGAACTCCAGTTGTCATATCATGTAATGATATTTGCAACTGACTGCTTAATTTCTCCATTCTGCTCTGTTCTGAATGTTTTCATTTTTCTTCATTGGTGTTTCTTGTTTGTAACTCTTTGATTATTTCATCGAAATATATTTATCCTTGTGTGTTTGAAATTTCATTTAAATGATATTTTCCAACTATAGTGGTAAAGTTTTCACATCCATAGTTGAATCTACTTTGTCATCCTCTTATCATCTCCATTGATATTTTCATTCGTCGGGTTATTGTGTACTTTTAGTACTAATACTATTTTATTGCTGCTTTTATTATTACTACTTGTTATTATTACAATAATTATTACTATTGTTGTAACTGTTATTACAATTATAACTATTATTATTATTATTACCATACATATTATTATTACTATTATTATTACTATAATTATTATTTATATTAGTAGTGCTATTATTATAATTATCATCATCATTATTATTGTTATTGGTAATACTATTATTATTACCGTTATTATTATTAGAATCATCATCTTGTTGTTTTTTTGGTTTGAACACGGTTGTAGTCTAGTATGCTATTTTCATATTTCCACACACAGGGAGGTCGTATATTTCGAACCTCTGTCTTGAATTTTCATCAATACATGTAGTTCACGCCACTAACATACACTCTGGAGTCTTTCCGGAAACAGAAAGGGGAGCAAAGAATAGTACCGCTATATCTGCCTGGCATGTCACAAAGGCAACTTTAGAGGGTAGGGTATAGGGCTAGCTATTCTATCATTTAGAAAGCTTGAGAAACGAAAATGGCAATATATGGACATGTCAAACGTTAATGACTTGTGGATTTGTTGAAGGGAGCTGACGATGTTTTCATTGATTGACTGACTGACTGGATAATTGATTGATTGATCGATTCTTTCATTCATTGGTATAGAAAAACTTACAAATTCTCCCTCTAATCATACATGTAATAATAACCCTAACAGGAGACCGAGTCACTTGCAAATTGGAGTACAAAGGACCAGACCGTTGCTTGGTCAACTTTCTCAAGAATGGCCGGCCTGTGTATCGACAGTGGGTCAACCTACCTCCTGGGCAACTGTATCCTACTATAGGTGTGTCCAGAACAGAAGCCAAACTGAAAGTCGAGTGGCCGAAACTAGGAGAAGCGGATATAACATTTAGTAAGGTGCACACAAAGTCTATTTATCATTATATATTATCAAGTTCATGAGTGGGTGCCTCTTTTGTCAGTATTTTCATATTTGAGATGAATGCATATTTTAGCATATTGCGATACAAATGCATGTGTTAATGTATGTGGCAAATACATTTTACTGTCACATCATGCGCGTCCACATTGAAATACATGCATTTGATCTCGATATGTGACCGTACCAAGTGAGTTTCCTTCTTTTGACAGTTGCCAAGAGATCTTTGAAAGGCCCTATTGCCGTTGTAATTCTATTTCGGATTTCCTCGTTTGTAACTCGATCTTTGTACGTGACGTTTAAAAGTTTTCAGAAACATCTCATCTCCAAGGCCTGTATCCTGCGTTGAAGGTCAGCTGTAACTGTCCATGTCTCACACGCATAGAGAAATATTTACAGGACCAGTGTACGCATTAATCTGATTTTCGTGCGCAGTGCTAACCGTTTATCTTGCCATATTTTGTTAAGCCGTGCAAGCGCCGCTATTGTCTGTGCTATTCTGGCCAATACTTCACATTTTGATCCTTCATCACTGACAATCGACCCAAGATATTTAAAACGGTCAACTACTTCGAGTTCTTGACCGTTAGCTTTTATCTTGCTGTTGAAGCCCGTAGCGTTGTTTGTCATTAGTTTTGTCTTTCCAGCGTTTATCTCCATACCATAGTCAAGAGCTGTTTCATCGAGCCTTCTCTGACCCATTCCTCGAGTTCTGCTTCTGCACCCGCCAATCCGTCGATATCATCTGCAAAACGAAGGTTGGTAATCGTTCGGCCCCCTATCTTGACAGTACCAACGTGAACTCCAAGCAAGTGCCTCACTCATAATTCCTTCCAGGAATATATTGAAAAGAGTTGGAGAGAGTGTACACCCCTGTCTCACACCAACTGATGTGCAAACCAGTCTCCTCGTCTCCCATTCACAAGAACTGCACTAGACGCCTTGTTATACAGGTGTTCAAGGACCGTTATAATATTTCCGTTGATATTATACATCCTCATGGTTGCCCAAAGCGCTTTATGCCATACCCTATCAAACGCCTTCTTAAAATCCACAAACACATGATACAGTGTTTGCTGCTGTTCTAGATAGTTCTCGCTTAGCAGCCGTAAATTAAATATCTGTTCTGTAGTGCTTCTTCCCTGTCTGAACCCTGCTTGGTCCTCGGCAATAATGTTCTCTGCTTGGGGTTTCAATCGGTCGAGGATTAATTTAAGCATGACCTTGCTAGGGTGGCTAATGAGGCTTATTGTTCTGTAATTTTGGCACAGATTTAGGTTTCCAGACTTATGTAGGGGTATAACTATTAATTTCGTCCATTAGTCCGGCCAGTTTCCTGTCGCCCATATTTTGTTACAGATGTGTGTCAGGCCTTCCACCACTACCCCTCCACCTGCTTGTAAGAGCTCTGCTGGTATATTGTCCACGCCGGCCGCCTTCCCTCTTCTCAATGTCTTTACCGCTGCAATTACCTCTTCCTTCGTTATCAGTTGGTTATCCTCTATATTTGTTGGAGTTGGGGGGAATGTTTTCTCAGGTTTGTTTCGCCCTTCATAGTTGTATAGCTCGGAACAGTACTGTGTTCATCTTGCCAGTACATCATTTCCCTCAATGAGACACTTGTCGTTTTTATCATGAATCATAAGGTTCCTGCGTTGTCTTGGTGTTACCAGTTCTTTGACCACCTTGTATGCTCCTTTAGCATCATTTCTATTTAGTCTCTCTTCGATGTTTGCGCATTACTCACATATCCACGCTTCTTTCGCCTCTCTCATCTTTTGTTGTATGGCTTTCTTGACCTCCTGCGGTGTGTGATTGTGTTTTTTCAGTGACCTTCTTTTATCACAAAGGTCTAGAATGTCTTTGGTCACCCATGGCTTCTTTTTTGTTTGGTGGCATCCCAGGATCTCTGTTGCAGTATCTATGAGAGCTGCGTTTAGAGACTATGTAACTGTATCTGTATCCAGTTCCTCTCTGAGAGCCAACAGTGGCGCAAATCTCCCTCCTACCCTTGCTTGGAAACACTTCGGTGATTTTTGGGTCCATTAGTTTGTCCAGGTCAAACTTTAGCCTGGTCACATCCTTCTTTGCGACTCCCTTCAATCGCAGACGCATGGTCATCATAACCAGATCGTGGTCACTTCCTATATCAGCTCCGGTGAAACTTCTTGTTTTGTTGGTGTTGATGCTCGATCGGAACCTCCTCTGGACCAGTATATAGTCGATCTGGCTATGCACTTCATTGCTTGGGTCATGCCATGTCCAGCGTCTCTACGGCTTGTTTAGCCCAAACTTATTTGCCACCAACAGCTGGTTGCATCTTGCAAATTCTAGGAGTCTGAGGCCCCGGTCATTGGTATCTTTATTTCCGTATGGGCCACATGTTCCCCTCCAGTCGTGGACTGCATCTTCTCCAATTTTTGCATTCCAATCACCCTGGACTACCAATATGTCTTTTTTTGGCGTTTCATGTATCAGACTTTGAAGTTGATCATAGAATGCCTCTATTTCACAATCTTCGTAGTCTGCAGTGGGTGCGTAGCACTGTATTATGGTAATATTAAACAATGCTGCCTTTAGCCGTAACGTGATAAAACGGCTAGATATTGGGCGGCAACCCAATATGCATCTGGCTGTGTCTTTATGCACCAGTATCCCTACTCCGTGTAGATGTTTGTCTTCCCTGCCACTGAAGTAGAACTTGTGGCCCTCCTCCGTGGTAAACTCTCCAAAGCTTTTCCATCGAGCCTCACATATACCAAGGATGTTCCACCGGTAGTTCTTCATCTCGTGTGTTAGCTCATTGATTTTGCCACATGGGTTCAGTGTCCTAACATTCCACGTACCTATTGTGAGCTTGTCTTTCATCAGTTTGAAGGTTCCACCAGTAGCACACTTATCGCCTCCGACCTGGTGTGGGACGGCAGGCGCGATCATTGTTAACCCGGGCTGCGACCGAGCCGGTATGTTTGATTTTGGTTGTGTCTTCATGTATGAATCTTGGGCGGTTTTCTCTTGGCGGAGCCCATCTCCTCTCCAAGCCGGTGCGGGCCGACATCTGTATCTTCTTCTTCTTCTGCGCACACAGTCAGACAGTAACCATTATTTTCTCGAAAAAAGCGGCGGTCATCCTGAGACTCTCGCCACTACCATACAGCTTGTCTTGCAGTTCCACTGGCAATGGCCACATCTGCTCTCTCTGATCCTCGTATGTCGGGCAGTTCTGCAGCAGATGTTCAGTGGTCATTTTACCAGTACCGCACGGGCATTCGTCGGTACACCCTATCTTCAGTTTGTTGAATAGGTGGTACCTCAGTCTGTTGTGGCCAGTGCGAAGTCTGAAGACAACGACCTGCTCTCTTCGGTTCAACTGGTAATAGGCATCGTTTTTGGTGTAACCAGTATGTTCGGTTTCCCATTTGGACATGTATCTGGCTTTGATAAGCCGTTTTGACTCTTCGTACGTCATACTGGTATCTGTTTGTGGTAGCCTTGCACCTTCTTTTGCCAGTCTGTCTGCCTCCTCGTTGCCTAGGATGTTGCAGTGTGACGGAACCCACTGTACCACCACCCTTTTTGGTGCGGACTGCTGGCACAGTTTGCAGAGTGCTGCTCTTAAGTCATTAAGCTCAGTGTTCTTCTGGCTTTTTAGCGCTGTGACTACTTCGAGAGCATCTGTCAGCAAGACTATATGGCTCTCATTTTCACTGTGTGTTACCATTTCTTCCACTGCCGCCCTCAGTGCCTCTGCCTCTGCTCTGAAATTGCTTGTGTACTTACCAGTAGCGAATGACAGTGTTATATTTCTGCCATTTGGTAGGTTCAGGAATGCTCCTGCCCCTCCGTTCTGTGTAGTGTTTGTTACAGAACCGTCGGTGTATGCATGGGTCCAGTCCATGCTTGGGTAGCTTTTCGTTATGAAGCTTAGGGTAGTGTCTCTCCTTTCTTTTTCACTCTGGCAGTTTTTGTTTGCAATACCTGGTATATTTTCTACCACCTCTGGAAATATATCCTGCCTCCAAGTAGGTTTTCGTACAGTAGTGATGGGTTTTGGTGTTGTTAGTGCGTTTATGGGATCTTCGTGCATCTTTGCTTTGGCTATTTCTGCAAAGTTTCTCCGCTTTAGTTTCCCATTTCCCAAATTGTTTAGTCTCTGGTACATTGGATGGTCCGTCAGTCTTCGGAGTTTCTCTGACTGCAGCTGGGCTCTGCAGTCTCTTCTATCGGTCATGGATTGCAGTTTTGTAATCTTTTCAAGTTCTACAATTGGCGTTGACTTCATGCCACCTGTTATAATTCTCATGGCTTGGTTTTGAAGTTTGTTAACTTTATCGAAGTTCGCCTTCGCTGCTGTTGTCCATGCCGCAATGCCATACTCGAGAACTGGTCTCACTCTTCCAGTGTACAGTTTCTTTAGTATGCCTTCGTCTGCTCCCCAGCTTGTGCCAGCAAGTTTCCTCATGATCGCCATTCTTTCTCTGGCTTTCATTCGGTTTCTCTCAATCTGACTTTTCCATGTCATGCGCCGATCAAATGTGACTCCCAGATAGGTTGGGTTGTCGTTTGGCTGCAGGATTTTGCCATTTAGGCTTAATTTGGTACTTTGGGGTTTTAATGAGAGCGAGAATATTGTGCACGTGGTTTTCTCCTCGTTTATTTTGACCAGCCATGAGTTCGCCCACTCTTCCAGCGATGTTAGGGCCGTTTGCATCCGATTTCTTGCTATGGTGAGATTCTTTTCAGAGGTCCACATAGCCAGATCGTCTGCAAACATTGAGCTATGGACTCTTCTTGGTATATTCTCTGTAATATCGTTTATATATACCAGAAAGAGTGTGGGTGACAGTACTCCCCCTTGGGGTACTCCCTGCTCGAGTGTCACCTTTTTGCTCATCTGCCCTTGTACTTGGACTCTGGCCGTTCTTTGTTTGAGGTAGTGGTTGATCCACTTGTACATCTTCCCACAGACATCACTTCTTCTTAGCTTGACTCTAAGTCCATCCTTCCAGACTTTGTCAAATGCCTTTTCCAGATCCACCCAAACAGCTACTGTGTGTTTCTGTGCCTGGTAGGCATCTTCTATCTCCTGGGCTATGAGGATGACCTGGTCCTCAGTGGATCTGTGCTGTCTAAAGCCGGCTTGCTGTGGAATTAGTATTCGTTTTTCTTCCAGATGCCACATCAGTCTGGTGTTTATCATCCGTTCCATCAGCTTGCCGACACAGCTCAGTAGGCTTATGGGCCTGTATCCATTCGGATCTGTTTTGTCCTTTCCTGTTTTTGGTACTGGTACCAGTATTGCATCTTTCCATGCCTGGGGTACAATACCCCTTTTCCAGCTTGCCGACACAGTTATTATTCTCTGCTCAGTTATTATTCTCTTTTCAGTTATTATTCTCTACTCAATAATTATTCTCTGCTCAGTTATTATTCTCTGCTCAGTTATTATTCTCTGCTCAGTTATTATTATCTGCTCAGTTATTATTCTCTGCTCAGTTATTATTCTCTTTTCAGTTATTATTCTCTACTCAATTATTATTCTCTGCTCAGTTATTATTCTCTGCTCAGTTATTATTCTCTGCTCAGTTATTATTCTTTGCTCAGTTATTATTTTCTGCTCAGTTATTATTCTCTTTTCAGTTATTATTCTCTGCTCAGTTATTATTCTCTGCTCAGTTATTATTCTCTTTTCAGTTATTATTCTCTGCTCAGTTATTATTCTCTGCTAAATTATCTGCTCAATTATTTGTTGCTGCACAATTATTAATCTCAGTCAAGTAATCTTATTTGTACAGAATCGAACGGATGGAATATTGTTTTTTCATCTTTCATCACTCTTATTGCACCCATTAGCATCTCGAGTATAATCCGGGTAAATTTCTTGTCAAAAACTCATGAAAGCGTGATGCCTCTATAGTTTATACACTATTGTAGGACATCACTTTTGGATGAACCCATTGAGTATTTTAGCTTAGCGAAGCGTCTTTGACACCTCATCTCGGAAGGTAGCATCAGTGACTCGTTTCTGACACCTCATCTCGGAAGGCAGCATCAAGGACTCATCTGTGACACCTCATCTCGGAAGGTAGCATTAGCGAAGCGTCTTTGACACCTCATCTCGGAAGGTAGCATTAGCGAAGCGTCTTTGACACCTCATCTCGGAAGGTAGCATTAGCGAAGCGTCTTTGACACCTCATCTCGGAAGGTAACATCAGCGACTCGCCTTGACATCTCATATAGCACTGTGTGCTCTTACACTCGAGTCAATTAAAAAGAAATTACGAATGACGGTCATGGTCACGTGACAGAACAGCGAGAAATAAAGAATTATGACAGAAAGTGAGTACAACACAATGCATAGCAGGCATATAGAGGCACATAGAGGCATATAGAGGTATATAGAGGCATATAGAGGCATATAGAGGCATATACCAAATGTAGTTGTTTGGACATATAAGGAGAATTATTCAATATCTGTTCGCTGCCAAGCCACTATGACACTTATAACATGTCTTTATGGAAAGGCAAACAATGATGTTTAGCGTTGCCATGGTGGAAGACTCTAAACTAAAGTCAAGAGGGTCCAGGGCAGTTAGAAGTCTGGACCTTTCTTTAGTTAATTTGTAGCTATGCCCTCTTGTTCTTGTAGGTGGTTGTATTTTGAAAACACTTGTTAGTCTAATTTATCCTTTCCTTTGATTATCTTATAAACCTGTATTAAGTCACATCGAATCCATCTCTTTTCTAGATACTGTAGACCGTTTTTCTGTCTTTCCACATTTATATGTTACAAATTCCATTGTCAGCTAAGAAGATTAATGTAGGTGTGTTGATAGAGGCTTGTGTACAAAGACAATGTTTTGCACACATCAGAACAAAGCAATAATCGACAGAAAGCGGCAAAAAAAGATGCAGAACTGTTTAACGTCATGCTATGGCGAATGGTCAGTCGCGTAGTTGATATATATCATTCTAGGACATGAGATACGCGTTTGTCTACGAACTCCAGTTGTCATATCATGTAATGATATTTGCAACTGACTGCTTAATTTCTCCATTCTGCTCTGTTCTGAATGTTTTCATTTTTCTTCATTGGTGTTTCTTGTTTGTAACTCTTTGATTATTTCATCGAAATATATTTATCCTTGTGTGTTTGAAATTTCATTTAAATGATATTTTCCAACTATAGTGGTAAAGTTTTCACATCCATAGTTGAATCTACTTTGTCATCCTCTTATCATCTCCATTGATATTTTCATTCGTCGGGTTATTGTGTACTTTTAGTACTAATACTATTTTATTGCTGCTTTTATTATTACTACTTGTTATTATTACAATAATTATTACTATTGTTGTAACTGTTATTACAATTATAACTATTATTATTATTATTACCATACATATTATTATTACTATTATTATTACTATAATTATTATTTATATTAGTAGTGCTATTATTATAATTATCATCATCATTATTATTGTTATTGGTAATACTATTATTATTACCGTTATTATTATTATAATCATCATCTTGTTGTTTTTTTGGTTTGAACACGGTTGTAGTCTAGTATGCTATTTTCATATTTCCACACACAGGGAGGTCGTATATTTCGAACCTCTGTCTTGAATTTTCATCAATACATGTAGTTCACGCCACTAACATACACTCTGGAGTCTTTCCGGAAACAGAAAGGGGAGCAAAGAATAGTACCGCTATATCTGCCTGGCATGTCACAAAGGCAACTTTAGAGGGTAGGGTATAGGGCTAGCTATTCTATCATTTAGAAAGCTTGAGAAACGAAAATGGCAATATATGGACATGTCAAACGTTAATGACTTGTGGATTTGTTGAAGGGAGCTGACGATGTTTTCATTGATTGACTGACTGACTGGATAATTGATTGATTGATCGATTCTTTCATTCATTGGTATAGAAAAACTTACAAATTCTCCCTCTAATCATACATGTAATAATAACCCTAACAGGAGACCGAGTCACTTGCAAATTGGAGTACAAAGGACCAGACCGTTGCTTGGTCAACTTTCTCAAGAATGGCCGGCCTGTGTATCGACAGTGGGTCAACCTACCTCCTGGGCAACTGTATCCTACTATAGGTGTGTCCAGAACAGAAGCCAAACTGAAAGTCGAGTGGCCGAAACTAGGAGAAGCGGATATAACATTTAGTAAGGTGCACACAAAGTCTATTTATCATTATATATTATCAAGTTCATGAGTGGGTGCCTCTTTTGTCAGTATTTTCATATTTGAGATGAATGCATATTTTAGCATATTGCGATACAAATGCATGTGTTAATGTATGTGGCAAATACATTTTACTGTCACATCATGCGCGTCCACATTGAAATACATGCATTTGATCTCGATATGTGACCGTACCAAGTGAGTTTCCTTCTTTTGACAGTTGCCAAGAGATCTTTGAAAGGCCCTATTGCCGTTGTAATTCTATTTCGGATTTCCTCGTTTGTAACTCGATCTTTGTACGTGACGTTTAAAAGTTTTCAGAAACATCTCATCTCCAAGGCCTGTATCCTGCGTTGAAGGTCAGCTGTAACTGTCCATGTCTCACACGCATAGAGAAATATTGACAGGACCAGTGTACGCATTAATCTGATTTTCGTGCGCAGTGCTAACCGTTTATCTTGCCATATTTTGTTAAGCCGTGCAAGCGCCGCTATTGTCTGTGCTATTCTGGCCAATACTTCACATTTTGATCCTTCATCACTGACAATCGACCCAAGATATTTAAAACGGTCAACTACTTCGAGTTCTTGACCGTTAGCTTTT
The DNA here is from genome assembly GCA_036924085.1 of Ariolimax columbianus. Classification (NCBI taxonomy): domain Eukaryota; kingdom Metazoa; phylum Mollusca; class Gastropoda; order Stylommatophora; family Arionidae; genus Ariolimax; species Ariolimax columbianus. Next base: position 20,807,512 of record JAVGWX010000013.1, read on the forward strand.
ATCTTGCTGTTGAAGCCCGTAGCGTTGTTTGTCATTAGTTTTGTCTTTCCAGCGTTTATCTCCATACCATAGTCAAGAGCTGTTTCATCGAGCCTTCTCTGACCCATTCCTCGAGTTCTGCTTCTGCACCCGCCAATCCGTCGATATCATCTGCAAAACGAAGGTTGGTAATCGTTCGGCCCCCTATCTTGACAGTACCAACGTGAACTCCAAGCAAGTGCCTCACTCATAATTCCTTCCAGGAATATATTGAAAAGAGTTGGAGAGAGTGTACACCCCTGTCTCACACCAACTGATGTGCAAACCAGTCTCCTCGTCTCCCATTCACAAGAACTGCACTAGACGCCTTGTTATACAGGTGTTCAAGGACCGTTATAATATTTCCGTTGATATTATACATCCTCATGGTTGCCCAAAGCGCTTTATGCCATACCCTATCAAACGCCTTCTTAAAATCCACAAACACATGATACAGTGTTTGCTGCTGTTCTAGATAGTTCTCGCTTAGCAGCCGTAAATTAAATATCTGTTCTGTAGTGCTTCTTCCCTGTCTGAACCCTGCTTGGTCCTCGGCAATAATGTTCTCTGCTTGGGGTTTCAATCGGTCGAGGATTAATTTAAGCATGACCTTGCTAGGGTGGCTAATGAGGCTTATTGTTCTGTAATTTTGGCACAGATTTAGGTTTCCAGACTTATGTAGGGGTATAACTATTAATTTCGTCCATTAGTCCGGCCAGTTTCCTGTCGCCCATATTTTGTTACAGATGTGTGTCAGGCCTTCCACCACTACCCCTCCACCTGCTTGTAAGAGCTCTGCTGGTATATTGTCCACGCCGGCCGCCTTCCCTCTTCTCAATGTCTTTACCGCTGCAATTACCTCTTCCTTCGTTATCAGTTGGTTATCCTGTATATTTGTTGGAGTTGGGGGGAATGTTTTCTCAGGTTTGTTTCGCCCTTCATAGTTGTATAGCTCGGAACAGTACTGTGTTCATCTTGCCAGTACATCATTTCCCTCAATGAGACACTTGTCGTTTTTATCATGAATCATACGGTTCCTGCGTTGTCTTGGTGTTACCAGTTCTTTGACCACCTTGTATGCTCCTTTAGCATCATTTCTATTTAGTCTCTCTTCGATGTTTGCGCATTACTCACATATCCACGCTTCTTTCGCCTCTCTCATCTTTTGTTGTATGGCTTTCTTGACCTCCTGCGGTGTGTGATTGTGTTTTTTCAGTGACCTTCTTTTATCACAAAGGTCTAGAATGTCTTTGGTCACCCATGGCTTCTTTTTTGTTTGGTGGCATCACAGGATCTCTGTTGCAGTATCTATGAGAGCTGCGTTTAGAGACTATGTAACTGTATCTGTATCCAGTTCCTCTCTGAGAGCCAACAGTGGCGCAAATCTCCCTCCTACCCTTGCTTGGAAACACTTCGGTGATTTTTGGGTCCATTAGTTTGTCCAGGTCAAACTTTAGCCTGGTCACATCCTTCTTTGCGACTCCCTTCAATCGCAGACGCATGGTCATCATAACCAGATCGTGGTCACTTCCTATATCAGCTCCGGTGAAACTTCTTGTTTTGTTGGTGTTGATGCTCGATCGGAACCTCCTCTGGACCAGTATATAGTCGATCTGGCTATGCACTTCATTGCTTGGGTCATGCCATGTCCAGCGTCTCTACGGCTTGTTTAGCCCAAACTTATTTGCCACCAACAGCTGGTTGCATCTTGCAAATTCTAGGAGTCTGAGGCCCCGGTCATTGGTATCTTTATTTCCGTATGGGCCACATGTTCCCATCCAGTCGTGGACTGCATCTTCTCCAATTTTTGCATTCCAATCACCCTGGACTACCAATATGTCTTTTTTTGGCGTTTCATGTATCAGACTTTGAAGTTGATCATAGAATGCCTCTATTTCACAATCTTCGTAGTCTGCAGTGGGTGCGTAGCACTGTATTATGGTAATATTAAACAATGCTGCCTTTAGCCGTAACGTGATAAAACGGCTAGATATTGGGCGGCAACCCAATATGCATCTGGCTGTGTCTTTATGCACCAGTATCCCTACTCCGTGTAGATGTTTGTCTTCCCTGCCACTGAAGTAGAACTTGTGGCCCTCCTCCGTGGTAAACTCTCCAAAGCTTTTCCATCGAGCCTCACATATACCAAGGATGTTCCACCGGTAGTTCTTCATCTCGTGTGTTAGCTCATTGATTTTGCCACATGGGTTCAGTGTCCTAACATTCCACGTACCTATTGTGAGCTTGTCTTTCCTCAGTTTGAAGGTTCCACCAGTAGCACACTTATCGCCTCCGACCTGGTGTGGGACGGCAGGCGCGATCATTGTTAACCCGGGCTGCGACCGAGCCGGTATGTTTGATTTTGGTTGTGTCTTCATGTATGAATCTTGGGCGGTTTTCTCTTGGCGGAGCCCATCTCCTCTCCAAGCCGGTGCGGGCCGACATCTGTATCTTCTTCTTCTTCTGCGCACACAGTCAGACAGTAACCATTATTTTCTCGAAAAAAGCGGCGGTCATCCTGAGACTCTCGCCACTACCATACAGCTTGTCTTGCAGTTCCACTGGCAATGGCCACATCTGCTCTCTCTGATCCTCGTATGTCGGGCAGTTCTGCAGCAGATGTTCAGTGGTAATTTTACCAGTACCGCACGGGCATTCATCGGTACACCCTATCTTCAGTTTGTTGAATAGGTGGTACCTCAGTCTGTTGTGGCCAGTGCGAAGTCTGAAGACAACGACCTGCTCTCTTCGGTTCAACTGGTAATAGGCATCGTTTTTGGTGTAACCAGTATGTTCGGTTTCCCATTTGGACATGTATCTGGCTTTGATAAGCCGTTTTGACTCTTCGTACGTCATACTGGTATCTGTTTGTGGTAGCCTTGCACCTTCTTTTGCCAGTCTGTCTGCCTCCTCGTTGCCTAGGATGTTGCAGTGTGACGGAACCCACTGTACCACCAGTCTTTTTGGTGCGGACTGCTGGCACAGTTTGCAGAGTGCTGCTCTTAAGTCATTAAGCTCAGTGTTCTTCTGGCTTTTTAGCGCTGTGACTACTTCGAGAGCATCTGTCAGCAAGACTATATGGCTCTCATTTTCACTGTGTGTTACCATTTCTTCCACTGCCGCCCTCAGTGCCTCTGCCTCTGCTCTGAAATTGCTTGTGTACTTACCAGTAGCGAATGACAGTGTTATATTTCTGCCATTTGGTAGGTTCAGGAATGCTCCTGCCCCTCCGTTCTGTGTAGTGTTTGTTACAGAACCGTCGGTGTATGCATGGGTCCAGTCCATGCTTGGGTAGCTTTTCGTTATGAAGCTTAGGGTAGTGTCTCTCCTTTCTTTTTCACTCTGGCAGTTTTTGTTTGCAATACCTGGTATATTTTCTACCACCTCTGGAAATATATCCTGCCTCCAAGTAGGTTTTCGTACAGTAGTGATGGGTTTTGGTGTTGTTAGTGCGTTTATGGGATCTTCGTGCATCTTTGCTTTGGCTATTTCTGCAAAGTTTCTCCGCTTTAGTTTCCCATTTCCCAAATTGTTTAGTCTCTGGTACATTGGATGGTCCGTCAGTCTTCGGAGTTTCTCTGACTGCAGCTGGGCTCTGCAGTCTCTTCTATCGGTCATGGATTGCAGTTTTGTAATCTTTTCAAGTTCTACAATTGGCGTTGACTTCATGCCACCTGTTATAATTCTCATGGCTTGGTTTTGAAGTTTGTTAACTTTATCGAAGTTCGCCTTCGCTGCTGTTGTCCATGCCGCAATGCCATACTCGAGAACTGGTCTCACTCTTCCAGTGTACAGTTTCTTTAGTATGCCTTCGTCTGCTCCCCAGCTTGTGCCAGCAAGTTTCCTCATGATCGCCATTCTTTCTCTGGCTTTCATTCGGTTTCTCTCAATCTGACTTTTCCATGTCATGCGCCGATCAAATGTGACTCCCAGATAGGTTGGGTTGTCGTTTGGCTGCAGGATTTTGCCATTTAGGCTTAATTTGGTACTTTGGGGTTTTAATGAGAGCGAGAATATTGTGCACGTGGTTTTCTCCTCGTTTATTTTGACCAGCCATGAGTTCGCCCACTCTTCCAGCGATGTTAGGGCCGTTTGCATCCGATTTCTTGCTATGGTGAGATTCTTTTCAGAGGTCCACATAGCCAGATCGTCTGCAAACATTGAGCTATGGACTCTTCTTGGTATATTCTCTGTAATATCGTTTATATATACCAGAAAGAGTGTGGGTGACAGTACTCCCCCTTGGGGTACTCCCTGCTCGAGTGTCACCTTTTTGCTCATCTGCCCTTGTACTTGGACTCTGGCCGTTCTTTGTTTGAGGTAGTGGTTGATCCACTTGTACATCTTCCCACAGACATCACTTCTTCTTAGCTTGACTCTAAGTCCATCCTTCCAGACTTTGTCAAATGCCTTTTCCAGATCCACCCAAACAGCTACTGTGTGTTTCTGTGCCTGGTAGGCATCTTCTATCTCCTGGGCTATGAGGATGACCTGGTCCTCAGTGGATCTGTGCTGTCTAAAGCCGGCTTGCTGTGGAATTAGTATTCGTTTTTCTTCCAGATGCCACATCAGTCTGGTGTTTATCATCCGTTCCATCAGCTTGCCGACACAGCTCAGTAGGCTTATGGGCCTGTATCCATTCGGATCTGTTTTGTCCTTTCCTGTTTTTGGTACTGGTACCAGTATTGCATCTTTCCATGCCTGGGGTACAATACCCCTTTTCCAGCTTGCCGACACAGTTATTATTCTCTGCTCAGTTATTATTCTCTTTTCAGTTATTATTCTCTACTCAATAATTATTCTCTGCTCAGTTATTATTCTCTGCTCAGTTATTATTCTCTGCTCAGTTATTATTATCTGCTCAGTTATTATTCTCTGCTCAGTTATTATTCTCTTTTCAGTTATTATTCTCTACTCAATTATTATTCTCTGCTCAGTTATTATTCTCTGCTCAGTTATTATTCTCTGCTCAGTTATTATTCTTTGCTCAGTTATTATTTTCTGCTCAGTTATTATTCTCTTTTCAGTTATTATTCTCTGCTCAGTTATTATTCTCTGCTCAGTTATTATTCTCTTTTCAGTTATTATTCTCTGCTCAGTTATTATTCTCTGCTAAATTATCTGCTCAATTATTTGTTGCTGCACAATTATTAATCTCAGTCAAGTAATCTTATTTGTACAGAATCGAACGGATGGAATATTGTTTTTTCATCTTTCATCACTCTTATTGCACCCATTAGCATCTCTATAGTTTATACACTATTGTAGGACATCACTTTTGGATGAACCCATTGAGTATTTTAGCTTAGCGAAGCGTCTTTGACACCTCATCTCGGAAGGTAGCATCAGTGACTCGTTTCTGACACCTCATCTCGGAAGGCAGCATCAAGGACTCATCTGTGACACCTCATCTCGGAAGGTAGCATTAGCGAAGCGTCTTTGACACCTCATCTCGGAAGGTAGCATTAGCGAAGCGTCTTTGACACCTCATCTCGGAAGGTAGCATTAGCGAAGCGTCTTTGACACCTCATCTCGGAAGGTAACATCAGCGACTCGCCTTGACATCTCATATAGCACTGTGTGCTCTTACACTCGAGTCAATTAAAAAGAAATTACGAATGACGGTCATGGTCACGTGACAGAACAGCGAGAAATAAAGAATTATGACAGAAAGTGAGTACAACACAATGCATAGCAGGCATATAGAGGCACATAGAGGCATATAGAGGTATATAGAGGCATATAGAGGCATATAGAGGCATATACCAAATGTAGTTGTTTGGACATATAAGGAGAATTATTCAATATCTGTTCGCTGCCAAGCCACTATGACACTTATAACATGTCTTTATGGAAAGGGAAACAATGATGTTTAGCGTTGCCATGGTGGAAGACTCTAAACTAAAGTCAAGAGGGTCCAGGGCAGTTAGAAGTCTGGACCTTTCTTTAGTTAATTTGTAGCTATGCCCTCTTGTTCTTGTAGGTGGTTGTATTTTGAAAACACTTGTTAGTCTAATTTATCCTTTCCTTTGATTATCTTATAAACCTGTATTAAGTCACATCGAATCCATCTCTTTTCTAGATACTGTAGACCGTTTTTCTGTCTTTCCACATTTATATGTTACAAATTCCATTGTCAGCTAAGAAGATTAATGTAGGTGTGTTGATAGAGGCTTGTGTACAAAGACAATGTTTTGCACACATCAGAACAAAGCAATAATCGACAGAAAGCGGCAAAAAAAGATGCAGAACTGTTTAACGTCATGCTATGGCGAATGGTCAGTCGCGTAGTTGATATATATCATTCTAGGACATGAGATACGCGTTTGTCTACGAACTCCAGTTGTCATATCATGTAATGATATTTGCAACTGACTGCTTAATTTCTCCATTCTGCTCTGTTCTGAATGTTTTCATTTTTCTTCATTGGTGTTTCTTGTTTGTAACTCTTTGATTATTTCATCGAAATATATTTATCCTTGTGTGTTTGAAATTTCATTTAAATGATATTTTCCAACTATAGTGGTAAAGTTTTCACATCCATAGTTGAATCTACTTTGTCATCCTCTTATCATCTCCATTGATATTTTCATTCGTCGGGTTATTGTGTACTTTTAGTACTAATACTATTTTATTGCTGCTTTTATTATTACTACTTGTTATTATTACAATAATTATTACTATTGTTGTAACTGTTATTACAATTATAACTATTATTATTATTATTACCATACATATTATTATTACTATTATTATTACTATAATTATTATTTATATTAGTAGTGCTATTATTATAATTATCATCATCATTATTATTGTTATTGGTAATACTATTATTATTACCGTTATTATTATTATAATCATCATCTTGTTGTTTTTTTGGTTTGAACACGGTTGTAGTCTAGTATGCTATTTTCATATTTCCACACACAGGGAGGTCGTATATTTCGAACCTCTGTCTTGAATTTTCATCAATACATGTAGTTCACGCCACTAACATACACTCTGGAGTCTTTCCGGAAACAGAAAGGGGAGCAAAGAATAGTACCGCTATATCTGCCTGGCATGTCACAAAGGCAACTTTAGAGGGTAGGGTATAGGGCTAGCTATTCTATCATTTAGAAAGCTTGAGAAACGAAAATGGCAATATATGGACATGTCAAACGTTAATGACTTGTGGATTTGTTGAAGGGAGCTGACGATGTTTTCATTGATTGACTGACTGACTGGATAATTGATTGATTGATCGATTCTTTCATTCATTGGTATAGAAAAACTTACAAATTCTCCCTCTAATCATACATGTAATAATAACCCTAACAGGAGACCGAGTCACTTGCAAATTGGAGTACAAAGGACCAGACCGTTGCTTGGTCAACTTTCTCAAGAATGGCCGGCCTGTGTATCGACAGTGGGTCAACCTACCTCCTGGGCAACTGTATCCTACTATAGGTGTGTCCAGAACAGAAGCCAAACTGAAAGTCGAGTGGCCGAAACTAGGAGAAGCGGATATAACATTTAGTAAGGTGCACACAAAGTCTATTTATCATTATATATTATCAAGTTCATGAGTGGGTGCCTCTTTTGTCAGTATTTTCATATTTGAGATGAATGCATATTTTAGCATATTGCGATACAAATGCATGTGTTAATGTATGTGGCAAATACATTTTACTGTCACATCATGCGCGTCCACATTGAAATACATGCATTTGATCTCGATATGTGACCGTACCAAGTGAGTTTCCTTCTTTTGACAGTTGCCAAGAGATCTTTGAAAGGCCCTATTGCCGTTGTAATTCTATTTCGGATTTCCTCGTTTGTAACTCGATCTTTGTACGTGAAATTTAAAAGTTTTCAGAAACATCTCATCTCCAAGGCCTGTATCCTGCGTTGAAGGTCAGCTGTAACTGTCCATGTCTCACACGCATAGAGAAATATTGACAGGACCAGTGTACGCATTAATCTGATTTTCGTGCGCAGTGCTAACCGTTTATCTTGCCAGATTTTGTTAAGCCGTGCAAGCGCCGCTATTGTCTGTGCTATTCTGGCCAATACTTCACATTTTGATCCTTCATCACTGACAATCGACCCAAGATATTTAAAACGGTCAACTACTTCGAGTTCTTGACCGTTAGCTTTTATCTTGCTGTTGAAGCCCGTAGCGTTGTTTGTCATTAGTTTTGTCTTTCCAGCGTTTATCTCCATACCATAGTCAAGAGCTGTTTCATCGAGCCTTCTCTGACCCATTCCTCGAGTTCTGCTTCTGCACCCGCCAATCCGTCGATATCATCAGCAAAACGAAGGTTGGTAATCGTTCGGCCCCCTATCTTGACAGTACCAACGTGAACTCCAAGCAAGTGCCTCACTCATAATTCCTTCCAGGAATATATTGAAAAGAGTTGGAGAGAGTGTACACCCCTGTCTCACACCAACTGATGTGCAAACCAGTCTCCTCGTCTCCCATTCACAAGAACTGCACTAGACGCCTTGTTATACAGGTGTTCAAGGACCGTTATAATATTTCCGTTGATATTATACATCCTCATGGTTGCCCAAAGCGCTTTATGCCATACCCTATCAAACGCCTTCTTAAAATCCACAAACACATGATACAGTGTTTGCTGCTGTTCTAGATAGTTCTCGCTTAGCAGCCGTATATTAAATATCTGTTCTGTAGTGCTTCTTCCCTGTCTGAACCCTGCTTGGTCCTCGGCAATAATGTTCTCTGCTTGGGGTTTCAATCGGTCGAGGATTAATTTAAGCATGACCTTGCTAGGGTGGCTAATGAGGCTTATTGTTCTGTAATTTTGGTACAGATTTAGGTTTCCAGACTTATGTAGGGGTATAACTATTGATTTTGTCCATTAGTCCGGCCAGTTTCCTGTCGCCCATATTTTGTTACAGATGTGTGTCAGGCCTTCCACCACTACCCCTCCACCTGCTTGTAAGAGCTCTGCTGGTATATTGTCCACGCCGGCCGCCTTCCCTCTTCTCAATGTCTTTACCGCTGCAATTACCTCTTCCTTCGTTATCAGTTGGTTATCCTCTATATTTGTTGGAGTTGGGGGGAATGTTTTCTCAGGTTTGTTTCGCCCTTCATAGTTGTATAGCTCGGAACAGTACTGTGTCCATCTTGCCAGTACATCATTTCCCTCAATGAGACACTTGTCGTTTTTATCATGAATCATAAGGTTCCTGCTTTGTCTTGGTGTTACCAGTTCTTTGACCACCTTGTATGCTCCTTTAGCATCATTTCTATTTAGTCTCTCTTCGATGTTTGCGCATTACTCACATATCCACGCTTCTTTCGCCTCTCTCATCTTTTGTTGTATGGCTTTCTTGACCTCCTCCGGTGTGTGATTGTGTTTTTTCAGTGACCTTCTTTTATCACAAAGGTATAGAATGTCTTTGGTCACCCATGGCTTCTTTTTTGTTTGGTGGCATCCCAGGATCTCTGTTGCAGTATCTATGAGAGCTGCGTTTAGAGACTCTGTAACTGTATCTGTATCCAGTTCCTCTCTGAGAGCCAACAGTGGCGCAAATCTCCCTCCTACCCTTGCTTGGAAACACTTCGGTGATTTTTGGGTCCATTAGTTTGTCCAGGTCAAACTTTAGCCTGGTCACATCCTTCTTTGCGACTCCCTTCAATCGCAGACGCATGGTCATCATAACCAGATCGTGGTCACTTCCTATATCAGCTCCGGTGAAACTTCTTGTTTTGTTGGTGTTGATGCTCGATCGGAACCTCCTCTGGACCAGTATATAGTCGATCTGGCTATGCACTTCATTGCTTGGGTCATGCCATGTCCAGCGTCTCTACGGCTTGTTTAGCCCAAACTTATTTGCCACCAACAGCTGGTTGCATCTTGCAAATTCTAGGAGTCTGAGGCCCCGGTCATTGGTATCTTTATTTCCGTATGGGCCACATGTTCCCCTCCAGTCGTGGACTGCATCTTCTCCAATTTTTGCATTCCAATCACCCTGGACTACCAATATGTCTTTTTTTGGCGTTTCATGTATCAGACTTTGAAGTTGATCATAGAATGCCTCTATTTCACAATCTTCGTAGTCTGCAGTGGGTGCGTAGCACTGTATTATGGTAATATTAAACAATGCTGCCTTTAGCCGTAACGTGATAAAACGGCTAGATATTGGGCGGCAACCCAATATGCATCTGGCTGTGTCTTTATGCACCAGTATCCCTACTCCGTGTAGATGTTTGTCTTCCCTGCCACTGAAGTAGAACTTGTGGCCCTCCTCCGTGGTAAACTCTCCAAAGCTTTTCCATCGAGCCTCACATATACCAAGGATGTTCCACCGGTAGTTCTTCATCTCGTGTGTTAGCTCATTGATTTTGCCACATGGGTTCAGTGTCCTAACATTCCACGTACCTATTGTGAGCTTGTCTTTCCTCAGTTTGAAGGTTCCACCAGTAGCACACTTATCGCCTCCGACTTGGTGTGGGACGGCAGGCGCGATCATTGTTAACCCGGGCTGAGACCGAGCCGGTATGTTTGATTTTGGTTGTGTCTTCATGTATGAATCTTGGGCGGTTTTCTCTTGGCGGAGCCCATCTCCTCTCCAAGCCGGTGCGGGCCGACATCTGTATCTTCTTCTTCTTCTGCGCACACAGTCAGACAGTAACCATTATTTTCTCGAAAAAAGCGGCGGTCATCCTGAGACTCTCGCCACTACCATACAGCTTGTCTTGCAGTTCCACTGGCAATGGCCACATCTGCTCTCTCTGATCCTCGTATGTCGGGCAGTTCTGCAGCAGATGTTCAGTGGTCATTTTACCAGTACCGCACGGGCATTCGTCGGTACACCCTATCTTCAGTTTGTTGAATAGGTGGTACCTCAGTCTGTTGTGGCCAGTGCGAAGTCTGAAGACAACGACCTGCTCTCTTCGGTTCAACTGGTAATAGGCATCGTTTTTGGTGTAACCAGTATGTTCGGTTTCCCATTTGGACATGTATCTGGCTTTGATAAGCCGTTTTGACTCTTCGTACGTCATACTGGTATCTGTTTGTGGTAGCCTTGCACCTTCTTTTGCCAGTCTGTCTGCCTCCTCGTTGCCTAGGATGTTGCAGTGTGACGGAACCCACTGTACCACCACCCTTTTTGGTGCGGACTGCTGGCACAGTTTGCAGAGTGCTGCTCTTAAGTCATTAAGCTCAGTGTTCTTCTGGCTTTTTAGCGCTGTGACTACTTCGAGAGCATCTGTCAGCAAGACTATATGGCTCTCATTTTCACTGTGTGTTACCATTTCTTCCACTGCCGCCCTCAGTGCCTCTGCCTCTGCTCTGAAATTGCTTGTGTACTTACCAGTAGCGAATGACAGTGTTATATTTCTGCCATTTGGTAGGTTCAGGAATGCTCCTGCCCCTCCGTTCTGTGTAGTGTTTGTTACAGAACCGTCGGTGTATGCATGGGTCCAGTCCATGCTTGGGCAGCTTTTCGTTATGAAGCTTAGGGTAGTGTCTCTCCTTTCTTTTTCACTCTGGCAGTTTTTGTTTGCAATACCTGGTATATTTTCTACCACCTCTGGAAATATATCCTGCCTCCAAGTAGGTTTTCGTACAGTAGTGATGGGTTTTGGTGTTGTTAGTGCGTTTATGGGATCTTCGTGCATCTTTGCTTTGGCTATTTCTGCAAAGTTTCTCCGCTTTAGTTTCCCATTTCCCAAATTGTTTAGTCTCTGGTACATTGGATGGTCCGTCAGTCTTCGGAGTTTCTCTGACTGCAGCTGGGCTCTGCAGTCTCTTCTATCGGTCATGGATTGCAGTTTTGTAATCTTTTCAAGTTCTACAATTGGCGTTGACTTCATGCCACCTGTTATAATTCTCATGGCTTGGTTTTGAAGTTTGTTAACTTTATCGAAGTTCGCCTTCGCTGCTGTTGTCCATGCCGCAATGCCATACTCGAGAACTGGTCTCACTCTTCCAGTGTACAGTTTCTTTAGTATGCCTTCGTCTGCTCCCCAGCTTGTGCCAGCAAGTTTCCTCATGATCGCCATTCTTTCTCTGGCTTTCATTCGGTTTCTCTCAATCTGACTTTTCCATGTCATGCGCCGATCAAATGTGACTCCCAGATAGGTTGGGTTGTCGTTTGGCTGCAGGATTTTGCCATTTAGGCTTAATTTGGTACTTTGGGGTTTTAATGAGAGCGAGAATATTGTGCACGTGGTTTTCTCCTCGTTTATTTTGACCAGCCATGAGTTCGCCCACTCTTCCAGCGATGTTAGGGCCGTTTGCATCCGATTTCTTGCTATGGTGAGATTCTTTTCAGAGGTCCACATAGCCAGATCGTCTGCAAACATTGAGCTATGGACTCTTCTTGGTATATTCTCTGTAATATCGTTTATATATACCAGAAAGAGTGTGGGTGACAGTACTCCCCCTTGGGGTACTCCCTGCTCGAGTGTCACCTTTTTGCTCATCTGCCCTTGTACTTGGACTCTGGCCGTTCTTTGTTTGAGGTAGTGGTTGATCCACTTGTACATCTTCCCACAGACATCACTTCTTCTTAGCTTGACTCTAAGTCCATCCTTCCAGACTTTGTCAAATGCCTTTTCCAGATCCACCCAAACAGCTACTGTGTGTTTCTGTGCCTGGTAGGCATCTTCTATCTCCTGGGCTATGAGGATGACCTGGTCCTCAGTGGATCTGTGCTGTCTAAAGCCGGCTTGCTGTGGAATTAGTATTCGTTTTTCTTCCAGATGCCACATCAGTCTGGTGTTTATCATCCGTTCCATCAGCTTGCCGACACAGCTCAGTAGGCTTATGGGCCTGTATCCATTCGGATCTGTTTTGTCCTTTCCTGTTTTTGGTACTGGTACCAGTATTGCATCTTTCCATGCCTGGGGTACAATACCCCTTTTCCAGCTTGCCGACACAGTTATTATTCTCTGCTCAGTTATTATTCTCTTTTCAGTTATTATTCTCTACTCAATAATTATTCTCTGCTCAGTTATTATTCTCTGCTCAGTTATTATTCTCTGCTCAGTTATTATTATCTGCTCAGTTATTATTCTCTGCTCAGTTATTATTCTCTTTTCAGTTATTATTCTCTACTCAATTATTATTCTCTGCTCAGTTATTATTCTCTGCTCAGTTATTATTCTCTGCTCAGTTATTATTCTTTGCTCAGTTATTATTTTCTGCTCAGTTATTATTCTCTTTTCAGTTATTATTCTCTGCTCAGTTATTATTCTCTGCTCAGTTATTATTCTCTTTTCAGTTATTATTCTCTGCTCAGTTATTATTCTCTGCTAAATTATCTGCTCAATTATTTGTTGCTGCACAATTAATAATCTCAGTCAAGTAATCTTATTTGTACAGAATCGAACGGATGGAATATTGTTTTTTCATCTTTCATCACTCTTATTGCACCCATTAGCATCTCGAGTATAATCCGGGTAAATTTCTTGTCAAAAACTCATGAAAGCGTGATGCCTCTATAGTTTATACACTATTGTAGGACATCACTTTTGGATGAACCCATTGAGTATTTTAGCTTAGCGAAGCGTCTTTGACACCTCATCTCGGAAGGTAGCATAAGTGACTCGTTTCTGACACCACATCTCGGAAGGCAGCATCAAGGACTCATCTGTGACACCTCATCTCGGAAGGTAGCATTAGCGAAGCGTCTTTGACACCTCATCTCGGAAGGTAGCATTAGCGAAGCGTCTTTGACACCTCATCTCGGAAGGTAGCATTAGCGAAGCGTCTTTGACACCTCATCTCGGAAGGTAACATCAGCGACTCGCCTTGACATCTCATATAGCACTGTGTGCTCTTACACTCGAGTCAATTAAAAAGAAATTACGAATGACGGTCATGGTCACGTGACAGAACAGCGAGAAATAAAGAATTATGACAGAAAGTGAGTACAACACAATGCATAGCAGGCATATAGAGGCATATAGAGGCATATAGAGGTATATAGAGGCATATAGAGGCATATAGAGGCATATAGAGGCATATAGAGGCATATAGAGGCACATAGAGGCATATAGAGGTATATAGAGGCATATAGAGGCATATAGGGCATATACCAAATGTAGTTGTTTGGACATATAAGGAGAATTATTCAATATCTGTTCGCTGCCAAGCCACTATGACACTTATAACATGTCTTTATGGAAAGGCAAACAATGATGTTTAGCGTTGCCATGGTGGAAGACTCTAAACTAAAGTCAAGAGGGTCCAGGGCAGTTAGAAGTCTGACCGAGAAGGAAGAAATTGTGCACAGGCTAAACATCTTTGCCCCGAGTGGTTTCCTAGAGAGATCTGAGTGTGAGATGAGACAACAATAGGAGACTGGCACACTGAAAGCATGTCGTGCTAGCAGTAGGGACTGACATCTCTAAGTTAGAAGATCTTCCAATCTATGGCACAGTATACCCTGAAATTTACATAAGTGAAACGCTTGCTGCTTGTGGAGCAGCATTTGTCTGGGTCTGAAAGAAAGTCCCAGAAACATTACTCGATCTATCTATTTATAGTCAGTCCACTTGTGTTGTTAGATGCCGTGGGGAGGTTTGACTTCCTTTGTTGCATTTATTTTGCCAGGCGAAAATCCGTTGGAGATTTGCCAAGTCCCTCCCAGTGTCTATTACCAAAGGTTAGGTTGGTTGCCCCTGGAATATACGATCGCTTTTTGGGGACTTGGTGGTAGTGGAAACGTAAATTAAGATCAAGGTAGACACTCAGCCTGTCAGGAGCCATCTATTCTGCTCCGTTAACGACAAAACCATGATGTTATAGCCACACAGTCCCCGTTTTGTGACATATTCTCGGTGGTACGAGTAATCCTAGAATAATATTCTCACACAGTGCAGTCTCAAATAGCAGAAATAAATAACGCCCCTTTGCCGTTTATACTTCAGGCAATACGTCTTTACGGCGTAAAGATTACAAGTTTACAAAATGCAGTCTACCTCAATGCCTTATGGGGATGTAAAGAGGGCTGTAATTGTTTGTATGGATCTTGAAAGATTACCGCAAAAAAATAACATTTCCAAGCTGAAAAGTCAATACATTTTGTTCATGTGATTCAGTCAAGCGTGCTTTTCATTCATGCATTTCGAGAGTGAATATGTGTGTGTGTGTATAAATAATCACAATGATAGTGGTTTTAGTAAATAGGAGGAAAACGGGGGTCCGTTTGTGCAAACGGACAAGTTTAGTTTGAATAAATAAGTTCCAGAAGATCTTTTCGTGGGGACATTGGTTACTGTTTTTGTTTACTGAGATCACGTGATTTTGACTCCCATAATTGTTTCTGTATTTACACTAGTGATGAAACCCCTTTTGTATCGGTAAATGATGGTTATTGTTTTGTGTTTGTACCCACCTAAAGCTAACACTTACTAGCTTATGTGGGAATTTAGTTTTTGTGGGAATTAATATTTCGCCATGAATAAGTTTGCTTTTCTAGTGTTTCTAGTTAGCTGAATATAGGAATGTTCGTTTTACGAAATATTCTGTGTGTTCATTCTTTATTGTTGTTCATTGTATCTCCGATCTGGGCGGCAGTGCTATCATGCAGCATATCCCTTGCAGCCCGTTATCTCCCATCTGGGAGACAGCTCCATCATGCAGCATATCTCTTGCAGCCCGTTCGCTCCGATCTGGGAGACAGTGCTATCATGCAGCATATCTCTTGCAGCCCGTTATCTCCGATTTGGGAGACAGTGCTATCATGTAGCATATCTCTTGCAGCTCGTTATCTCCGATTTGGGAGACAGTTCTATCATGCAGCATATCTCTTGCAGCCCGTTCGCTCCGATCTGGGAGACAGTGCTATCATGCAGCATATCCCTTGCAGCATGTAATCGACTGTCATGGGATTTTTGGTAATTTTTCATTCGGTAGTTTGCCGTTGCTTTCTGAATGTTCTGGCCGATCACCAGCCTCGGTCCCTGCTGCGCTTAGCCCGATACCAGGCCTTTCCAGCTGCTACCTTCAGAGTCATTGTCGACTAGGTCGTCTTCCGCCTTTTCCACCAGCAGCAGTGTGTACTAGTAAGGGTGAACTCCCCTCCCCATCTCTTTTTTCACTCACTTAATTTAGCCGGCCAGCCGAATCCGATGCCATATGGTGGCGCTGTCGTATACTCCCGACTCTAGCAGCCTTTACACGATCTAAGAAGAAATGTGGAAACCAAATAGGCCCCTGGCCATCATATATAGTACAGTATATTAGAACAAATCTGGCAAAGATGGCGCCGTAACTGGCTGCGAGTCTACATTTCTCTACTGTTTTGGATCATTATGGATGCCGCCAGACCACGGATTTCCCTGAATTCACACTAGTCGACGACTTTCACTTGTGTTCACGGATACGTGGAGTTGTTTTCCGTCTGGACTTGTTATTTCGTTCTATTTTTGTTTCTTCCGTTTTTTATCCTGGTCTGGACGCCGGCTGAATGGGGCTACGCTTAAACCTGTGTCGTATCTCACAGGTTAGTTCTGCCGGTTCACCTTCACGAATATGGCGTGTGGGAATTATAGATGCTACTATGATGAACTGAATACAGCTAGGGAGGGATGCCAGACTCACTCACACGCTGAGTGTTGTCCATACGACCTCTTGTGGTTATCGAAAAGGCACGACAAACTGCGTTAGATGCCTTCCCACCTTTCTACCCTGCGGGTTACATGTTTACGGAAAGGCTTCGGTGGTAACCCTGAGGCAAAATCTGCATCCTATGCTATCTCCAGTCGTCTCGATAAATGTCTTGCCACTGGCAAAAGGTAGCTTAGGCTCTGGGAGTGAGGTTGACAAAAGGCGCAGTTTCTTCCTCACTTTAATCCAAATCTTCGCGCAAGTCACCCATTTCAGCGGACACAGCAAGAGATACGACTGTCCACACGGCTGAACAAAGAGAGTGGTCTTCATGGACAACTATTGGAACACAATTTCAGCTCCAACAACCGTCAATATCCAGTAAGCCAGTTCATCCATATGTCATGAGTGCATGGCTTATGGTTAGGAAAGGAAAGTGCAGCGAGGAAGGTAACTGGTCACCTCCCATATCTGTGCACGGAAATACTACAGTCTCTAGCAATATCTAACCAGCAGTTAAGTATGCTGAAGGACTTCCTTTCTTCCTTCATTACGGAAATTAATAATAGGCAATGAGTAAACAAACAAAGATGTTACTGGACGCTACAAAACTCTGGTTCTACAGATAACTTAACTTAACTTAACGTCTTTATACTGGTTTAGAAGACTCTGCAGAGTCTGTATTCAACCAGTTTCGTTTATATTTTCTTGCTCTAAAATCTATGCGCATCCAATCTATTCTTAAATGCATTAAGTGTCCCTGGCTCCATTACTTCCTGTAGCAATGCATTCCAAACATTCATCACTCTTTGACTAAAAGAATATTTCCTGATATCTAATCTGGACCTTTCTTTAGTTAATTTGTAGCTATGCCCTCTTGTTCTTGTAGGTGGTTGTATTTTGAAAACACTTGTTAGTCTAATTTATCCTTTCCTTTGATTATCTTATAAACCTGTATTAAGTCACATCGAATCCATCTCTTTTCTAGATACTGTAGACCGTTTTTCTGTCTTTCCACATTTATATGTTACAAATTCCATTGTCAGCTAAGAAGATTAATGTAGGTGTGTTGATAGAGGCTTGTGTACAAAGACAATGTTTTGCACACATCAGAACAAAGCAATAATCGACAGAAAGCGGCAAAAAAAGATGCAGAACTGTTTAACGTCATGCTATGGCGAATGGTCAGTCGCGTAGTTGATATATATCATTCTAGGACATGAGATACGCGTTTGTCTACGAACTCCAGTTGTCATATCATGTAATGATATTTGCAACTGACTGCTTAATTTCTCCATTCTGCTCTGTTCTGAATGTTTTCATTTTTCTTCATTGGTGTTTCTTGTTTGTAACTCTTTGATTATTTCATCGAAATATATTTATCCTTGTGTGTTTGAAATTTCATTTAAATGATATTTTCCAACTATAGTGGTAAAGTTTTCACATCCATAGTTGAATCTACTTTGTCATCCTCTTATCATCTCCATTGATATTTTCATTCGTCGGGTTATTGTGTACTTTTAGTACTAATACTATTTTATTGCTGCTTTTATTATTACTACTTGTTATTATTACAATAATTATTACTATTGTTGTAACTGTTATTACAATTATAACTATTATTATTATTATTACCATACATATTATTATTACTATTATTATTACTATAATTATTATTTATATTAGTAGTGCTATTATTATAATTATCATCATCATTATTATTGTTATTGGTAATACTATTATTATTACCGTTATTATTATTATAATCATCATCTTGTTGTTTTTTTGGTTTGAACACGGTTGTAGTCTAGTATGCTATTTTCATATTTCCACACACAGGGAGGTCGTATATTTCGAACCTCTGTCTTGAATTTTCATCAATACATGTAGTTCACGCCACTAACATACACTCTGGAGTCTTTCCGGAAACAGAAAGGGGAGCAAAGAATAGTACCGCTATATCTGCCTGGCATGTCACAAAGGCAACTTTAGAGGGTAGGGTATATGGCTAGCTATTCTATCATTTAGAAAGCTTGAGAAACGAAAATGGCAATATATGGACATGTCAAACGTTAATGACTTGTGGATTTGTTGAAGGGAGCTGACGATGTTTTCATTGATTGACTGACTGACTGGATAATTGATTGATTGATCGATTCTTTCATTCATTGGTATAGAAAAACTTACAAATTCTCCCTCTAATCATACATGTAATAATAACCCTAACAGGAGACCGAGTCACTTGCAAATTGGAGTACTTCTTCTTCTTCTTCTGCGTACACAGTCAGACAGTAACCATTATTTTTTCGAAAAAAGCGGCGGTTATCCTGAGACTCTCGCCACTACCATAGAGCTTGTCTTGCAGTTCCACTGGCAATGGCCACATCTGCTCTCTCTGATCCTCGTATGTCGGGCAGTTCTGCAGCAGATGTTCAGTGGTCATTTTACCAGTACCGCACGGGCATTCGTCGGTACACCCTATCTTCAATTTGTTGAATAGGTGGTACCTCAGTCTGTTGTGGCCAGTGCGAAGTCTGAAGACAACGACCTGCTCTCTTCGGTTCAACTGGTAATATGCATCGTTTTTGGTGTAACCAGTATGTTCGGTTTCCCATTTGGTCATGTATCTGGCTTTGATAAGCCGTTTTGACTCTTCGTACGTCATACTGGTATCTGTTTGTGGTAGTCTTGCACCTTCTTTTGCCAGTCTGTCTGCCTCTTCGTTGCCTTGGATGTTGCAGTGTGACGGAACCCACTGTACCACTACCCTTTTTGGTGCGGACTGCTGGCACAGTTTGCAGAGTGCTGCTCTTAAGTCATTAAGCTCAGTGTTTTGTGGCTTTTTAGCGCTGTGACTACGGCGAGAGCATCTGTCAGCAGGACTATATGGCTCTCATTTTCACTGTTTGTCACCATTTCTTCCACTGCCGCCCTCAGTGCCTCTGCCTCCGCTCTGAAGTTGCTTGTGTACTTACCAGTAGCGAATGACAGTGTTATTTTTCTGCCATTTGGTAGGTTCAGGAATGCTCCTGCCCCTCCGTTCTGTGTAGTGTTTGTTACAGAACCGTCGGTGTATGCATGGGTCCAGTCCATGCTTGGGTAGCTTTTCGTTATGAAGCTTAGGGTAGTGTCTCTCTTTTCTTTTTCAGTCTGGCAGTTTTTGTTTGCAATACCTGGTATATTTTCTACCACCTCTGGAAATATATCCTGCCTCCAGGTAGGTTTTCGTACAGTAGTGATGGGTTTTGGTGTTGTTAGTGCGTTTATGGGATATTCGTGCATCTTTGCTTTGGCTATTTCTGCAAAGTTTCTCCGCTTCAGTTTCCCATTTCCCAAATTGTTTAGTCTCTGGTACATTGGATGGTCAGTCAGTCTTCGGAGTTTCTCTGACTGCAGCTGGGCTCTGCAGTGTCTTCTATCGGTCATGGATTGCAGTTTTGTAATCTTTTCAAGTTCTACAATTGGCGTTGACTTCATGCCACCTGTTATAATTCTCATGGCTTGGTTTTGAAGTTTGTTAACTTTATCGAAGTTCGCCTTCGCTGCTGTTGTCCATGCCGCAATGCCATACTCGAGAACTGGTCTCACTCTTCCAGTGTACAGTTTCTTTAGTATGCCTTCGTCTGCTCCCCAGCTTGTGCCAGCAAGTTTCCTCATGATTGCCATTCTTTCTCTGGCTTTCATTCGGTTTCTCTCAATCTGACTTTTCCATGTCATGCGCCGATCAAATGTGACTCCCAGATAGGTTGGGTTGTCGTTTGGCTGCAGGATTTTGCCATTTAGACTTAATTTGGTACTTTGGGGTTTTAATGAAAGCGAGAATATTGTGCATGTGGTTTTCTCCTCGTTTATTTTGACCAGCCATGAGTTCGCCCACTCGTATCTCACAGGTTAGTTCTGCCGGTTCACCTTCACGAATATGGCGTGTGGGAATTATAGATGCTACTATGATGAACTGAATACAGCTAGGGAGGGATGCCAGACTCGGGTTATTGTTTACTTTTAGTACTAATACTATTTTATTGCTGCTTTTATTATTACTACTTGTTATTATTACAATAATTATTACTATTGTTGTAACTGTTATTACAATTATAACTATTATTATTATTATTACCATACATATTATTATTACTATTATTATTACTATAATTATTATTTATATTAGTAGTACTATTATTATAATTATCATAATCATTATTATTGTTATTGGTAATACTATTATTATTACCGTTATTATTATTATAATCATCATCTTGTTGTTTTTTTTGTTTGAACACGGTTGTAGTCTAGTATGCTATTTTCATATTTCCACACACAGGGAGGTCGTATATTTCGAACCTCTGTCTTGAATTTTCATCAATACATGTAGTTCACGCCACTAACATACACTCTGGAGTCTTTCCGGAAACAGAAAGGGGAGCAAAGAATAGTACCGCTGTAATCTGCCTGGCATGTCACAAAGGCAACTTTAGAGGGTAGGGTATAGGGCTAGCTATTCTATCATTTAGAAAGCTTGAGAAAAGAAAATGGCAATATATGGACATGTCAAACGTTAATGACTTGTGGATTTGTTGAAGGGAGCTGACGATGTTTTCATTGATTGACTGACTGACTGGATAATTGATTGATTGATCGATTCTTTCATTCAATGGTATAGAAAAACTTACAAATTCTCCCTCTAATCATACATGTAATAATAACCCTAACAGGAGACCGAGTCACTTGCAAATTGGAGTACAAAGGACCAGACCGATGCTTGGTCAACTTTCTCAAGAATGGCCGGCCTGTGTATCGACAGTGGGTCAACCTACCTCCTGGGCAACTGTATCCTACTATAGGTGTGTCCAGAACAGAAGCCAAACTGAAAGTCGAGTGGCCGAAACTAGGAGAAGCGGATATAACATTTAGTAAGGTGCACACAAAGTCTATTTATCATTATATATTATCAAGTTCATGAGTGGGTGCCTCTTTTGTCAGTATTTTCATATTTGAGATGAATGCATATTTTAGCATATTGCGATACAAATGCATGTGTTAATGTATGTGGCAAATACATTTTACTGTCACATCATGCGCGTCCACATTGAAATACATGCATCGGTGCTTTTGTATGTCATCATTATCATCAAGTGCCATGCCAGGCGACTTCACGATCGGCTTATTCCTCAGCCCTCTGTCATTTCAGTTTTTCATCACTTAAGATGCTCTCTGATTTCTCATATATATTTTACTGTTATTACAGTTCTTTTCTTTTGTGCTTCTTCTCTTCTTATGGCAACAGTTGCCGTTGGGGATGAAGATAACTCTTCATGGACTAAGCCGAAGCCTATGTGGGGTGGGGTGATCAGTTCCCTTCCTTGCTATTTATGCCTTCACCAACTCAAATGTCAAGTACCCATTCACAGCTGGATCGACTGGATCGTACCATTAAACCAAACTAAATCTGCTAGAGTGTATTTTTTACGATTTAAAATATCATTATGAGCTAAAGAAAGGAGTTTTTTTTAGCTGTTATTGTGTTCGCCTTATTTCTCTATTCCCAAAGGGGATGTGCTTTACACTAGGTTTTTTTTTTTGCACCTGTTGGCCCAGTGCATCCGACTTCGGCATTCATTTTTGGTAAGATCTGCTTCCTCGTGCATTTTTTTAAGAGTTTGCTTCCCCTGTGTAACGGCTGGTGCTGTGATGGGGAGCGAACCCAGAACCTTTGGGTTGTGAGCTGTGTCATGTAACCCCTTGCCCACGCCGGTATCGTTTGCTTAGTAACGTCTCTGCACCTGTGACACATGCACTGGGTATTTACATGGCAGTTGTCTGTGAGAGTAGCTGTGTCACCTTTTAAAAAGGTTCACGAAATAAACGGAACAAAATGTAATTCAACTCAACTCTAAAGAGTCCATACAACAAAACTTCACCCGAAATATGTACACTGGCGGAAACCAAAAGAGATTTAAGTACAAATTGTGTCAAAGTTCCACCTCCCCTTTACAAACTTGAGTGTTTATGATGAAAATGTACACATTTTATCGCCAATGGCGAGGCTTTGTAAGTTATTCCCATATGCGCCCCATGCATGGCCATTATTGGTGAACTGTCTTGTTTCACATCTTAATACGAGTTTTTGGAAATGTTTGAAATGCCATACATTTAGTTTTAATATTAAATTATTTAGATATTACTTTGTTTTATGGATGTCCATTAAATTATAATGCAAAAAAAAAAAACAACAACTAAAAAACAATCCAGATATATTTACAACAGATGTCCATTACACGCCTTTTAAAATAACAAAATACAGTTTATATAATGTGTACACTCAGTAAAGTCATGTGAAAAACATATACATACATACATACATACATATATACATATATAAATATACCTGCACACATACTTGTACATACATATAAGAATACAGACTTGAGATCCCCACCACGCTTAACGGAAAATGTGGATGGGGATGGCAGTAAATGACATGATATAGTTCTCTAACATTGGACGTGTGTTTGCAAAAAAACGGTAGGATAAGGGAGAGTCTTCAGTGATATCCATAACCGACAAAGTATCATTTGACAACTAGCACAGTGATACCAGCTGTGCAGTATTCTTGAGCCACATCTTATATCGTGTGTCCACTTACGTGGTTAGATGCGAATTGACGTGCATTCGTTTGCCATCTCTGTATTCTTTGTTATTTTCATTTACGTTGCTGTTAGTTAACGTCGCCATGTTCCTGATTTTTCTCTTGATCTGAAGCATTGATGTCTGGTGTAAGAGGCTTGGCAGCGAACAGATATTGAATAATTCTCCTTATATGTCCAAACAACTACATTTGGTATATGCCTCAATATGCCTTTTTATGCCTCTATATACCTCTATATGCCTCTATATGCCTCTATATGCCTGCTATGCATTGTGTTGTACTCACTTTCTGTCATAATTCTTTATTTCTCGCTGTTCTGTCAAGTGACCATGACCGTCATTCGTAATTTCTTTTTAATTGACTCGAGTGTAAGAGCACACAGTGCTATATGAGATGTCAAGGCGAGTCGCTGATGTTACCTTCCGAGATGAGGTGTCAAAGACGCTTCGCTAATGCTACCTTCCGAGATGAGGTGTCAAAGACGCTTCGCTAATGCTACCTTCCGAGATGAGGTGTCAAAGACGCTTCGCTAATGCTACCTTCCGAGATGAGGTGTCACAGATGAGTCCTTGATGCTGCCTTCCGAGATGAGGTGTCAGAAACGAGTCACTGATGCTACCTTCCGAGATGAGGTGTCAAAGACGCTTCGCTAAGCTAAAATACTCAATGGGTTCATCCAAAAGTGATGTCCTACAATAGTGTATAAACTATAGAGGCATCACGCTTTCATGAGTTTTTGACAAGAAATTTACCCGGATTATACTCGAGATGCAAATGGGTGCAATAAGAGTGATGAAAGATGAAAAAACAATATTCCATCCGTTCGATTCTGTACAAATAAGATTACTTGACTGAGATTAATAATTGTGCAGCAACAAATAATTGAGCAGATAATTTAGCAGAGAATAATAACTGAGCAGAGAATAATAACTGAGCAGAGAATAATAACTGAAAAGAGAATAATAACTGAGCAGAGAATAATAACTGAGCAAAGAATAATAACTGAGCAGAGAATAATAACTGAGCAGAGAATAATAACTGAGCAGAGAATAATAATTGAGTAGAGAATAATAACTGAAAAGAGAATAATAACTGAGCAGAGAATAATAACTGAGCAGATAATAATAACTGAGCAGAGAATAATAACTGAGCAGAGAATAATAACTGAGCAGAGAATAATTATTGAGTAGAGAATAATAACTGAAAAGAGAATAATAACTGAGCAGAGAATAATAACTGAGCAGATAATAATAACTGAGCAGAGAATAATAACTGAGCAAAGAATAATAATTAAGCAGAGAATAATAATTGAGCAGAGAATAATAATTGAGTAGAATGTGGAACAGTTTCGTTTTCTTTCACCAGATATTTGACAGTCTCAACAGGCTCTGGTTATGGATGCTGTTCCGTCATTATGGTGCACCACAGAAGTTCATATCCATTATAATGAAAACATATGTGTGTATGCGTTGTATGGTTCTAAGGGTCGGCTCTCTGATCACTTTGAGATAGGATAACGACTAGGAGTTCCGCAAGGCTACAGCCTTACCTTCGTTTCTCGTCACTCCATCTGTTGATTGAGTTATGAAAAAGACGACATACTCTAGCCTAGATGGCATTCCTTAAGGATTGGATGGGCACCTCGATTATCCAGATTGGGCTGCTTATTTGGCCCTGGTGTCCAACGACGACTATAGTAGGCTTCAGCATAAAATTCTTTTACGAAACTAGAAATCAAGACAACTGAGATTGCGCATATTGGAGAGAAAACTAGCTGTGTACGAATAAATGTGTCTTTGTGCATTGACTTCAGGGTAGTTAATCCTTATGGTATTGGAGATACAGCACATTGAATGAGCTGACAGCAGCCAGCGACACAGTTATCTGCTTGCCTCAGGGTCAGCGAAATAAAACCCACCATGACCCTGTTCCGTCTCCAAGCGATGGTCCTTGAAACATGCAGTACTAGTGTGGTCTGGTTAAGGGAATAGGGATCCCAGTGGGAAAGCAAACCAGGTGATAAAGACATCCAGCAGAAATCGAGAGAAAAGGCTCACATATCGCAGTTTCGCTTTAAACTGATACTCAATGCCACGCCGTTCTTTATGGACGAACGCCGAAGAAGAACTTCATTCTTACACGATGTGTATTATTACATATTATCTACAGTCAGGTCAGGTCATCCCGTAACCGGTGAGGTCGTTGGGGCACACATGACGACATCCCCACAACTCTACGCCATCCCTCTCTGTCAGATGCCGCTGTCTGTGTCTCTTCTGGTCGGAGACTGGTCCCTTCTTTTATGTTGTCCTCCCATCTCTTTTTGGGCCGGCCTCTTCGTCATCTGCAATGCACCTTCTCGTGGAGGATTGTGTTTGCAAGACCATTTGATCTCGATATGTGACCGTACCAAGTGAGTTTCCTTCTTTTGACAGTTGCCAAGAGATCTTTGAAAGGCCCTATTGCCGTTGTAATTCTATTTCGGATTTCCTCGTTTGTAACTCGATCTTTGTACGTGACGTTTAAAAGTTTTCAGAAACATCTCATCTCCAAGGCCTGTATCCTGCGTTGAAGGTCAGCTGTAACTGTCCATGTCTCACACGCATAGAGAAATATTGACAGGACCAGTGTACGCATTAATCTGATTTTCGTGCGCAGTGCTAACCGTTTATCTTGCCAGATTTTGTTAAGCCGTGCAAGCGCCGCTATTGTCTGTGCTATTCTGGCCAATACTTCACATTTTGATCCTTCATCACTGACAATCGACCCAAGATATTTAAAACGGTCAACTACTTCGAGTTCTTGACCGTTAGCTTTTATCTTGCTGTTGAAGCCCGTAGCGTTGTTTGTCATTAGTTTTGTCTTTCCAGCGTTTATCTCCATACCATAGTCAAGAGCTGTTTCATCGAGCCTTCTCTGACCCATTCCTCGAGTTCTGCTTCTGCACCCGCCAATCCGTCGATATCATCTGCAAAACGAAGGTTGGTAATCGTTCGGCCCCCTATCTTGACAGTACCAACGTGAACTCCAAGTGCCTCACTCATAATTCCTTCCAGGAATATATTGAAAAGAGTTGGAGAGAGTGTACACCCCTGTCTCACACCAACTGATGTGCAAACCAGTCTCCTCGTCTCCCATTCACAAGAACTGCACTAGACGCCTTGTTATACAGGTGTTCAAGGACCGTTATAATATTTCCGTTGATATTATACATCCTCATGGTTGCCCAAAGCGCTTTATGCCATACCCTATCAAACGCCTTCTTAAAATCCACAAACACATGATACAGTGTTTGCTGCTGTTCTAGATAGTTCTCGCTTAGCAGCCGTAAATTAAATATCTGTTCTGTAGTGCTTCTTCCCTGTCTGAACCCTGCTTGGTCCTCGGCAATAATGTTCTCTGCTTGGGGTTTCAATCGGTCGAGGATTAATTTAAGCATGACCTTGCTAGGGTGGCTAATGAGGCTTATTGTTCTGTAATTTTGGCACAGATTTAGGTTTCCAGACTTATGTAGGGGTATAACTATTGATTTCGTCCATTAGTCCGGCCAGTTTCCTGTCGCCCATATTTTGTTACAGATGTGTGTCAGGCCTTCCCCCACTACCCCTCCACCTGCTTGTAAGAGCTCTGCTGGTATATTGTCCACGCCGGCCGCCTTCCCTCTTCTCAATGTCTTTACCGCTGCAATTACCTCTTCCTTCGTTATCAGTTGGTTATCCTCTATATTTGTTGGAGTTGGGGGGAATGTTTTCTCAGGTTTGTTTCGCCCTTCATAGTTGTATAGCTCGGAACAGTGCTGTGTTCATCTTGCCAGTACATCATTTCCCTCAATGAGACACTTGTCGTTTTTATCATGAATCATAAGGTTCCTGCTTTGTCTTGGTGTTACCAGTTCTTTGACCACCTTGTATGCTCCTTTAGCATCATTTCTATTTAGTCTCTCTTCGATGTTTGCGCATTACTCACATATCCACGCTTCTTTCGCCTCTCTCATCTTTTGTTGTATGGCTTTCTTGACCTCCTCCGGTGTGTGATTGTGTTTTTTCAGTGACCTTCTTTTATCACAAAGGTCTAGAATGTCTTTGGTCACCCATGGCTTCTTTTTTGTTTGGTGGCATCCCAGGATCTCTGTTGCAGTATCTATGAGAGCTGCGTTTAGAGACTATGTAACTGTATCTGTATCCAGTTCCTCTCTGAGAGCCAACAGTGGCGCAAATCTCCCTCCTACCCTTGCTTGGAAACACTTCGGTGATTTTTGGGTCCATTAGTTTGTCCAGGTCAAACTTTAGCCTGGTCACATCCTTCTTTGCGACTCCCTTCAATCGCAGACGCATGGTCATCATAACCAGATCGTGGTCACTTCCTATATCAGCTCCGGTGAAACTTCTTGTTTTGTTGGTGTTGATGCTCGATCGGAACCTCCTCTGGACCAGTATATAGTCGATCTGGCTATGCACTTCATTGCTTGGGTCATGCCATGTCCAGCGTCTCTACGGCTTGTTTAGCCCAAACTTATTTGCCACCAACAGCTGGTTGCATCTTGCAAATTCTAGGAGTCTGAGGCCCCGGTCATTGGTATCTTTATTTCCGTATGGGCCACATGTTCCCCTCCAGTCGTGGACTGCATCTTCTCCAATTTTTGCATTCCAATCACCCTGGACTACCAATATGTCTTTTTTTGGCGTTTCATGTATCAGACTTTGAAGTTGATCATAGAATGCCTCTATTTCACAATCTTCGTAGTCTGCAGTGGGTGCGTAGCACTGTATTATGGTAATATTAAACAATGCTGCCTTTAGCCGTAACGTGATAAAACGGCTAGATATTGGGCGGCAACCCAATATGCATCTGGCTGTGTCTTTATGCACCAGTATCCCTACTCCGTGTAGATGTTTGTCTTCCCTGCCACTGAAGTAGAACATGTGGCCCTCCTCCGTGGTAAACTCTCCAAAGCTTTTCCATCGAGCCTCACATATACCAAGGATGTTCCACCGGTAGTTCTTCATCTCGTGTGTTAGCTCATTGATTTTGCCACATGGGTTCAGTGTCCTAACATTCCACGTACCTATTGTGAGCTTGTCTTTCCTCAGTTTGAAGGTTCCACCAGTAGCACACTTATCGCCTCCGACCTGGTGTGGGACGGCAGGCGCGATCATTGTTAACCCGGGCTGCGACCGAGCCGGTATGTTTGATTTTGGTTGTGTCTTCATGTATGAATCTTGGGCGGTTTTCTCTTGGCGGAGCCCATCTCCTCTCCAAGCCGGTGCGGGCCGACATCTGTATCTTCTTCTTCTTCTGCGCACACAGTCAGACAGTAACCATTATTTTCTCGAAAAAAGCGGCGGTCATCCTGAGACTCTCGCCACTACCATACAGCTTGTCTTGCAGTTCCACTGGCAATGGCCACATCTGCTCTCTCTGATCCTCGTATGTCGGGCAGTTCTGCAGCAGATGTTCAGTGGTAATTTTACCAGTACCGCACGGGCATTCGTCGGTACACCCTATCTTCAGTTTGTTGAATAGGTGGTACCTCAGTCTGTTGTGGCCAGTGCGAAGTCTGAAGACAACGACCTGCTCTCTTCGGTTCAACTGGTAATAGGCATCGTTTTTGGTGTAACCAGTATGTTCGGTTTCCCATTTGGACATGTATCTGGCTTTGATAAGCCGTTTTGACTCTTCGTACGTCATACTGGTATCTGTTTGTGGTAGCCTTGCACCTTCTTTTGCCAGTCTGTCTGCCTCCTCGTTGCCTAGGATGTTGCAGTGTGACGGAACCCACTGTACCACCACCCTTTTTGGTGCGGACTGCTGGCACAGTTTGCAGAGTGCTGCTCTTAAGTCATTAAGCTCAGTGTTCTTCTGGCTTTTTAGCGCTGTGACTACTTCGAGAGCATCTGTCAGCAAGACTATATGGCTCTCATTTTCACTGTGTGTTACCATTTCTTCCACTGCCGCCCTCAGTGCCTCTGCCTCTGCTCTGAAATTGCTTGTGTACTTACCAGTAGCGAATGACAGTGTTATATTTCTGCCATTTGGTAGGTTCAGGAATGCTCCTGCCCCTCCGTTCTGTGTAGTGTTTGTTACAGAACCGTCGGTGTATGCATGGGTCCAGTCCATGCTTGGGTAGCTTTTCGTTATGAAGCTTAGGGTAGTGTCTCTCCTTTCTTTTTCACTCTGGCAGTTTTTGTTTGCAATACCTGGTATATTTTCTACCACCTCTGGAAATATATCCTGCCTCCAAGTAGGTTTTCGTACAGTAGTGATGGGTTTTGGTGTTGTTAGTGCGTTTATGGGATCTTCGTGCATCTTTGCTTTGGCTATTTCTGCAAAGTTTCTCCGCTTTAGTTTCCCATTTCCCAAATTGTTTAGTCTCTGGTACATTGGATGGTCCGTCAGTCTTCGGAGTTTCTCTGACTGCAGCTGGGCTCTGCAGTCTCTTCTATCGGTCATGGATTGCAGTTTTGTAATCTTTTCAAGTTCTACAATTGGCGTTGACTTCATGCCACCTGTTATAATTCTCATGGCTTGGTTTTGAAGTTTGTTAACTTTATCGAAGTTCGCCTTCGCTGCTGTTGTCCATGCCGCAATGCCATACTCGAGAACTGGTCTCACTCTTCCAGTGTACAGTTTCTTTAGTATGCCTTCGTCTGCTCCCCAGCTTGTGCCAGCAAGTTTCCTCATGATCGCCATTCTTTCTCTGGCTTTCATTCGGTTTCTCTCAATCTGACTTTTCCATGTCATGCGCCGATCAAATGTGACTCCCAGATAGGTTGGGTTGTCGTTTGGCTGCAGGATTTTGCCATTTAGGCTTAATTTGGTACTTTGGGGTTTTAATGAGAGCGAGAATATTGTGCACGTGGTTTTCTCCTCGTTTATTTTGACCAGCCATGAGTTCGCCCACTCTTCCAGCGATGTTAGGGCCGTTTGCATCCGATTTCTTGCTATGGTGAGATTCTTTTCAGAGGTCCACATAGCCAGATCGTCTGCAAACATTGAGCTATGGACTCTTCTTGGTATATTCTCTGTAATATCGTTTATATATACCAGAAAGAGTGTGGGTGACAGTACTCCCCCTTGGGGTACTCCCTGCTCGAGTGTCACCTTTTTGCTCATCTGCCCTTGTACTTGGACTCTGGCCGTTCTTTGTTTGAGGTAGTGGTTGATCCACTTGTACATCTTCCCACAGACATCACTTCTTCTTAGCTTGACTCTAAGTCCATCCTTCCAGACTTTGTCAAATGCCTTTTCCAGATCCACCCAAACAGCTACTGTGTGTTTCTGTGCCTGGTAGGCATCTTCTATCTCCTGGGCTATGAGGATGACCTGGTCCTCAGTGGATCTGTGCTGTCTAAAGCCGGCTTGCTGTGGAATTAGTATTCGTTTTTCTTCCAGATGCCACATCAGTCTGGTGTTTATCATCCGTTCCATCAGCTTGCCGACACAGCTCAGTAGGCTTATGGGCCTGTATCCATTCGGATCTGTTTTGTCCTTTCCTGTTTTTGGTACTGGTACCAGTATTGCATCTTTCCATGCCTGGGGTACAATACCCCTTTTCCAGCTTGCCGACACAGTTATTATTCTCTGCTCAGTTATTATTCTCTTTTCAGTTATTATTCTCTACTCAATAATTATTCTCTGCTCAGTTATTATTCTCTGCTCAGTTATTATTCTCTGCTCAGTTATTATTATCTGCTCAGTTATTATTCTCTGCTCAGTTATTATTCTCTTTTCAGTTATTATTCTCTACTCAATTATTATTCTCTGCTCAGTTATTATTCTCTGCTCAGTTATTATTCTCTGCTCAGTTATTATTCTTTGCTCAGTTATTATTTTCTGCTCAGTTATTATTCTCTTTTCAGTTATTATTCTCTGCTCAGTTATTATTCTCTGCTCAGTTATTATTCTCTTTTCAGTTATTATTCTCTGCTCAGTTATTATTCTCTGCTAAATTATCTGCTCAATTATTTGTTGCTGCACAATTATTAATCTCAGTCAAGTAATCTTATTTGTACAGAATCGAACGGATGGAATATTGTTTTTTCATCTTTCATCACTCTTATTGCACCCATTAGCATCTCGAGTATAATCCGGGTAAATTTCTTGTCAAAAACTCATGAAAGCGTGATGCCTCTATAGTTTATACACTATTGTAGGACATCACTTTTGGATGAACCCATTGAGTATTTTAGCTTAGCGAAGCGTCTTTGACACCTCATCTCGGAAGGTAGCATCAGTGACTCGTTTCTGACACCTCATCTCGGAAGGCAGCATCAAGGACTCATCTGTGACACCTCATCTCGGAAGGTAGCATTAGCGAAGCGTCTTTGACACCTCATCTCGGAAGGTAGCATTAGCGAAGCGTCTTTGACACCTCATCTCGGAAGGTAGCATTAGCGAAGCGTCTTTGACACCTCATCTCGGAAGGTAACATCAGCGACTCGCCTTGACATCTCATATAGCACTGTGTGCTCTTACACTCGAGTCAATTAAAAAGAAATTACGAATGACGGTCATGGTCACGTGACAGAACAGCGAGAAATAAAGAATTATGACAGAAAGTGAGTACAACACAATGCATAGCAGGCATATAGAGGCACATAGAGGCATATAGAGGTATATAGAGGCATATAGAGGCATATAGAGGCATATACCAAATGTAGTTGTTTGGACATATAAGGAGAATTATTCAATATCTGTTCGCTGCCAAGCCACTATGACACTTATAACATGTCTTTATGGAAAGGCAAACAATGATGTTTAGCGTTGCCATGGTGGAAGACTCTAAACTAAAGTCAAGAGGGTCCAGGGCAGTTAGAAGTCTGGACCTTTCTTTAGTTAATTTGTAGCTATGCCCTCTTGTTCTTGTAGGTGGTTGTATTTTGAAAACACTTGTTAGTCTAATTTATCCTTTCCTTTGATTATCTTATAAACCTGTATTAAGTCACATCGAATCCATCTCTTTTCTAGATACTGTAGACCGTTTTTCTGTCTTTCCACATTTATATGTTACAAATTCCATTGTCAGCTAAGAAGATTAATGTAGGTGTGTTGATAGAGGCTTGTGTACAAAGACAATGTTTTGCACACATCAGAACAAAGCAATAATCGACAGAAAGCGGCAAAAAAAGATGCAGAACTGTTTAACGTCATGCTATGGCGAATGGTCAGTCGCGTAGTTGATATATATCATTCTAGGACATGAGATACGCGTTTGTCTACGAACTCCAGTTGTCATATCATGTAATGATATTTGCAACTGACTGCTTAATTTCTCCATTCTGCTCTGTTCTGAATGTTATCATTTTTCTTCATTTTTGTTTCTTGTTTGTAACTCTTTGATTATTTCATCGAAATATATTTATCCTTGTGTGTTTGAAATTTCATTTAAATGATATTTTCCAACTATAGTGGTAAAGTTTTCACATCCATAGTTGAATCTACTTTGTCATCCTCTTATCATCTCCATTGATATTTTCATTCGTCGGGTTATTGTGTACTTTTAGTACTAATACTATTTTATTGCTGCTTTTATTATTACTACTTGTTATTATTACAATAATTATTACTATTGTTGTAACTGTTATTACAATTATAACTATTATTATTATTATTACCATACATATTATTATTACTATTATTATTACTATAATTATTATTTATATTAGTAGTACTATTATTATAATTATCATAATCATTATTATTGTTATTGGTAATACTATTATTATTACCGTTATTATTATTATAATCATCATCTTGTTGTTTTTTTGGTTTGAACACGGTTGTAGTCTAGTATGCTATTTTCATATTTCCACACACAGGGAGGTCGTATATTTCGAACCTCTGTCTTGAATTTTCATCAATACATGTAGTTCACGCCACTAACATACACTCTGGAGTCTTTCCGGAAACAGAAAGGGGAGCAAAGAATAGTACCGCTGTAATCTGCCTGGCATGTCACAAAGGCAACTTTAGAGGGTAGGGTATAGGGCTAGCTATTCTATCATTTAGAAAGCTTGAGAAAAGAAAATGGCAATATATGGACATGTCAAACGTTAATGACTTGTGGATTTGTTGAAGGGAGCTGACGATGTTTTCATTGATTGACTGACTGACTGGATAATTGATTGATTGATCGATTCTTTCATTCATTGGTATAGAAAAACTTACAAATTCTCCCTCTAATCATACATGTAATAATAACCCTAACAGGAGACCGAGTCACTTGCAAATTGGAGTACTTCTTCTTCTTCTTCTGCGTACACAGTCAGACAGTAACCATTATTTTTTCGAAAAAAGCGGCGGTCATCCTGAGACTCTCGCCACTACCATAGAGCTTGTCTTGCAGTTCCACTGGCAATGGCCACATCTGCTCTCTCTGATCCTCGTATGTCGGGCAGTTCTGCAGCAGATGTTCAGTGGTCATTTTACCAGTACCGCACGGGCATTCGTCGGTACACCCTATCTTCAATTTGTTGAATAGGTGGTACCTCAGTCTGTTGTGGCCAGTGCGAAGTCTGAAGACAACGACCTGCTCTCTTCGGTTCAACTGGTAATAGGCATCGTTTTTGGTGTAACCAGTATGTTCGGTTTCCCATGTGGTCATGTATCTGGCTTTGATAAGCCGTTTTGACTCTTCGTACGTCATACTGGTATCTGTTTGTGGTAGTCTTGCACCTTCTTTTGCCAGTCTGTCTGCCTCCTCGTTGCCTTGGATGTTGCAGTGTGACGGAACCCACTGTACCACTACCCTTTTTGGTGCGGACTGCTGGCACAGTTTGCAGAGTGCTGCTCTTAAGTCATTAAGCTCAGTGTTTTGTGGCTTTTTAGCGCTGTGACTACGGCGAGAGCATCTGTCAGCAGGACTATATGGCTCTCATTTTCACTGTTTGTCACCATTTCTTCCACTGCCGCCCTCAGTGCCTCTGCCTCCGCTCTGAAGTTGCTTGTGTACTTACCAGTAGCGAATGACAGTGTTATTTTTCTGCCATTTGGTAGGTTCAGGAATGCTCCTGCCCCTCCGTTCTGTGTAGTGTTTGTTACAGAACCGTCGGTGTATGCATGGGTCCAGTCCATGCTTGGGTAGCTTTTCGTTATGAAGCTTAGGGTAGTGTCTCTCTTTTCTTTTTCAGTCTGGCAGTTTTTGTTTGCAATACCTGGTATATTTTCTACCACCTCTGGAAATATATCCTGCCTCCAGGTAGGTTTTCGTACAGTAGTGATGGGTTTTGGTGTTGTTAGTGCGTTTATGGGATATTCGTGCATCTTTGCTTTGGCTATTTCTGCAAAGTTTCTCCGCTTCAGTTTCCCATTTCCCAAATTGTTTAGTCTCTGGTACATTGGATGGTCAGTCAGTCTTCGGAGTTTCTCTGACTGCAGCTGGGCTCTGCAGTCTCTTCTATCGGTCATGGATTGCAGTTTTGTAATCTTTTCAAGTTCTACAATTGGCGTTGACTTCATGCCACCTGTTATAATTCTCATGGCTTGGTTTTGAAGTTTGTTAACTTTATCGAAGTTCGCCTTCGCTGCTGTTGTCCATGCCGCAATGCCATACTCGAGAACTGGTCTCACTCTTCCAGTGTACAGTTTCTTTAGTATGCCTTCGTCTGCTCCCCAGCTTGTGCCAGCAAGTTTCCTCATGATTGCCATTCTTTCTCTGGCTTTCATTCGGTTTCTCTCAATCTGACTTTTCCATGTCATGCGCCGATCAAATGTGACTCCCAGATAGGTTGGGTTGTCGTTTGGCTGCAGGATTTTGCCATTTAGACTTAATTTGGTACTTTGGGGTTTTAATGAAAGCGAGAATATTGTGCATGTGGTTTTCTCCTCGTTTATTTTGACCAGCCATGAGTTCGCCCACTCTTCCAGCGATGTTAGGGTCGTCTGCATCCGATTTCTTGCTATGGTGAGATTCTTTTCAGAGGTCCACATAGCCAGATCGTCTGCAAACATTGAGCTATGGACTCTTCTTGTAAATTTTCTGTAATATCGTTTATATATACCAGGAAGAGTGTGGGTGACAATACTCCCCCTTGGGGTACTCCCTGCTAGAGTGTCACCTTTTTGCTCATCTGCCCTTGTACTTGGACTCTGGCCGTTCTTTGTTTGAGGTAGTGGTTGATCCACTTGTACATCTTCCCACAGACATCACTTCTTCTTAGTTTGACTCTAAGTCCATCCTTCCAGACTTTGTCAAATGCCTTTTCCAGATCCACCCAAACAGCTACTGTGTGTTTCTGTGCCTGGTAGGCATCTTCTATCTCCTGGGCTATGAGGATGACCTGGTCCTCAGTGGATCTGTGCTGTCTAAAGCCGGCTTGCTGTGGAATTAGTATTCGTTTTTCTTCCAGATGCCACATCAGTCTGGTGTTTATCATCCGTTCCATCAGCTTGCCGACACAGCTCAGTAGGCTTATGGGCCTGTATCCATTTGGATCTGTTTTGTCCTTTCCTGTTTTTGGTACTGGTACCAGTATTGCATCTTTCCATGCCTGTGGTACAATTCCCCTTTTCCAGCTTTGGTTTAGGACCGATAGCAGTTTCTTCTTCGCTGTTTGGCCCAGCCCCATCAGCATTTCGTTTGTTATCCCGTCTTTTCCGGGAGATTTCCTTTTCTTTAGTGTTCTCATAGCCTCTTCCATTTCGCGCATTGTTAGTTTGGCCATCATGTGCTCTTCAGGAGCCGTATTTATG
Source organism: Ariolimax columbianus (assembly GCA_036924085.1). Lineage (NCBI taxonomy): Eukaryota > Metazoa > Mollusca > Gastropoda > Stylommatophora > Arionidae > Ariolimax > Ariolimax columbianus. The sequence goes on from JAVGWX010000013.1 coordinate 20,843,440, forward strand.
TTTTCGTGTCCCTTTAGCTCTTCGCTAATGTCTGTATGCTTATCTGCAGGGACCTCGATGTGGTTTGCTCTGGCATAGTGATCGACAAAGGCGTTTGCGGCTTTCTTACCTGTGATCAAGTTCTCGCCCTGCTTGATAGTAATTTGTTTATTTGACGGGGTTTCGTCGTTCATGGCTCTGACTAGCTTCCATAGCTTGTTCCCTTCTTTGTCCAGGTTTAGACTTTCCGTTTTATTTTTCCAGCTTTCTCTTGCTGTTTGCTTGAGAGTGTGTTTGTACTTCGCCGCAGCGGCTTTGAGGGCGATGTTTTCCTCCATGGATTTTTCTCGTTCTGCCATGTTCCTAGCATTTGTTACTGCATCTTCCACTTTCTGTAACTCATCATTGCAGTAGGGCTTATAGTTTTTCCTAGCTCCTCTTGGGATGGTTTCAGTGGCGGCTTGCATTATTGCCTTGCTTAGGCTCTCTACCATGGGCTTCATTTTGGTGTTTCGTGTGTTGATGGTTTCACACAGCCCATCTGTCAGGATTGCAAATCTGTCCCAGTCGGCTCGTTTGTAATTCCAACGTGGGAGCGGTTTTGTTTCCTGTGGGCCTACTTCCATATCAATGGTTAGCCTGATCGGCCTGTAGTCGCTACCTGCCAGTTGGTTTAGCACCTGGCGGTCTATTTTATGGTGTATGTCCTGTGTGGAGAAGGCCAAATCTGGAGTCGAAGTGGTATGCCATGTTCCTGAATAGAAGCTAGGGCTATCCTCCGGCCTATTGATTAGGGAGAGATTTGCATCTATCTCCCAATCTTCCACTTCGTCACCTCTGCTGTCTGTGTCAGAGTATCCCCATCTCTCCGAGTGGCTGTTGAAATCTCCAACTACTATGCAGTTGGAGTCTCTGACCTCCATACTCGAGAGCGATAGGTCTCTGTTTGGTGGAAATTGGAGTACAAAGGACCAGACCGTTGCTTGGTCAACTTTCTCAAGAATGGCCAGCCTGTGTATCGACAGTGGGTCAACCTACCTCCTGGGCAACTGTATCCTACTATAGGTGTGTCCAGAACAGAAGCCAAACTGAAAGTCGAGTGGCCGAAACTAGGAGAAGCGGATATAACATTTAGTAAGGTGCACACAAAGTCTATTTATCATTATATATTATCAAGTTCATGAGTGGGTGCCTCTTTTGTCAGTATTTTCATATTTGAGATGAATGCATATTTTAGCATATTGCGATACAAATGCATGTGTTAATGTATGTGGCAAATACATTTTACTGTCACATCATGCGCGTCCACATTGAAATACATGCATCGGTGCTTTTTGTATGTCATCATTATCATCAAGTGCCATGCCAGGCGACTTCACGATCGGCTTATTCCTCAGCCCTCTGTCATTTCAGTTTTTCATCACTTAAGATGCTCTCTGATTTCTCATATATATTATACTGTTATAACAGTTCTTTTCTTTTGTGCTTCTTCTCTTCGTATGGCAACAGTTGCCGTTGGGGATGAAGATAACTCTTCATGGACTAAGCCGAAGCCTATGTGGGGTGGGGTGATCAGTTCCCTTCCTTGCTATTTATGCCTTCACCAACTCAAATGTCAAGTACCCATTCACAGCTGGATCGACTGGATCGTACCATTAAACCAAACTAAATCTGCTAAAGTGTATTTTTTACGATTTAAAATATCATTATGAGCTAAAGAAAGGAGTTTTTTTAGCTGTTTTTGTGTTTGCCTTATTTCTCTATTCCCAAAGGGGATGTGCTTTACACTAGGTTGTTTTTTTTGCACCTGTTGGCCCAGTGCATCCGACTTCGGCATTCATTTTTGGTAAGATCTGCTTCCTCGTGCATTTTTTAAAGAGTTTGCTTCCCCTGTGTAACGGCTGGTGCTGTGATGGGGAGCGAACCCAGAACCTTTGGTTTGTGAGCTGTGTCATGTAACCCCTTGCCCACGCCGGTATCGTTTGCTTAGTAACGTCTCTGCACCTGTGACACATGCACTGGGTATTTACATGGCAGTTGTCTGTGAGAGTAGCTGTGTCACCTTTTAAAAAGGTTCACGAAATAAACGGAACAAAATGTAATTCAACTCAACTCTAAAGAGTCCATACAACAAAACTTCACCCGAAATATGTACACTGGCGGAAACCAAAAGAGATTTAAGTACAAATTGTGTCAAAGTTCCACCTCCCCTTTACAAACTTGAGTGTTTATGATGAAAATGTACACATTTTATCGCCAATGGCGAGGCTTTGTAAGTTATTCCCATATGCGCCCCATGCATGGCCATTATTGGTGAACTGTCTTGTTTCACATCTTAATACGAGTTTTTGGAAATGTTTGAAATGCCATACATTTAGTTTTACTATTAAATTATTTAGATATTACTTTGTTTTATGGATGTCCATTAAATTATAATGCAAAAAAAAAAACAACAACTAAAAAACAATCCAGATATATTTACAACAGATGTCCATTACACGCCTTTTAAAATAACAAAATACAGTTTATATAATGTGTACACTCAGTAAAGTCATGTGAAAAACATATACATACATACATACATACATATATACATATATAAATATACCTGCACACATACTTGTACATACATATAAGAATACAGACTTGAGATCCCCACCACGCTTAACGGAAAATGTGGATGGGGATGGCAGTAAATGACATGATATAGTTCTCTAACATTGGACGTGTGTTTGCAAAAAAACGGTAGGATAAGGGAGAGTCTTCAGTGATATCCATAACCGACAAAGTATCATTTGACAACTAGCACAGTGATACCAGCTGTGCAGCATTCTTGAGCCACATCTTATATCGTGTGTCCACTTACGTGGTTAGATGCGAATTGACGTGCATTCGTTTGCCATCTCTGTATTCTTTGTTATTTTCATTTACGTTGCTGTTAGTTAACGTCGCCATGTTCCTGATTTTTCTCTTGATCTGAAGCATTGATGTCTGGTGTAAGAGGCTTGGCAGCGAACAGATATTGAATAATTCTCCTTATATGTCCAAACAACTACATTTGGTATATGCCTCTATATGCCTCTATATACCTCTATATGCCTCTATATGCCTCTATATGCCTGCTATGCATTGTGTTGTACTCACTTTCTGTCATAATTCTTTATTTCTCGCTGTTCTGTCAAGTGACCATGACCGTCATTCGTAATTTCTTTTTAATTGACTCGAGTGTAAGAGCACACAGTGCTATATGAGATGTCAAGGCGAGTCGCTGATGTTACCTTCCGAGATGAGGTGTCAAAGACGCTTCGCTAATGCTACCTTCCGAGATGAGGTGTCAAAGACGCTTCGCTAATGCTACCTTCCGAGATGAGGTGTCAAAGACGCTTCGCTAATGCTACCTTCCGAGATGAGGTGTCACAGATGAGTCCTTGATGCTGCCTTCCGAGATGAGGTGTCAGAAACGAGTCACTGATGCTACCTTCCGAGATGAGGTGTCAAAGACGCTTCGCTAAGCTAAAATACTCAATGGGTTCATCCAAAAGTGATGTCCTACAATAGTGTATAAACTATAGAGGCATCACGCTTTCATGAGTTTTTGACAAGAAATTTACCCGGATTATACTCGAGATGCTAATGGGTGCAATAAGAGTGATGAAAGATGAAAAAACAATATTCCATCCGTTCGATTCTGTACAAATAAGATTACTTGACTGAGATTAATAATTGTGCAGCAACAAATAATTGAGCAGATAATTTAGCAGAGAATAATAACTGAGCAGAGAATAATAACTGAAAAGAGAATAATAACTGAGCAGAGAATAATAACTGAAAAGAGAATAATAACTGAGCAGAGAATAATAACTGAAAAGAGAATAATAACTGAGCAGAGAATAATAACTGAGCAGAGAATAATAACTGAAAAGAGAATAATAACTGAGCAGAGAATAATAACTGAGCAAAGAATAATAACTGAGCAGAGAATAATAACTGAGCAGAGAATAATAACTGAGCAGAGAATAATAATTGAGTAGAGAATAATAACTGAAAAGAGAATAATAACTGAGCAGAGAATAATAACTGAGCAGATAATAATAACTGAGCAGAGAATAATAACTGAGCAGAGAATAATAACTGAGCAGAGAATAATTATTGAGTAGAGAATAATAACTGAAAAGAGAATAATAACTGAGCAGAGAATAATAACTGAGCAGATAATAATAACTGAGCAGAGAATAATAACTGAGCAAAGAATAATAATTAAGCAGAGAATAATAATTGAGCAGAGAATAATAATTGAGTAGAATGTGGAACAGTTTCGTTTTCTTTCACCAGATATTTGACAGTCTCAACAGGCTCTGGTTATGGATGCTGTTCCGTCATTATGGTGCACCACAGAAGTTCATATCCATTATAATGAGAACATATGTGTGTATGCGTTGTATGGTTCTAAGGGTCGGCTCTCTGATCACTTTGAGATAGGATAACGACTAGGAGTTCCGCAAGGCTACAGCCTTACCTTCGTTTCTCGTCACTCCATCTGTTGATTGAGTTATGAAAAAGACGACATACTCTAGCCTAGATGGCATTACTTAAGGATTGGATGGGCACCTCGATTATCCTGATTGGGCTGCTTATTTGGCCCTGGTGTCCAACGACGACTATAGTAGGCTTCAGCATAAAATTCTTTTACGAAACTAGAAATCAAGACAACTGAGATTGCGCATATTGGAGAGAAAACTAGCTGTGTACGAATAAATGTGTCTTTGTGCATTGACTTCAGGGTAGTTAATCCTTATGGTATTGGAGATACAGCACATTGAATGAGCTGACAGCAGCCAGCGACACAGTTATCTGCTTGCCTCAGGGTCAGCGAAATAAAACCCACCATGACCCTGTTCCGTCTCCAAGCGATGGTCCTTGAAACATGCAGTACTAGTGTGGTCTGGTTAAGGGAATAGGGATCCCAGTGGGAAAGCAAACCAGGTGATAAAGACATCCAGCAGAAATCGAGAGAAAAGGCTCACATATCGCAGTTTCGCTTTAAACTGATACTCAATGCCACGCCGTTCTTTATGGACGAACGCCGAAGAAGAACTTCATTCTTACACGATGTGTATTATTACATATTATCTACAGTCAGGTCAGGTCATCCCGTAACCGGTGAGGTCGTTGGGGCACACATGACGACATCCCCACAACTCTACGCCATCCCTCTCTGTCAGATGCCGCTGTCTGTGCCTCTTCTGGTCGGAGACTGTTCCATTCTTTTATGTTGTCCTCCCATCTCTTTTTGGGCCGGCCTCTTCGTCATCTGCAATGCACCTTCTCGTGGAGGATTGTGTTTGCAAGACCATTTGATCTCGATATGTGACCGTACCAAGTGAGTTTCCTTTTTTTGACAGTTGCCAAGAGATCTTTGAAAGGCCCTATTGCCGTTGTAATTCTATTTCGGATTTCCTCGTTTGTAACTCGATCTTTGTACGTGACGTTTAAAAGTTTTCAGAAACATCTCATCTCCAAGGCCTGTATCCTGCGTTGAAGGTCAGCTGTAACTGTCCATGTCTCACACGCATAGAGAAATATTGACAGGACCAGTGTACGCATTAATCTGATTTTCGTGCGCAGTGCTAACCGTTTATCTTGCCAGATTTTGTTAAGCCGTGCAAGCGCCGCTATTGTCTGTGCTATTCTGGCCAATACTTCACATTTTGATCCTTCATCACTGACAATCGACCCAAGATATTTAAAACGGTCAACTACTTCGAGTTCTTGACCGTTAGCTTTTATCTTGCTGTTGAAGCCCGTAGCGTTGTTTGTCATTAGTTTTGTCTTTCCAGCGTTTATCTCCATACCATAGTCAAGAGCTGTTTCATCGAGCCTTCTCTGACCCATTCCTCGAGTTCTGCTTCTGCACCCGCCAATCCGTCGATATCATCTGCAAAACGAAGGTTGGTAATCGTTCGGCCCCCTATCTTGACAGTACCAACGTGAACTCCAAGTGCCTCACTCATAATTCCTTCCAGGAATATATTGAAAAGAGTTGGAGAGAGTGTACACCCCTGTCTCACACCAACTGATGTGCAAACCAGTCTCCTCGTCTCCCATTCACAAGAACTGCACTAGACGCCTTGTTATACAGGTGTTCAAGGACCGTTATAATATTTCCGTTGATATTATACATCCTCATGGTTGCCCAAAGCGCTTTATGCCATACCCTATCAAACGCCTTCTTAAAATCCACAAACACATGATACAGTGTTTGCTGCTGTTCTAGATAGTTCTCGCTTAGCAGCCGTAAATTAAATATCTGTTCTGTAGTGCTTCTTCCCTGTCTGAACCCTGCTTGGTCCTCGGCAATAATGTTCTCTGCTTGGGGTTTCAATCGGTCGAGGATTAATTTAAGCATGACCTTGCTAGGGTGGCTAATGAGGCTTATTGTTCTGTAATTTTGGCACAGATTTAGGTTTCCAGACTTATGTAGGGGTATAACTATTGATTTTGTCCATTAGTCCGGCCAGTTTCCTGTCGCCCATATTTTGTTACAGATGTGTGTCAGGCCTTCCACCACTACCCCTCCACCTGCTTGTAAGAGCTCTGCTGGTATATTGTCCACGCCGGCCGCCTTCCCTCTTCTCAATGTCTTTACCGCTGCAATTACCTCTTCCTTCGTTATCAGTTGGTTATCCTCTATATTTGTTGGAGTTGGGGGGAATGTTTTCTCAGGTTTGTTTCGCCCTTCATAGTTGTATAGCTCGGAACAGTACTGTGTCCATCTTGCCAGTACATCATTTCCCTCAATGAGACACTTGTCGTTTTTATCATGAATCATAAGGTTCCTGCTTTGTCTTGGTGTTACCAGTTCTTTGACCACCTTGTATGCTCCTTTAGCATCATTTCTATTTAGTCTCTCTTCGATGTTTGCGCATTACTCACATATCCACGCTTCTTTCGCCTCTCTCATCTTTTGTTGTATGGCTTTCTTGACCTCCTCCGGTGTGTGATTGTGTTTTTTCAGTGACCTTCTTTTATCACAAAGGTCTAGAATGTCTTTGGTCACCCATGGCTTCTTTTTTGTTTGGTGGCATCCCAGGATCTCTGTTGCAGTATCTATGAGAGCTGCGTTTAGAGACTATGTAACTGTATCTGTATCCAGTTCCTCTCTGAGAGCCAACAGTGGCGCAAATCTCCCTCCTACCCTTGCTTGGAAACACTTCGGTGATTTTTGGGTCCATTAGTTTGTCCAGGTCAAACTTTAGCCTGGTCACATCCTTCTTTGCGACTCCCTTCAATCGCAGACGCATGGTCATCATAACCAGATCGTGGTCACTTCCTATATCAGCTCCGGTGAAACTTCTTGTTTTGTTGGTGTTGATGCTCGATCGGAACCTCCTCTGGACCAGTATATAGTCGATCTGGCTATGCACTTCATTGCTTGGGTCATGCCATGTCCAGCGTCTCTACGGCTTGTTTAGCCCAAACTTATTTGCCACCAACAGCTGGTTGCATCTTGCAAATTCTAGGAGTCTGAGGCCCCGGTCATTGGTATCTTTATTTCCGTATGGGCCACATGTTCCCCTCCAGTCGTGGACTGCATCTTCTCCAATTTTTGCATTCCAATCACCCTGGACTACCAATATGTCTTTTTTTGGCGTTTCATGTATCAGACTTTGAAGTTGATCATAGAATGCCTCTATTTCACAATCTTCGTAGTCTGCAGTGGGTGCGTAGCACTGTATTATGGTAATATTAAACAATGCTGCCTTTAGCCGTAACGTGATAAAACGGCTAGATATTGGGCGGCAACCCAATATGCATCTGGCTGTGTCTTTATGCACCAGTATCCCTACTCCGTGTAGATGTTTGTCTTCCCTGCCACTGAAGTAGAACTTGTGGCCCTCCTCCGTGGTAAACTCTCCAAAGCTTTTCCATCGAGCCTCACATATACCAAGGATGTTCCACCGGTAGTTCTTCATCTCGTGTGTTAGCTCATTGATTTTGCCACATGGGTTCAGTGTCCTAACATTCCACGTACCTATTGTGAGCTTGTCTTTCCTCAGTTTGAAGGTTCCACCAGTAGCACACTTATCGCCTCCGACCTGGTGTGGGACGGCAGGCGCGATCATTGTTAACCCGGGCTGCGACCGAGCCGGTATGTTTGATTTTGGTTGTGTCTTCATGTATGAATCTTGGGCGGTTTTCTCTTGGCGGAGCCCATCTCCTCTCCAAGCCGGTGCGGGCCGACATCTGTATCTGACCTGGAGGAGCCCATCTCCCCAGGCGAGCCATTGCCTCGTTTGCCTACAGCCTCTCGGTCATAGTCTCCCAGTGTGCACCACTTGGAGGTGAGGTTGACTTGTGTGTTCGCTTTATCGGCAGGCTACTCATTTCACTTGTTGCCCCTCAGAAGAAGGACTAGCCGACCCCGACATCGCTGGTTTGCGATGCCGAGCGCGAAACACACCATTGCACACCATTGCATTATCTACAGGGTAGCGATAAATATTACGAATACAAAAGGCCAAAGGAGCTTTCATTATTTTGTTGAACATATAAAAGTCTAAGGATATTAGTTCAAGTACGAAACTAACAATCTCCAACTCCAATGTGTCGGCCGTAACTGCATATGGTTCGTAGACCTGGTGTATGACCAAGAGGGCTGTGAAAGAACTTCAAACGTTCATAAATGCTTGCCTGCTCTCGTTTGAAGAGCTGAATTGGTAAGATAAGATCTAAAATGCGGAGCTGTTGAATAGAACTGGTAGAGAATGACGTGCAGGCTAGGCGTTGGCGGTGGGTAACATTACCACGCAGACTATACTATGGACTTCCTAGCGTACGAGACGTCGGGGAAGACCAAAACACATTTGCCCTAGGGCTTGAGTATAGATAATAAAGAAAACCGAAAAGATGCGATCAGATCTGGAACAATTAGCCCAAGGCAAGGTATCTTGTTGTGTACATGTTTGAGACCTAAGCTCCACTAGAAGTTGAGAAGGTTTTGATTGATTAATTGATTGGATAGATGATGGTTAAGAGTGAAATTGATCGCCAAATCGGGTGTTACGGCAAATAATGGTGATACATAGTCAGCATAATGTCAATATTCCATAAGCACTTCGACAAAAGTGTAACAAATATTCAAATCAAATTTGATGTTTAATTTCCAATTTTCAAATGGCAACAATTTTCATTAACATATAAAACTGATTTCAGGGGAGTTTATCATGGTTGGTATCACAAATAAATGCGTACCAGGACATCCCATGTGGATCATTGACAGATCTGTTCGTTACCATAGCAACGATGGTGGCGTCTTCAATGGTGGACTGGGTATAAAAACGTATAATCCATTTAGTTCAGGTATGTAGCCTCTTACATTTGGAGTGTATCCCCTAATCCTGTTCCATCTGTGTCAGCATCTACAGGTTTGGTCAAGCAACACGTCACAAGTAAATGATACCAAACAGTAAATACACATCTTCATTAAGCCGCACCCTAGTCCTTGTGATTTTTGTTAGGGCTCTTTGTATAACAGAAACGAGAATAAGGTCATTACGCTCGGGTTGTTATCCTTATCGCTCTTGGTGGGACAGTAACGAAAATAAGGTCACTATGCTCTGGTGGTTTTTGTTACGGCTCCATATGCGAGAGTGATGTGAATAGCGCCACTATGACACTTGTAACATGTCTTTATGGAAAGGCAAACAATGATGTTTAGCGTTGCCATGGTGGAAGACTCTAAACTAAAGTCAAGAGGGTCCAGGGCAGTTAGAAGTCTGACCGAGAAGGAAGAAATTGTGCACAGGCTAAACATCTTTGCCCCGAGTGGTTTCCTAGAGAGATCTGAGTGTGAGATGAGACAACAATAGGAGACTGGCACACTGAAAGCATGTCGTGCTAGCAGTAGGGACTGACATCTCTAAGTTAGAAGATCTTCCAATCTATGGCACAGTATACCCTGAAATTTACATAAGTGAAACGCTTGCTGCTTGTGGAGCAGCATTTGTCTGGGTCTGAAAGAAAGTCCCAGAAACATTACTCGATCTATCTATTTATAGTCAGTCCACTTGTGTTGTTAGATGCCGTGGGGAGGTTTGACTTCCTTTGTTGCATTTATTTTGCCAGGCGAAAATCCGTTGGAGATTTGCCAAGTCCCTCCCAGTGTCTATTACCAAAGGTTAGGTTGGTTGCCCCTGGAATATACGATCGCTTTTTGGGGACTTGGTGGTAGTGGAAACGTAAATTAAGATCAAGGTAGACACTCAGCCTGTCAGGAGCCATCTATTCTGCTCCGTTAACGACAAAACCATGATGTTATAGCCACACAGTCCCCGTTTTGTGACATATTCTCGGTGGTACGAGTAATCCTAGAATAATATTCTCACACAGTGCAGTCTCAAATAGCAGAAATAAATAACGCCCCTTTGCCGTTTATACTTCAGGCAATACGTCTTTACGGCGTAAAGATTACAAGTTTACAAAATGCAGTCTACCTCAATGCCTTATGGGGATGTAAAGAGGGCTGTAATTGTTTGTATGGATCTTGAAAGATTACCGCAAAAAAATAACATTTCCAAGCTGAAAAGTCAATACATTTAGTTCATGTGATTCAGTCAAGCGTGCTTTTCATTCATGCATTTCGAGAGTGAATATGTGTGTGTGTGTATAAATAATCACAATGATAGTGGTTTTAGTAAATAGGAGGAAAACGGGGGTCCGTTTGTGCAAACGGACAAGTTTAGTTTGAATAAATAAGTTCCAGAAGATCTTTTCGTGGGGACATTGGTTACTGTTTTTGTTTACTGAGATCACGTGATTTTGACTCCCATAATTGTTTCTGTATTTACACTAGTGATGAAACCCCTTTTGTATCGGTAAATGATGGTTATTGTTTTGTGTTTGTACCCACCTAAAGCTAACACTTACTAGCTTATGTGGGAATTTAGTTTTTGTGGGAATTAATATTTCGCCATGAATAAGTTTGCTTTTCTAGTGTTTCTAGTTAGCTGAATATAGGAATGTTCGTTTTACGAAATATTCTGTGTGTTCATTCTTTATTGTTGTTCATTGTATCTCCGATCTGGGCGGCAGTGCTATCATGCAGCATATCCCTTGCAGCCCGTTATCTCCCATCTGGGAGACAGCTCCATCATGCAGCATATCTCTTGCAGCCCGTTCGCTCCGATCTGGGAGACAGTGCTATCATGCAGCATATCTCTTGCAGCCCGTTATCTCCGATTTGAGAGACAGTGCTATCATGTAGCATATCTCTTGCAGCTCGTTATCTCCGATTTGGGAGACAGTTCTATCATGCAGCATATCTCTTGCAGCCCGTTCGCTCAGATCTGGGAGACAGTGCTATCATGCAGCATATCCCTTGCAGCATGTAATCGACTGTCATGGGATTTTTGGTAATTTTTCATTCGGTAGTTTGCCGTTGCTTTCTGAATGTTCTGGCCGATCACCAGCCTCGGTCCCTGCTGCGCTTAGCCCGATACCAGGCCTTTCCAGCTGCTACCTTCAGAGTCATTGTCGACTAGGTCGTCTTCCGCCTTTTCCACCAGCAGCAGTGTGTACTAGTAAGGGTGAACTCCCCTCCCCATCTCTTTTTTCACTCACTTAATTTAGCCGGCCAGCCGAATCCAATGCCATATGGTGGCGCTGTCGTATACTCCCGACTCTAGCAGCCTTTACACGATCTAAGAAGAAATGTGGAAACCAAATAGGCCCCTGGCCATCATATATAGTACAGTATATTGGAACAAATCTGGCAAAGATGGCGCCGTAACTGGCTGCGAGTCTACATTTCTCTACTGTTTTGGATCATTATGGATGCCGCCAGACCACGGATTTCCCTGAATTCACACTAGTCGACGACTTTCACTTGTGTTCACGGATACGTGGAGTTGTTTTCCGTCTGGACTTGTTATTTCGTTCTATTTTTGTTTCTTCCGTTTTTTATCCTGGTCTGGACGCCGGCTGAATGGGGCTACGCTTAAACCTGTGTCGTATCTCACAGGTTAGTTCTGCCGGTTCACCTTCACGAATATGGCGTGTGGGAATTATAGATGCTACTATGATGAACTGAATACAGCTAGGGAGGGATGCCAGACTCACTCACACGCTGAGTGTTGTCCATACGACCTCTTGTGGTTATCGAAAAGGCACGACAAACTGCGTTAGATGCCTTCCCACCTTTCTACCCTGCGGGTTACATGTTTACGGAAAGGCTTCGGTGGTAACCCTGAGGCAAAATCTGCATCATATGCTATCTCCAGTCGTCTCGATAAATGTCTTGCCACTGGCAAAAGGTAGCTTAGGCTCTGGGAGTGAGGTTGACAAAAGGCGCAGTTTCTTCCTCACTTTAATCCAAATCTCCGCGCAAGTCACCCATTTCAGCGGACACAGCAAGAGATACGACTGTCCACACGGCTGAACAAAGAGAGTGGTCTTCATGGACAACTATTGGAACACAATGTCAGCTCCAACAACCGTCAATATCCAGTAAGCCAGTTCATCCATATGTCATGAGTGCATGGCTTATGGTTAGGAAAGGAAAGTGCAGCGAGGAAGGTAACTGGTCACCTCCCATATCTGTGCACGGAAATACTACAGTCTCTAGCAATATCTAACCAGCAGTTAAGTATGCTGAAGGACTTCCTTTCTTCCTTCATTACGGAAATTAATATTAGGCAATGAGTAAACAAACAAAGATGTTACTGGACGCTACAAAACTCTGGTTCTACAGATAACTTAACTTAACTTAACGTCTTTATACTGGTTTAGAAGACTCTGCAGAGTCTGTATTCAACCAGTTTCGTTTATATTTTCTTGCTCTAAAATCTATGCGCATCCAATCTATTCTTAAATGCATTAAGTGTCCCTGGCTCCATTACTTCCTGTAGCAATGCATTCCAAACATTCATCACTCTTTGACTAAAAGAATATTTCCTGATATCTAATCTGGACCTTTCTTTAGTTAATTTGTAGCTATGCCCTCTTGTTCTTGTAGGTGGTTGTATTTTGAAAACACTTGTTAGTCTAATTTATCCTTTCCTTTGATTATCTTATAAACCTGTATTAAGTCACATCGAATCCATCTCTTTTCTAGATACTGTAGACCGTTTTTCTGTCTTTCCACATTTATATGTTACAAATTCCATTGTCAGCTAAGAAGATTAATGTAGGTGTGTTGATAGAGGCTTGTGTACAAAGACAATGTTTTGCACACATCAGAACAAAGCAATAATCGACAGAAAGCGGCAAAAAAAGATGCAGAACTGTTTAACTTCATGCTATGGCGAATGGTCAGTCGCGTAGTTGATATATATCATTCTAGGACATGAGATACGCGTTTGTCTACGAACTCCAGTTGTCATATCATGTAATGATATTTGCAACTGACTGCTTAATTTCTCCATTCTGCTCTGTTCTGAATGTTATCATTTTTCTTCATTGGTGTTTCTTGTTTGTAACTCTTTGATTATTTCATCGAAATATATTTATCCTTGTGTGTTTGAAATTTCATTTAAATGATATTTTCCAACTATAGTGGTAAAGTTTTCACATCCATAGTTGAATCTACTTTGTCATCCTCTTATCATCTCCATTGATATTTTCATTCGTCGGGTTATTGTGTACTTTTAGTACTAATACTATTTTATTGCTGCTTTTATTATTACTACTTGTTATTATTACAATAATTATTACTATTGTTGTAACTGTTATTACAATTATAACTATTATTATTATTATTACCATACATATTATTATTACTATTATTATTACTATAATTATTATTTATATTAGTAGTACTATTATTATAATTATCATCATCATTATTATTGTTATTGGTAATACTATTATTATTACCGTTATTATTATTATAATCATCATCTTGTTGTTTTTTTGGTTTGAACACGGTTGTAGTCTAGTATGCTATTTTCATATTTCCACACACAGGGAGGTCGTATATTTCGAACCTCTGTCTTGAATTTTCATCAATACATGTAGTTCACGCCACTAACATACACTCTGGAGTCTTTCCGGAAACAGAAAGGGGAGCAAAGAATAGTACCGCTGTAATCTGCCTGGCATGTCACAAAGGCAACTTTAGAGGGTAGGGTATAGGGCTAGCTATTCTATCATTTAGAAAGCTTGAGAAAAGAAAATGGCAATATATGGACATGTCAAACGTTAATGACTTGTGGATTTGTTGAAGGGAGCTGACGATGTTTTCATTGATTGACTGACTGACTGGATAATTGATTGATTGATCGATTCTTTCATTCATTGGTATAGAAAAACTTACAAATTCTCCCTCTAATCATACATGTAATATAAACGTAATGCAGGTAGAAATAAATCGGCAGCGCGCTAAAATGAAGGTCAAACGTCGTTAAAAACATAAATTGGTTGGAATCATTTACCGTACCGGGACAGGAACAAAGGGAAACCCACCTTACGATTACAAGGCCTTGGTCACGGACAAAAACAAAACGAAATCATCTGTCGAATCACTACAAGGATAATGGACTTAGCAACGGATACAATGCCCTTATAATCGGAATCCATTAACCAGAAAGTGGTTAACAATGTGTTCTGTGCATATGGCAAGGTTAAAAGTATTTACATTTTGATTTGAATCTATATATGGTGTGTAAATCCTACCAGATTTTACGACGGCACTTTTCCCCATATAAAGGCTACTGAGCATTCTTACGTATACTTCTCAAATATGTAACACGGGAATAAACGAATGGGACTAACTTTCTGTTTTACAGGAATCAGGAGAAGTGGAATTAGAGCAATAAAAAGATGAAGAAGAAAAAAAAGAAGAAGAAGAAAAGGAAGAAGAAGAGGAGGATGATCTACCAAACTTTCATGGTTGGTTGATTAGTTGGTTATTGAACCAGCAGTATGTAGGCTCCTGCCCTTTGACACAATGCCATATAGTGGTATCTTCAAATGTTTGTGAGCTGCTGTTTAGCTTTATACAGTGTTCCACTTGGCTATTCTCTGAGTAAAAAGCTCTTTCCTAACACCGTCAAAACGCTGGACAATAAAACAGATGTTCAACAGTTTTGTAGAGATGTGTGCACAGCCAGCACTCAGGAGTATGCTGTGGTTGAATTCTGTTCAAGTGATTGTTAAGTTGTATGTATTGCGTGTGACGCGAGAAAATTATGCATTGATCTCTCCTTTTTAGGGGGTTGATGATATCTATGGGGATTTGGGATGGCCACATGTTTGCAGATCTCATTCTCAATAGTAGACATTGCCCATCTGTTCAGCCAAGCCCCTTTGTTCTCAATAGTAGACATTGCCCATCTGTTCAGCCAGGCCCCTTTGTTCTCAATAGTAGACATCGCCCATCTGTTCAGCCAAGCCCCTCTGTTCGCAGTCTTCGGTAGTTGTTTGACTGTCTGTAGGGTTGTTGGTGTGTATTGTTGTTCTTGACTTGATCCCTTCTTAACCGGTTTGTCTGCCCTGTCAGTGTCAGATGTATTTGTGTGGAAAGGGATCCATTGTATAACTAACTAAACGTTCTTACACTTTGTTGCTATTCAGATTAAATACTTTGCTAAAATATTAACTCATTACAACATACCATTACTCCCTCCAATATAATTTTTCAGATTTCACTTATTTTGAGATAGAAGTGCTGACCTTGGAGACGAGGCCGAGTGCAGGAGAAGGATGCCTGGCTGTAGGACTGGTGTCCGGTAACTGCGAGCCTTTCGTCCTGCCTGGATGGCCACTTCAATCTCTTGGTAGGAAGGCAGAGGGAGAGAGAAAGTGAGTGAGAGAGGGCTAGGGATTTGAGGAAAAAGAAAAATAACTATTTGCCTTCTTTTTCCATTTCTTTTTGATCAACATGTGCACCTAGCTCCATGGGAAGACCCAGAAACTGTTCCAATCATTTTCAACTACTATCGCTGTTTGTTAAGTTACATCCCCTACGTACCCACTCACGTTATCACAGGCTTCCTCGTGCATGATAAACTACTAGCAAGAGTCCATTGGAGGATTTAAATGAACAATTTGTCTTTGAGAAACAATCATGAAGGACGTATGAGGGCAAGTCGGTAAATAAGTCACAAATGACTATTTCAACAAACAAACAAAAATGAGATATGAACTTGAAACCATTTATTCTTGTCCTTCTTCTTCTTCTTCTTCTTCTTCTTCTTCTTCTTCTTCTTCTTCTGCGTTCGTTCTCAATCTCCCGCTACATAGCTCTGAACAGAACTTTGCAAATAGCAGGATGTAGTCCGGAGAACGGAATGCATTGTGTCGCTAGTTACCAGCTTGACTGCGATATTTGCACCTTTCGGTCCGACACATCCGTCTTCGGCAGGATTCTTGTCCTTAATTTCTGAACATAATTTTCACTAACATTGATACACTTTATCGGTGCATCAAAACCTGAAGCATTTAAGTCTGCTGTCTCAGCCGCATTAACACTTTACTTTCAACCTCTTCATCATTCGCAAAACGTCTCTAGCAAAAATGGGATTTGTGTGCCCCAAACAAGTGGTAATCGCTCGTAGATAAGTTGGGACTGTAAGGCAGATGTTCAAGCATTTGCCACCCTAGGTCAATTTTCTCCGTGTTGATCGAGTAGTACGTAGTGAGACATTGTCGTGATAGGGCATTACTCCTCTAGTCAGCAGGCTTTGTTTTACACCCGGAAGCATCAACATAACTTCACAGAAAGCATTTCTTTTGCCCTCCTTTTTCATCCCCCAACGCGCAATGGCGAGCTTTTCTTTAATTGTACACTTTGTGGGCACAGAAGCGATTGTTTACTTTCGCTTCACATGTGCATGTGACATCAAACGTCTGCTACCTACAGTAATCGCAAAACTGAATGCTGCTGCCATTTAGCGACACTTTTAGAAATTACCAGCTTCTTTATTCAGTCAGTTAAAATCAGTTTGTGACCTACTTAGTGACTTTTCTCGTAAATCAAAAGCTCTTTATGTTTGACGCGATCGTCTCTTACTCTGAACTGCTCACTTTACATTTATCTTATAAAATTGATCAATAATCATCGGTAGTGTAGTGGTTAAAGCACGGGCTGACCAGCCGAGCGGTCTTGTTTAAATCTCCAATTGATGCAAATTATTTTCTGCAGAAGACACGATCTAAAAACATTGGGAAGCAGAGAAAGTCTGCGAAGTAAAGGCGGCGAGCGTAACGCTGACCACATCACCCATAGTGTGCCGTTGGTCAAGAAAATATGAGTCTTACAGCATAAGCCAAATGTGTCACAAGAAACGTGTAGCCTAATCCGAATGAGCTGGCTTGCTAGATTGGGATTACAGCGTGCCTGGGGTTCGAGACCAAAAATAGAGCAGGAACAAAAATTAGGGCCTTGGTTTGTTCCTTTTACGACTTCTCTTCCAGTCGACCCAGCTGTAAATAGGTACTCGACGTATGAGTTGAGGAAGGTAAAAATAGCAAGAGAGGGAACTGGCCACCTCATATCACATAGGCTGCGGCTCAGTACGTGAAAAGTTATCTTCATCCCTGATGGCAACTGTTGCCATAGAATTTACCTTTACCTTTTATATGCCACATGGCATGTCAATGGGATCTTTACTTTTTCCTTTTATTAAAAAGTTTGCAATCAAATGATTGTAAATACAAATGATTCTAAATACAAATACAATTGTGTCTCAAAGAAACAAGCAAAAACTGACATTTGAGGGCAAAACTGAGGTTACTAATTCAGTGTATCTTAAGCATTGTTAATCATGATCACATGATGCTTGCGCCCACCCCCGACCTCAGGATTACAATAACAGTAATCACTTAAAATGTACTCATGCCGGGTAACACAAGGTACCCGATATTCCTGGGTTCATGCACCATAATAGACAGTGCTTGAAGTGTAACGGTCAGCAACCCAAAGATGACTGCTAGCAGTTATGGTCCGCCACCAAGAGTAGCCAAGACCGCTATCCACCTCCACGTAATGATTCTGGATAGCAGGCTGCAACAGGGCAGACTTGCTTAGTAGAATGGATCGAAAGTGAAGGCTAACTCGGTACCCAAAAATGCCATGCTGAAGTAGGATGTGTCAGACCGAAAGGTGCAAATGTCGCAGACAAACTGTAAACTATGCCAACGCATTCTGTTACTACATCCTGTTTCTTGCAAAATTCTTTTATGGCTTGCTAGCGGGAGATTGAGAACGTTCAGGGTTTGGCAGCGGGAGATTGAGAACGAACGACTACGACGAAAAAGAAGAAGAAGTGGAAGAAAAAGAAGAAGAAGAAGAAGAAAACAACAAGAAAAAGAAGAAGAAGAAGAAAACAAGAAGAAGAAGATTCGCCATAACAGTTGCTGGTATCGCCAATGCAAGAATGAGAGTAGACGGTCAATTCACATCATCATCAGTCCCATAACCCAGAAGATCGATGAGGCACCGTTATTGCAGTTTGTAGTCCCAGCTCCCGTCATACAACAACGGTGTGTCTTGGGTACACACCTGACGGAGCCCATGCCTCTCCAGGCGGCAGTTCATTATAGTTGTGTCTAAATTTCATACAACAACGCTGACCCTGTCTTCAGCTAGGACGAAGGGCGCCAATCTCGTGAAATTCAGCCGGGTGAACTAGACCGTGAAATATGACACATGTTTAAGCGTAGTGCAATTCATATAGCCGATGTCCATTCCAGGATAATTGGACGGAAGAAAACACACAAAACGAACGAATTAACCAATCCAAATGGAAAACAACAGCACGTTTGCGTGAAGACAAGCGTAAGTCGTCGACTAGTATGAATACCAGGCAAATCCATGTTTGGAGACATCTATAATGAACTAAAACAGAAGAACAATGTAGACCAGTTATGGCGCCATGGCTGCTCTTTTACTCATAGAGAAACCACATCACAATAGATGACCCTTGTTCTGTCCTTCCCTTTCAAAGATAGTCACCCCACTTCTGATGACCTCTATACAATTGATTACATCACATACATGGGCACATCACCATCGTGATTGTTTGTTCTCCCATTAATGATTAAAGTCAGATCAGAAGCACGATTTCTACTCCAAGCCCGATGATAGTCCATCCCATCCCACTACGAGCTCATCGTTCTTGGAAACCCCTGGAACTGACAACAGTGGCTTCGAGGCCATTTTGATCTAGATGGAAATGAAATCTCAAATGAAAACTTGGATAGATTCATCACTTTTTGTGCCTCTTTTGTCCTCATGATTGTAGGCACACAGAGACCCGGCCTAATAAGATGGTATAGGGTGCACCTAGACGTCAAGTCCGTGGCAGAACGGACTACCATCTGCTTCAATCTAAGTTCGCGATCATCCCAAGACGCCATACAAAGACCAAAACAGCAACTAAATGCAACATGGAGTACATACATACCAATCATTACTCTATATCAACACAAAACAAGTTTGTAGCCCTGTGTTCACTTCTTGATTAAGCTGAACCCTTCGTTTCTATGATAGCCCAAGCGATGTACGAGGTCACAATTGAGGTATTAGGTCCCAGAAAGGCCACCAGGAAACCCGCGCTCACGACGCAAACTTTATTCATCCTTGAAGTCGAAATGTCCAGAAACGACTTGGCTGAGCAAAGACAACTCAATAAATCAAAGAGCTGCCAAGAACGACCGAGAACAATACTGTATTGCTTCTAAGCTATAGCCGATTGCGCTGAAGAAGGTCTCATGAACAATAAAAAGATATCGGTGTACTGTGCAATCATGTCTACAAAATCCGATTTTTCTCTTTCTTTCTCTCTCTCTCTCACTCTCTCTCTCTCTCTCTCTCTGTGTGTTTGTGTGTGTGTGTGTGCGTGTGCGTGTGCGTGTGCGTGTTCGTGTGCGTGTGCGTGTGCGTCCAAACCAGCGAATAAGTAAATCTGACGCTCTCCCTCAAACCAAGAAAAAGTGAAAATGCAGATCGATGCCTTAAATCTCCCCCAACTTCACCCCTGCCGGATTTGCTCCGTGACTCTATTTCAGCTGTTCCTCTTACAAACATAAACTTGGTTACCCCAACCATCGCCACAAACAGGGCTACCCTACACAAGATTAAAAATAACAGCGTCGCGGGCTAGGATGGCAGCTCTTCAGAACCGCTGAACTACAAATTAGATCCAACGTGTACCATCATGCATTAACTATTTACAAGTCTGAACCACCAGACAGATTTCTGTTGCATGGCGGGACGGAACTATGACCAGAATTTCTAACGTACACAGAGAAGGGATCACGAACGTAGTAGCTGCATGCCTATTACATTGTTCTATGTCTCGAGTTAGGTTTTCCCTCATCAACGTCTCTCCAGGCTGCAGCCTTTGCTGAAGAAAATTCAACGCCTATAACTATTAAGCTTCACAGCCTACCACTTCACCGTTGATACCATTCTTGTACTTCACCTCCTCACTGAAAGACACAGTGGATGCAATCACTCCCTTCAGGTTGCGTGTGTCGACTTCAGCAGCGTGCGAGATTTACTGTCAACGGCAATCAACATCAATCCTACCGATGACTTCTTATACTTGGCAGCAGACAGACTTCTGATGCACGCAGTAATCCAGATATCACTCAGAAGATCTACCTCGCAGCGTCATCCATGAACTCTCTCACAGTCTGAACCCAGCAGAAGCTTAACCTGGAATCCAAGCTGCACTGCTATAAATCATGTGTCATTTCAATTAGCTTGTATTGCTCCGAAGCCTGGATTGTCTTACATGGAGATCGAATGCGTCTAGAGACCTTCTACATACGCAGCCAACAACGTATCATTGGAGCGTGCTGGCAAGACTTAGACACCAGCACCGAGGTCTACCGACGGACAGTACGCAAGAGCATTTTCTCAACGCTGGATTGACGCCTCCTCTTTTCTGCCGAAGACGGATGTGTCGGGCCGAAAGGTGCAAATATCGCAGTCAAACTGTAAACTAGCAACACAGCGCATTCCGTTCTCTGGACTACATCCTACTACTTGCAAAGCCCTGCTCAGGGCTTGGTAACTGGAGATTGAGAATGAGCACAGAAGAAGAAGAAGACGCCTCTTCTCTTTCGTTCACCAAGAGACCCGACTCTATCATGGCGCCCCGACTCGTCAACTTCAATGCATGTGCCTAGAAATCAGGAACAAGAAGAGACCCCATTCCTCACGTATGCCCGCACAACACCTGGCTGAGACAAATCATCTCCCCTCAATCTGCTCTTCTGGTTTGGCACATTGACCGGCAAACGTACTACATGAAGTTTAGTACTAAGACGTCCATTTTTGTTTTTAGTTTTGGTACATCAACTGGCAAACAGACAAAGAGCGAGAATTATGAATGTTAATGCTCTGACTTCCATAACTGTAAAAGTCGCGCATCCATTTGCAGCTCGGTAGACCAGAACGTGATGTGACTATGCTCATTTCCGGTCAGTTTTGAGGTTAGAGACAAGAACTTATTTTGGTCTTCCTTGCATACTTTCTTGCATAAAAAATAACACTACCGATTTCTAATGTGTGCGTCTATGTTTATCAATGTCAGAAAAAGAGATGAATAAGAAATGAAGACATTTGAAATATGATGGAAACCTCCTCTAGTGTGGAATACATTACAAGCCCGAAAATATGTTCGTTCGTTCATCTCATGAGAATGTGGTCTGTTCGACTCATACTGCGCTTATAACACATGAAGTTTCGGTTACAGGACACGAGAGCGATCTCGCAGAAGATAGATGACACACGAGTAATTGTTTAGCAACACGAGCTTACAACGACCGATGCAACACATTTAGGCCAAATTTAGGCCAAATATGTTTCCCATTATTCCAAGTATCAGGCCCTAATACAAAATGTTGGACTCTTCGTAGATCACACTAAAATATGGTAGTGGTAACCGTCCACCTTCTTTCGTCAGTCTGTCAGCCTCCTCACTGCCTTGAATGTTACTGTGGGACACGCCTCTCCTGAGTGTGGACTGCTGGCATAGTTGGCAGAGTATACAGCCCTTATGATTTTAGGAGTTTTACTTAACGTGCAGCCCATACATAGCACGCATTGAATAAATTCTATTACGTTAAAGGTTCCGGAGATTCTGTGAGAGATCGTGATTGATTAAAATAAAAAATTAATATCTAAATACTTTCAAAACTCAACTTTTAGAATACACGTACACGAATTACGCTTTTCGCCCTCGAATTGTGTACAGAGACCGAGTATCTATGTGTATCCGTGTGACATTAATCACTAATATGATATCGTGTATTTTATTTATACTCTTTATATCAATGGTATTTAATAGCGTGAACATGACCATTTTTTTATGTTAAAGACATAATAAATAGCAGGAATAGCACCACAGCTCAACAGAGAGCAAGCCGCAAGAGGCGACTAACTGATATGGCATAACACCAGACATGGGTAGATGGTTTGTAAAGATTTGTAAAGAGAAGAGAAACAAAGATGACGCCTGACAGACTGAGGGTCTACTTTTCTCAACTGTAACATATTGACTAAGACATCTGCCTCACATCAAGGTCATCTGCAACATATTGACCAAGTCTTCTATCTCACGTCAAGGTCAACTGTAACATATTGATGAAGTCCTTACCTTACACCAGAGGGGCACTTAGAACATACTGACCAAGACCCCCACCTCAGGTCCATACCATGCACCTGGAAACAAACAGCTATATCACTGATGTGTCTACTGCATGACCCAGCATTGAACTACAGCTAAGATGACTCAAGTACGATTTTCCACAGTATTTTTTGGAAAATATGAATAACCACCACAACTCGCTACCAGCGAAACATTGTCAATAAGTGTGAAAAACTAAGCCCCAGTATTTTCTAACAAAAACAACCAAGCTGTAAATGGTTACCTGACTAGCTGCTAGTGAATGCAAGAAGCTGAAGAAAGAGCTAAATTAAGCACCCCACCTCAGAATAGACTGAGGCTTACCACACGTAGCTAGAAACAATTAATACTCGCCACCCCCACCTCAGAATAGACTGAGGCTTACCACACGTAGCTAGAAAGAATTAATACACGCCACCACCACCCCTCACCCCACACCCCCACCTCAGAATAGACTGAGGCTTACCACACGTAGCTAGAAACAATTAATACTCGCCACCCCCACCCCCACCTCAGAATAGGCTGAGGCGTACCACACGTATATTGCGACAATTTATACTCCCCCGCCCCCCCCCCCTGTTTTTTGACTACCTTCAACTTTGTACAGGTGCACGCGTGGACGTCAGGTAGTGTCTTAATCAATGTGTTTGACCTGACCCTAACGATAGCTTCGTCCACATATTTTGTATGTAAAGCCGGTATTGGAGATGTTCTACTTATTACTATGGACCGTCACTAAGTAAATATCAATTTTATGAGTAACCTTTTTGGAAGTGAGAACCATACATTTGTTGTCTTTTATTGTTGTGTTATAGTCCCCGTGTCTGGCAAAACACATTGTTGATCTGTCCACTAGCTTGTGGATGCCCTCTAGAAAAAGTTTTTTGGTGTGATTATCAAGCAATTTTGCACCATCTCCATTACCTCGATGTCAGCTGCCCTGTAATCCATCTGCTATACACTTTCCTTTAACCGAGGTCATCATGCATTATTTTGTGCGCAACGCCGTCACTGATGTTAAAATCTGTAGCTATTTCGTCAATAGTGACTCCCCTGTTGCACGGACTAGCTGGTCGATCTGCTGTTTCACTGTCAGGTGCTACGCGTGCTGGTCTCCCACGCCGCGGCTCATCAATATCATTGTGTCTGCCGTTTTAAATATTTTTACCCAATAATTCAATAATTCACATCCTCTGACTCAAATAACTGTGTCTATACTGAATTGTTATTCTTCAGATTTCAGAAGGTTCACACACTCTGACAACAAAAAAAATAAAACCAATAACGTCTCACTGTTTTTCTACAGTGCAAGTCGACATTGGGGCGGCCATGTTGTACGTTATATTCCTCCCGCGCTTACTGCTCGATCGTTACATTCCCTACATATAATATTGTTAAAGAGCCATTTAGTGTCATGAAATAAGATTTTCCATTGTACATACGCTTTCCTGAACTTTATAATAAAACTGCTGTTACGTTATGACTGGCCCTCGTATTATTTATTAGCTTCTCTGAGCGAACAGTTCTTGTGAGGTCTAGGACAGTCGTTCTAGGCGTCATGTGGGTTTCCTTCCAACTCACGTCAGTAACCAGGCGTGTTTCTGGGCCCTTCCAACTCACGGCAGTAACCAGACGTGTTTCTGGGCCCTTCCAACTCACGGTAGTAACCAGACGTGTTTCTGGGCCCTTCCAACTCACCACAGTAACCGGAGGTGTTTCTGGGTCCTTCCAACTCACGGCAGTAACCAGACGTGTTTCTGGGCCCTTCCAACTCACGGCAGTAACCCGACGTGTTTCTGTACCCTTCCAACTCACGGCAGTAACCAGACGTGTTTCTGGGCCCTTACAACTCACGGCAGTAACCAGACGTGTATCTGGGCCCTTCCAGCCAACGGAGTGGGATCTCAAGTAGATCGGCTGATTTAAGCATGACAAATATTTTGGCTCTTATTCTTCTTACCCCTCAGTACTCTAGCCGGAGTGTAGCCCCCGCCCCCACCTCCACCACGTTTGACCTACTGCACTTTATGGGCCTTTGCAGTTGTGATTTCTGTAGCAATTTGCTATACACGATAAAGTCGCTAGTGCCATGCACAACTCTATGAAGTCGCCTTTTATGACGCTTACAGAGGTGCAGTGTGTCTATTATTTCTTCCCAAGTAAGGGGTCCACATCCACAAGAAAGAGGCCTAGGATCCACATGTAGATTCGAACAGATCAGTAACAAACGCTGTGGATCTTAGGGCTCTCCTTGTCCTTCCTTTTCTTCTTCTTCTTCTTCTTCTTTTTCTTCTTCTTTTTCTTCTTCTTCTTTTTTTCCTTCTTCTTTTTCTTCTTCTTCTTACCTTTATTCTTTTTTCCTTTTATTCTTCTTTTTCTTTTTCTCCTTTTTCTTTCTCTTGTTGTTGTTATTGTTGTTCTACTTCTTATTATTCTCCTTTTGCTCCTCTTCTTCATCCTGTTCTTATCTTTTTCCTCTTCTTCCTCTTCTTTTTCTTCTTCTTCTTTCTTTTTCTTCTTATTCTCCTTTTTTAATTCTTCTTCGTCTTCCTCTTCTTCTTCTTCTTCTTGTACTTGTCACTCCAGATGAGTATAGATCAAACAGACTGTGTTCTGAGTAAATTCACCATTGTGGGAATCACAGTATCCAACCCTGCATCATTGATCAGGCTACTGTAGCTCAGTCTTTTCCGAGATACAAGAAGTGGAAGTGAGGTGGGAGCAGGGAGATGTTTTGGTCAGTGTGTATCCTCTGACTCTGACGTTAACTTACGCCACCTGGCCATGACTGTAACCTTTGCCTTCTATTGAAGGCATGATATAACAATAACGCAAATTCGGAACATTCATCATCATCATCATCATCATCGTCATCATCATCATCGTCATCATCATCATCATCATCGTCATCATCACCATCGTCATAATCATCATCATCAACAACATCATCATCATCTTCGTCATCATCATCATCATCGTCATCATCACCATCGTCATAATCATCATCATCAACAACATCATCGTCATCATCATCATCATCGTCATCATCGTCATCATCACCATCGTCATCATCATCATCATCATCATCGTCAACAACATCATCATCATCTTCGTCACCATCATCATCGTCATCATCATCATCATCATCTTCGTCATCATCATCTTCGTCATCATCATCATCATCATCATCATCATCGTCATCATCATCATCTTCGTCATCATCATCATCAGTCCTGTAACCTGAAAGGTCATTGGGGCACCAATGCTGCAGTTTGTTGGACCAGTTCCCGCCACTCAACTCGGTTTTGTGCCAGGATATTTGTTCTAGCTATGGACCTTCACGTCCACTCTCTGATGTTGTCTTCCCATCTTTTTTCTGCCTCCCTTTCTTACGCCTCCCAGGCACAGCACCTTGTAGGACCGTCTTGGTAAACCCAGAGATCTTGAAACATGCCCATACCACGTGAGGTTGCGTGCTTTTACTATATTCAATGTCTTTATATTGGCCGAACTCTCTCTTAACGATGTTCCGAACTGCCTTATTCATGAAGTGGTCTAGATACGAAATGCCTAGCATTCGACGCAGACATCTCATCTCCATTGCACATATTTTTCACTCTAGAACAGCTGTCAGAGTCCTTGTTTCGCACACGTACAATTACACGGAGTTGACATGTGCATACATTAAACTGAACTTGGATTTCAAGTTGATGGTTGTGTCCCTTCATAGCGCATTAGTTTGGTCAGAGCAGCCATGGTTCATCACTGTTCTTGCCTGAATCTCAGTTTTTGGAACCTGTCGCATCCATCAGTACTTTGAGGTATTTAAACTGTTTAACAACATTAGTACAACAACAACAACGTTTATTAAACAAGAACAAAGTACTTTGAATCCGTTTTAAAGCCAAATGCATGGGCTACATTCCCATGTATTTATTTCTGTGTTATACACTACGCTCACTAACATTTGTAACCACAAATTGGCAACAGCTATGTTAATAGGCACGGAAAAACAAAACGAAAAAAACCAAGAACTACGCCCTAATTTTGTTTTAGAACACACACAATGTACAATATAATTAGGCAGCCTGTTTCACACGGACAATTACACTGTACTGGCTCTGCGAGTGATATATCCTTTAGGCTGCACCAATCCACCCTCATCTCACGGATCCCCGTGGTAAGGAGCGACACGCAGATAAAGCCAAGCATAGCACGACCGTCTGCAGGACCAACGTCCATTCTCAGCATGCTAGGGATGTGAGGAAAGCTATTACAACCCGCTATTAACTCCGTTCTCAGTACGCACAAACAAGTAGACCTACTGGTTGTGGACATTTAAGCAAGAACACTAGCAACAACTTTAACCTCATTGGTTAAATGCATTCTTTTCTCGTTATTTACTATTTGTCGGTTATCAATTATCCCAATGGGGCCTAGTGGTTAAGTGGCACGGCTCACGATCCGAAGGTGCTGTGTTCGATCCCCGGGGAAGCAAACCCTTAGAAAATGCAGGAGGAAGCAGACCCTTACATAAAATGCGTGCTGAAGTCGGATGCACTGGGCCGACAGGCGCAAAATAAAAACCACAGTGCAACGCACACCGCCTTGGGGAATAGAGAAATAAGGCAAACGCAGAAAGAAAAAAAAATTAAATAAATTATCCCAATAGGGATAAGATGCTGAGCAGCGCATGCGATGCAGTGGTCAGAGACCTATAGCTGACTGCTAGCGTCAGGGCCAGCGAACCATAGCTGCAAAGACCCTTCTACACCTCCACGCGGTGATCCTGGATAACAGGCTGCAGCAGGGCAGACTGGTTAAGGAGAAGGGATCGAAGAGGGAATGCTAACCCGGTACTCAAAAAATGATTCTGAAGTCGGATGTGTTGGTCCGAAAGGTGTAAATATCGCAGTCAAGCTGTAAACTACGACACAACGCATTCCGTTCTCTGGACTACATTCTGCTACTTAAGCTTTTTCAGGGTTTGGTAGTGGGAGATTGAGAACGAAGAAGAAGAAGAAGAAGAATTATCCCAATGGATGACTAAAAGATGCAGATAAGCGGGCATTGAGCATCAGCTCCCTAGTGACGATCTTTCAGGTGGCCGGGTCACTAGACATATTATATTCTTCAAACGGGCTGGCGAAACTGAGTGAATAATGATGGGATAGCCGTCTCAGATGTATATGCTTCGTCCATGGCAGGATGTAGCGATCTTGGGACAACGATACATTGTACTGCCTACCTTCAGCGTTACTTGAAAGATGCGTATATACATCCCCTTCGTAATGATAATCAGCAGTTGACCAGTTCTGATTGACATATCGGTATTATTGGCTTTATCAAACCATCTAAGCAGTTCAATCCTGAGCAGACGTGATGATAAAACTTTGTATCTTCCTAACCCTGGCCTTGGTAGATAACCATGTTTCATGTGCCATGCATCAACGAGTATTTTACATTAGATTTAAGCATTTTCAATTTTGTTTTAGAATCAAATCACGAGGACTCGCCATAAAGAGTTTAGTGAAATAAAAACTCCTGTATTTTTAAATTCTTAGGCCAATATAATCTTCTGTACGCCAGCTTGTCAATTTTGCTCCTTAACATTAGCTGGGTACGAAATACGATTGGTTAATTTTTGCACTTTAACACTGAATTTAGTTTGCCTAACAGCCTTGTTCGTGGCATTCTTTTCAGCAAAGCGCATCTGTCACACGAGATCCCATTGTTCTAATCCGGATTGCCTGTTAATTCACTCTATGTTCTGTTATCTGGTGAATATGTTTTCTGTTGTCTGCTGTATGTTTTCTATTGTCTTGTGCACATGTTTTCTGTTGTCTGGTGTAAATGTTTTCTGTTGTCTGGTGTATATGTTTTCTGTTGTCTGCTGTATGTTTTCTATTGTCTTGTGCATATGTTTTCTGTTGTCTGGTGTAAATATTTTCTGTTGTCTGGTGTATATGTTTTCTGTTGTCTGGTGTATATGTTTTCTGTTGTCTGGTATATATGTTTTCTATTGTCTGGTATATATGTTTTCTGTTGTCTGGTATATATGGTTTCCGATGCATGGTTTTATTTGTTGTACGTGTGCCTATACTATATTTCTCTTTGCGATTATTATTGGTCACCACATTAAAAACTAACAATAATAGCAACGTTAAGATGGATTTTAATGTGAGAATAGCAACAGACTTATAAACACTTCAATTAACGAGTAAAATGTTTTCACAATAAACTTTTTATGTTGCAAACATTCAACTTAAAATGTTCTCACATTAAACATTTTATGTCATAAACATTTAACTTAAAATATTCTCACCATAAACATTTTATGTCATAAACATGCGACTTAAAATGTTCTCACTCACAATAAACTATTTATGTCGTAGACATAAAAAAAAGATCGATAAAGCTGATAGTGGGATTCAAGAATTACTATTATGAGGAAAGACTCAGAAAAACCGGTCTACAGTGTCTAAAAAAGAGAAGAATTCCAGTTGACAATACAGGTTTATAAGATAATCAAAGGAACGGATAAATTAGACTATAACAAGTTTTTTAAAATACAACCACCTACAAGAACAAATTAGCTACAAATTAACTAAAGAAAGGTCCAGATTAGATATTAGTAAATATTTTTTTAGTTAGTGCGGGGTGAATGCGTAGAAGGTATTATCACAGAAAGTAGTGAAGGCAGGGACAATTAATGCATTTAAAAATAGATTGGATTCACAAAGCTTTTAGAGGAAGGTAATGTAAATGAAACTGGTTGTATATAGACTCTTCAGAGTCTTCTAAACCAGTTTAAAAACGTTAAGTTAAGTTAAGTTGGACGATTGAACATGGTCTCCCCCTAAACTTGTTATGTCAGTAGCTCTGGTACTATTCTCTTGCACGCATTTTATACACACGTTGATGTATCTCAATCATTGTTGCTTTTGAATTGTTCTGCAGTTTCTCTGGAGAAGAGACTCAGGGTCAGGTTAAACATTCTAACACCCCCCCCCCCCCCACCCCACACACACACAACGTCAAGTCTACAGCGTTCTTCTGGAAATAGGTTGTGCCACATAGGTCGGACACATGCGGTGTGGATCGACTATAGTGGTGAGCCTACTAAAATTCTCAAATTGCACAACAGCCATGAAGATCCAGAACAACCTTCTGTAGTGGGCAGCGAGGTATAAGAAGAGCCACTGTAACCCGCTACCAAAGACACGTGGCTAAGATTCAATAACTCGGCACGATTAGCATGGAACAAATGCAGCCCCCTAGTGTATTCTGGTCACGGTCAAGGTAATTAGGTGGTAGTGTGGATAGACTTTCTAACATGAGGTCTCCGTTTTATTAGGTATGGTTGTCTGTGGCATTATTCGCCAGTTGTTTTCTCTAAAATTGGAATATGCCGGTACCCATTTACAGCTGGTGCCATGCTTATTAGAGCTATAAAGTTCAATAAAAATCTATATAATATAGATGTGACCCCGATTTGCAATATTATTTGATAAGTTGTTTTGTTAATGACAAAACCTTAATTAATTATAAACAAAACACATGATAACATGATATTAAGGTTCAAACAAATGCAGTAAAACGGAAATGACATTCAAAACAAGCACATAACAGTAACTCCTTGAGTAGATCACTAGGTCTCATTATGGGAAGGAAAGATTAGGGACACTACAGCAACATGCGTGTCATAAAAAGCGACTAAAGAAAGTTGTGCTTGGAGCTAGAAACCAAATTGTGTAAAACAATTGCTAGAGAAACCAGAAATGCTAAATCATGAAAAGTACAATAATGCAGGGTTTCTGAAGAAGTTCAATTTGGTGGTGGCCTAATACTCCGATAGAAGTGGAAAAGAGACAAAACAAAACATAATGGTGAACTAGTTAAATATACAAATTGCACCAAAGCGTATTATATTGGTTTGGCACGTCACACATTTGGTTTCTGTTCACACACACATTGCAGCATACATTCTTGAACAAATCTTATTTCTGTATCACTGAATATCTCCGCGTGAATTCCCTGGCTGGCGCCTTTCTAAGAACGAAATAATGTGCCCACTGCACAAAGCAATACATGTCGTTAAAGGTGTGTAAGCAAGGTGTAGCTTGGGCCGACCAATTCATCGACTTAAACAAATCGTCTACCAGAGCACACTTAAAGTTTTGACTCTCGTTGCATCAACCGGAGGTTGAAAGGACTTTTGATGAATGAATGCTGATAGCTTTTTTTTAAAGGAGATAATACGTTCATCAAAATCGATGACATTATTAGGTTATATCTCACACAGAATAACAGACGATCGTGCACGTCTATATAGGTCAAACTAGGTCAAAACTATCTTTGAGCTATATATGACAAGCAGGTACTGTCTTCATTTCTTTGTGTGTGACGAAAGCATAAACATTATTCTCCAAATCTTTCTCGATTTGTCTAAATCTTTTGTATGTTTCAGGATTGTGCTAATGAATATTTATTACAAATGAATATCAACAAATTAATGTTTTTAATGAATATCAGCATCATAATTAGTTGTCAGACCATAACTTCATCTGACATATTGTGCCACTTTGACAGCATTATGCAAAAAGTTATTGATCTATAGTTTATATCAGCCACTGAGGTAAACATACCATCTTTACAAAACCCATCGTAGCAGAACATTCGGGTTTCAAACTAATCAATATTTCTTAACCATGTCTCAACACACTTTCTTTATACTCATATACTCAAATCGATTGTTCTGTTCTTTCTCACGAAGAGAACTCCGGTAAGAGAAATAATATCTTTATTTAACAAAGCGAGCAGTGTAGTCTTCAAGATACTGAACGTTTTTGGATTTAACTTGGATGTTAGCACCGTTCTCTACCATGATTGGCAGCTGAAATGTTAGCAGATCCAGTTGAGCCGAGTCAGATGCGTTTATTAGCAAGTGCACTATTCTTTGACCGAGGGTCTTAAACAACTCGATATTTGTCTCCCCCTTCTGACGAATGGACAGAACCGTTTCTGCTTCTTTCTTCCAGAGAGCGAGAAAATCATCGAAAGCTTTTCCATGATACTCGATGCTAACCTCTATCCAGTATACACCTTCCCTCTGCAAACAACTGAAAGGCTCACACAGTTCCTTGGCCACGTTCATGTTCTGCGCAAAATTCTCATAACATATTACAGGTTGGCTATCCACATCAATCGGTCCAAGTTGCCATAGACTTGCCACGATGCGCTCAAACTCACCGATGTCGGATACTTGGATATATACCAAAACCTTCGCGTCTCCAGAAACTTTGAATTTGTGTAAGATCTTCGTGGCATTTTGGTGGTCCACAAGTATGTCTGAGATCTTGGAAATTAGTGGTGGCACATCCAATCCTTCCCTTTGTGGTTGAATTGTAATTGTAAGAAAAAACACGCTGGGACTACTTACGGCCTTGGACATTTTTGGTTAAAATATGACACTATTATTATAATAACAGTATGAAAATGTGTCCTATATACTAGCTTTTACTGCAACTGTGCAACTGCGAGTAAGGCTGCGAGAGTGATAGCAGAATCAACTGCGACGCATTTATATATAACCTGTTTGACGTTCACTGCTGGCCATGAAACTGTATCCGGCTGTCTTATCGCGCTCAAAGTGCACTGGTTGCATAACTGACTGGTGATGTGTTGTGTACAAGGATTTATTTCATTCGAAAACAGTGACTCTGCATTTTTTAAATTTACCTTATATCCGCCTCTTCCCAGCAAATGCGAAATATCATCTATCAAAATATGTGTATCCAATGGTGTACATACCTTACTATTGCTACAGCGGTTTAAAGGTCCGGCATCCGTGTCATTATTTGTACCCTTTCTCCATAAAAAATCTGGCAAAGATGGCGCCATGACTGGCTGCGAGTCTACATTTCTCTACTGTTTTGGATCATTATGGATGCCGCCAGACCACGGATTTGCCTGGAATTCATACTAGTCGACGACTTACACTTGTGTTCACGGATACGTGGAGTTGTTTTCCGTCTGGACTTGTTATTTCGTTCTATTTTTGTTTCTTCCGTTTTTTATCCTGGTCTGGACGCCGGCTGAATGGGGCTACGCTTAAACCTGTGTCGTATCTCACAGGTTAGTTCTGCCGGTTCACCTTCACGAATATGGCGTGTGGGAATTATAGATGCTACTATGATGAACTGAATACAGCTGGGGAGAGATGCCAGACTCACTCACACGCTGAGTGTTGTCCATACGACCTCTTGTGGTTATCGAAAAGGCACGACAAACTGCGTTAGATACCTTCCCACCTTTCTACCCTGTGGGTTACATGTTTACGGCAAGGCTTCGGTGGTAACCCGGAGGCAAAATCTGAATCCTATGCTATCTCCAGTCGTCTCGATGAATGTCTTGCCACTGGCAAAAGGTAGCTTAGGCTCTGTGAGTGAGGTTGACAAAAGGCGCAGTTTCTTCCTCACTTTAATCCAAATCTCCGCGCAAGTCACCCATTTCACCGGACACAGCAAGAAATACGACTGTCCACACGGCTGAACAAAGAGAGTGGTCTTCATCACTTGTGATGGACAAACTATCTCCCTAAGATTATCATTATTTGTACAGAAGAAAACTGGGCTTAAGGCGCCAGTGACTCGGCTTTCGAACTCCAGCTATTAGTTGAAAAAAGTCCCTCCTGGCTCATTGTAATCCACACGAGAATTCAGATAGTTATACGTGACTGTCCGAGATAATGTATGCTTCCCGCCTTAGAGGCTTTTTGTCACTGTATGATTACACCTAGGGAGCGACTCCGGTCTATGACAGTCAACATCTTACCTAGAGAACGACTCCCGGCTATGACAGCCCACATCTTACCTAGAGAACGACTCCCTGCTATGACAGCCCACATCTTACATAGAGCGACTCCCGGCTATGGCAGCCCACATCTTACATAGAGAGTGACTCCCGGCTATGACAGCCCACATCTTACATAGAGAGCGACTCCCGGCTATGACAGCAAACATCTTACAAAGAGATCGACTCCCGGCTACGACAGCCCACATCTTACATAGAGCGACTCACGGCTATGACAGCCCACATCTTACATAGAGCGACTCCCGGCTATGACAGCCCACATCTTACATAGAGAGCGACTCCCGGCTATGACAGCCCACATCTTACCTAGAGAGCGACTCCCGGCTATGACAGCCCACATCTTACATAGAGAGCGACTCCCGGCTATGACAGCCCACATCTTACCTAGATAGCGACTCCCGGCTATGACAGCCCACATGTTACCTAGAGAGCGACTCCCGGCTATGACAGCCCACATCTTACCTAAAGAGCGACTCCCGGCTATGACAGCCCGCATGGTACCTATCAGTATGGTTACGCCTCTCGTTTTTCAAACTCACTTTCACGTGCAACTACCCATCCGTTTCCTGTTTTCAAATGTCATTTCCGGCATCTGGCACTGCATACACATTCAATCCACTTTTCCTATTTGTGTATGAGTTGTCTGGCTGTTCTTTTCTTTTCTGTGTGCTTGATTTGTGAAAATGCATTTGGTGAGATGATTTATAATTCAGAAAGCGGACTGGAAAAAGTTTCAGTATTCAACCTGTCTGGTGTTTTTCCACCGGCTCTTCCTTCTCTCTATCTGCGCTGCTGTTCCTTTCGTTCAATCCATATGTACGGCGTTTCACTCAATTGACTCCCTAGCTTTCTCTATATCTGACAACGAGATCTACATTACATAATGTGATGAATCAAACTTCATGTTTCGTATATACTTAACTACTAAAATTATACCGCGCGATCAATACAAAATCCGTACGCTGGACACGTCTATGCACATACAAGTAGAAATAATATAACTATATAAATCGGTACCTGAGACACGAAAGTAGATGTTACACAGTTTACAATTCTAAAAAACAAGAACGGTAAACAATCTGACCAGGATACGGTGATTAAGCTTCGGTTATCAATCTTGATATGTCAGTTGTTCTTTCAAATGTGTGTTTGATGTTCATTAGAAGTTATTGCTTAGACCAATGCATTGCCTTGTTTTTTGTTCGTAAGCTAAGCTAATGAATTTGTTTGCGGGATCAAGATGCTGAGAAGCGCATAATCTGCAGTAGGCAACGACCCATAGCTGACTGCTAGCGGCAGGGCCAGCGAACCAAAGCTGCCAAGACCCTTCTTCACCTCAACGAGGTGATCCTGGAAAACAGGCTGCAGCAGAGCAGACTAGTTAAGGAGAAGGGATCGAAGAGGGAATGCTAACCCGGTACTCAAAAAATGGTTGCTGAAGTCGGATGTGTTGGACCGAAAGGTGCAAATATCGCAGTCAAGCTGTAAACTACGACACAACGCATTCCGTTCTCTGGACTACATTCTGATACTTAAGCCCTTTCAGTGTTTGGTAGCGGGAGATTGAGAACGAACGAAGGCACGCCAATTTGTTTGCCACAATTTAGTATGTTGAACATAGCAGTAACTAAAAACTTTCTTGTTCATATCCAGTCCACCCATCTCCTACAACCTTTAATATATAGATCTGCCCAAAATGCAGTAATGTCGACTCTAAGTAACATACACAATATAGCATAACATTCCTCATTTACTTGTTGCCAGATATTCTGTACAGCCAATGAAGTCGTTCGGAAACAGCAATAATTTCGTTTTTAGATAACGGTTAATTCTTTATTCATATTGAATTCATTCTGAGAATCAACTACACTCCTATATCTTTCTTTGCATCATGTGAATTTATGTGTATCTTGTTGCATTTCCCTTCTATGTATTGCTGAACTTGAACAGTATTATTTATGAAGTCAGCTAACAAAGAACATTTTAAACAACAACAGTACACTTTAATAAATATTGCTATTACATCAAGTTTATCAAACATTCAACTTAAACATCAACGCATTACTTTACTTAACATAATCCTAATGGTTATCATGTAAACTAACAGACGATCATCACTGTTTTAATAATTCATATTTTGGGTCACTTTAGAGTTCAGTCTTGCTGATGGTGTATTTTCTACCGATCTTTGCCAATTGTTCTACAGTATTGGACTCCTCATGCCTCAAGCCCCTGATGTACTTGTGTTTATTTATCATGGTCTTTGTCACAATCTATTCTGAGTAAAATCTCTGGTTATTTAGAACGAAGTTTGCGACAGACAACTCCTCAGAATGTCAGAATGTTATATGATTTGTTACATGCCTTTGTTGTCCCGCGAAGAATAACAACGACCTTCACATTTGGGGGACATGGCAAGGCGACTAAATGAGCTGATACCTTTTCACAGCCCCGTATGTGTGTGTATCCGTTCTTGTGGTCCTGTTAGCGTATGATGTACGTGTCCACCAGTTGTCGTTTTAAAACACGAATGTGCTTGATTAACTGCACCTGATTCTCCGTACTGCTAAACAATAATGACAGCTCTCTTTTCCATACCCTTAAACTATTACCTCGCCCCCATGCCCTCGTTTCACATCTCAAGTTATTCATAGTCACACGCTGCTACTTTTGTGCATTACAAATCATAGGGACAGGACCAAAGATCACGAAGACCTGCAGTTGCAGAAGAATCTAGATAATCTGCTCTATTATTTCTCTACCGTGTGCGCTGGAGATTTCATTGACCAATACAGAATAATGTTATGTCACTCAAAATTAGCTGATCGAATCACATGATGTTTCTCATGACGGCACCATCGGTGGATTATGTGTGGTCAACACAAAATGACCTCATTAAATTACAAGGGCTTGTCCGAGTCGCTGCGAAACTATGTGGTGTCCAGGATGATAATAAAAGCCATCAATTGAATAGAAACATTCCCCAGCCCTCCACTGACTCACATCTCTTGTTAAGTTGACCAAATGTTGACGCTGGAAACACGAGAGGACACTGTTCTGAGGTTGGAATAGCATGAACGCGTTGAAATAGGGTGGGGCGGGGTGGAGTAATAGACAGATGGGTTGAAAAGGGGGCGGGGGGGGATGCTGAATGGAAAAAGATGGATGGGATTTGCAGGAATAAAGGATAGGTGATTATGAAAAAGAAGGAGACAGGTTGGTTGGAGAGATAGTAGATGTACATGGTGATGGGCCGGGTAAGCGATGAAGAGATGAAGTTAGTTAAGAAGGGCAGGGGAAGGGTGGGTTGAAGTGGGGAACGTCAGGGCGGAGAAAGAGTGCATTGCGGGTATCAAGCAGGGGAAGGGTGGGTTGAAGTGTTTTTAAAAATCAAAGAATTTTAGCATTAGTCACGCCTGGTTATGGGCTAACTGTTTTTATAGCCATTTTATTCCAAGGAGTTTTACATAGCCAAGGACCCTGTTCTGAGGTCCACAACAGTCAGATGTAACTTTTCACATTTTACGTCAGTGTAAACCTAACATTTTTTAAGCAATTTATGTAAGTATTTTCCTTCACCTCTGTGCTGTTGCTGTAGACATAAAACGCACTATTTGGCTTAAAGGCGGATTCACCCGTTCCCGCACATTATTCATACGTAACAAGACGACTTAATTCAGAGCTTATAATTCATTGCCACGGATCAACGGTATCGTTTGCTTAGTAACGTCTCTGCACCTGTGGCACATGCACTGGGTATTTACATGGCAGTTGTCTGTGAGAGTAGCTGTGTCACCTTTTAAAAAGGTTCACGAAATAAACGGAACAAAATGTAATTCAACTCAACTCTAAAGAGTCCATACAACAAAACTTCACCCGAAATATGTACACTGGCGGAAACCAAAAGAGATTTAAGTACAAATTGTGTCAAAGTTCCACCTCCCCTTTACAAACTTGAGTGTTTATGATGAAAATGTACACATTTTATCGCCAATGGCGAGGCTTTGTAGGTTATTCCCATATGCGCCCCATGCATGGCCATTATTGGTGAACTGTCTTGTTTCACATCTTAATACGAGTTTTTGGAAATGTTTGAAATGCCATACATTTAGTTTTAATATTAAATTATTTAGATATTACTTTGTTTTATGGATGTCCATTAAATTATAATGCAAAAAAAAAACAACAACTAAAAAACAATCCAGATATATTTACAACAGATGTCCATTACACGCCTTTTAAAATAACAAAATACAGTTTATATAATGTGTACACTCAGTAAAGTCATGTGAAAAACATATACATACATACATACATACATATATACATATATAAATATACCTGCACACATACTTGTACATACATATAAGAATACAGACTTGAGATCCCCACCACGCTTAACGGAAAATGTGGATGGGGATGGCAGTAAATGACATGATATAGTTCTCTAACATTGGACGTGTGTTTGCAAAAAAAACGGTAGGATAAGGGAGAGTCTTCAGTGATATCCATAACCGACAAAGTATCATTTGACAACTAGCACAGTGATACCAGCTGTGCAGTATTCTTGAGCCACATCTTATATCGTGTGTCCACTTAC
Source organism: Ariolimax columbianus (assembly GCA_036924085.1). Taxonomy (NCBI): domain Eukaryota; kingdom Metazoa; phylum Mollusca; class Gastropoda; order Stylommatophora; family Arionidae; genus Ariolimax; species Ariolimax columbianus. Next base: position 20,881,531 of record JAVGWX010000013.1, read on the forward strand.
GTGGTTAGATGCGAATTGACGTGCATTCGTTTGCCATCTCTGTATTCTTTGTTATTTTCATTTACGTTGCTGTTAGTTAACGTCGCCATGTTCCTGATTTTTCTCTTGATCTGAAGCATTGATGTCTGGTGTAAGAGGCTTGGCAGCGAACAGATATTGAATAATTCTCCTCATATGTCCAAACAACTACATTTGGTATATGCCTCTATATGCCTGCTATGCATTGTGTTGTACTCACTTTCTGTCATAATTCTTTATTTCTCGCTGTTCTGTCAAGTGACCATGACCGCCATTCGTAATTTCTTTTTAATTGACTCGAGTGTAAGAGCACACAGT